>BSBM01000442.1:18037500-18637500 GCA_027924585.1 Larix kaempferi
TACCAGTTTCCATTGTAAGTGGAGATCATTTCTATAGAGGTATGGTGAATTGTAAATAAGTCTTTTCATTCACAAGATTTGAGATGAGCCCATGCCTTTTTGTTTTTATCATATTCCCACAACAATATCCATGCATAGACAACAATGAATTTGACAAGAAGATTTCCCAAGTTCACATCTAAAAAAAATCATATGAACACTAGACAAGATGAAGTATGCAACCTCCTTATTGTGTAATTAGTTCCCAAGTTAATTTTGTTCTTTTCACCTCATATTATGCTAGCAAAAAACACTACACACTCACTAAACATGACCAAAAATATCACTTCAACTCATCCACAAAACCTCAACTCTCTCATTTCTTATTCAATACCATTGTATGGAATGAGGATATATGTAAGTTTAGGCACCTTTCCTTTCTCTATGAATCCAAATATGATCATATTCATCCATATTTACCATCCTTACAATATCCCCTCACCTTTAATAATGATTTTTTTCCAAAAACCAAGACTTTCCCACTTCATGCTCTATTCAACATGGTCATTGTTGGTATAGTCCCTATTTCCCCACTCTCCAACACCTCCCCACCCTAGATATTGCACATTGAAAGGTCAAATTATATTCCCCCTAATCACCCTTCCCAAGACCATGATCCTTGTTAGGAACCTTTGCATCCTCCTTATGGTTTTTCACAATACAAGGTATACATTCATTCTATTGTGATGCATTGTTGAATTCAACCATGGGTATTTTAAACTCAAAATCACATTCTATCATCTCAAGGTTTATAGATAAGGAAATAGTTTGTTGTTGTTTATTCAACTCCTTAAGGTGTTATATAACCTAGTAATTTATGATGGTAAAGGACATTGCCTCAAATGGAAGGATATACCATTCCACTATGAAGACAAAGCAATCAAACTAGGTGCAAAATTTAGAATTGATAACATTAAGGGAGAAAGCAAAAAATGCAACTAATTAAGGTTACCTTATTTGATGTAGAAAAACTATCAAACTATCCCAAGGCATCTCTAGCCATCTCTGTTGTAGGGTGTTACTACCATAATTTTATGAATTCATGGCTAGGCAAGACACTAGTTTCTCCTCTCTACACTTGAACAACCATCATCTATATTGATTGGAATTGTAAGGGATAATGATGTTTATTCGAACACAAATAAACCAACATAGTCTGTAGTTGTATATGTTAATTTGTAAAGTGGTAAGTTATGTTGGAATGTGTCAGGTTCATTGTATAATGGCACTAATATCTTATTTGTTGTTTCTTTTGCAGGGGTAGGCCTGATAGTTGTGTTAAAGAGACTTTTGAAGACGGGAAACTCATGAAACACAAAAAAAATAGAAGGAATCTGCCCATTGAAAAGGTCAATGACTTAAGAGAAAATGCCAGGTTGGGAATGAAAAGATTGATACATGGTCCTATCATTGCCTCGGATCCTGCCACTGATCCTAACACAGTTGTTGACACGACAACCTCTTGTTCAGAACCACGGGTAAAGCGGTCGCGTCCAACGGCCCCAACTCAAATTCCAACATCAACACAATCTCCAACCAACAATCCATCAATGAGTCATGCTGAAGTTCCTCACGACCCAAGAATTTTGGGAGATGTTGCATGTGTAGAGATGGACATACAAGCCTTGATTAATTTTCAATCTCCCCAAGAAAACCACAACCATGTCGGCCACATTCCCATTATGGCCCAATCTATGAACGAAGCACCACAACAAACAAGCTCCGGTATTCATGTCTCATGTCCACCCTCCCTACCTCGACTATCCAGTGCAAGAAGAAGAACTCCTAGACATATTCATGTGGATGAGAGTGTTATGTCGGGGCTTGAAGGCAAGTTTCCAAAACACACTATCGAATGGTAATGCAACAAAATTGTCAAAGAATATTTTGAATCCAAAGGTGATGCAGGTAAATGTCAATTATTGCTATGTTTGTTAAAGTCACGTTCTTTAGCTATTGTTAGGAGAATTTTGGGCATAAAGATGGTTAAAAGTTCAGAGGCCAACAGTCATATTGGTAGAAATATCCTATCTGCATTTAATGCGATTGGGAAGACGTCTCGTACAAAATATCTTTGTGTGGCTCGTCGTGTTTTAGCGGAATCAGTTGTAAGCAAGTCCATAAGGCAACGTCGCCTGCTATCATACACTTCTCACATACTCAAATTAAATAGAAAAACTATAAAAAAGCACTCTGTTATAAGAGAAAATCTTGACACTCCGGGTGGAAACGATTGTTGGGATTTTGTTGGTAGGTTGCCTCGTGAAGATAGGAAGCTAATTGATGTTGTTAAGGAGTTAGTACAAAATTTTTGGCATGATCATACTAGACCTTCATCAAACCAAAGAGACGTGCTAAAACTGAGAAAAGGTTCTATTGAACGTGAACCCCATGTTAAACACTTCCTTGACACCACACAAATTGAACTCTATGAGAGATTCAGGAACGAGCACACATAATTGAACCTGGGCCAAAGGTCCTTTGAGAAATGAAAACCATGGTATGTTCGTATATGCATTGATCGAAACACTTGTTGTTGTAGATACCACGTAGAATATGAATATTATTATGACACATATAAACATATATTTTGTGATTTGCATACTAACATTGTGCAGGGATGCAATGAATCCATACTACCACCGAATGCATCAAGAGACTCTATCCACAACATCATGTGTCCAAGGCCCGAAGAACAAAAGTATTATGAAAAATCGTGTCTATATGGGACATGTTCTAGGTGCAATGGGTTTTCTCTTTTGAACTATTGCATTCATGAAAGCAAGGAGCACGAATTTGGTATGATGGGCATGGAGATGCAGAGCTTCAAGTACGTGACCTATCAATTAGACAGTGTCAGATAAAGTAAAAAGATTGCATTGGTGAAGTCACAAGTACAAATGAATATTGCATATTTTTCATATTACACATTCAATTTATGACATATACATTTTTCCAAAGGCCACATTGTAATATTTCCCTTGTTTCCATGGTAACAGGTACCAGTATGTGACTTCTTGACGGAGTTCTACGAGAAAACAAAGTAGCATGTTCAACATGTGCATGTAGCGCGATGGCAAGATGAGCAATACAGAAAATGCAGGGACACCATTCTTGTTGGAACCATAGTGTCAATTGTGGATTTTGCAGAAAATTACACCCTTCAGCCACAAAATGAAATCCAGAGTCAAAACTACCATTCAGACCAAGTCAACATCATGGTACATATTATGTATAGGCATGGGCCAGAGAGCAGCAATGACAAGAGGATAATACTGAAGGAGACAAACTTTTACATAAGTGATGATAGAACCCATGATCTGCATTATGTGCAACATTGTTTTCGAATTTTCTATGATCAGTTGAAGGAGAGAGATATACAGATGGATCAGCATTGGATATGGTCGGATGGTTGTGCAGGCTAGTTAAAAAATGCTCGAGTATTCCATTGGATGAGTACTTTGCATAAGACTTATAATGTGATGCATATTTGGAACTATTTTGAGACCGGGCATGGAAAAGGCGAGCATGATGGGGCCGGTGCATGCATCAAGACCACACTAAGAAGGGAAGAGATGAGGTTTGACAAAGAACCTCATATCCGAGATGCAGAATCCACAGTTCAATGGTGCTCCACAACAATGTCAGATCGAGCAAGAGATCAAAAAACATCATCAGTGGCAAGATGTGTGGTGAGAATTTTTGGCTAGTGGTTGACATAGATCGATTGCGTTCCTATAGTTGTGGCACAGTATAAGGAACACGTGGATTTCATTCAGTTCGGATCTCAAACAACTCCTTATTTGAAATATGGACACGAAAGCTTGCATGCTTTTGCAACCCTTGCAGCAGTGGCGAATGGGATGAATGTGAATGCATGGACTGGGTTGATGAATGGGATCGTGTGTCACTTGCAATAGACCAATGTGCAGTTGTTGAAACAGCCCAGTTAGAGGAGGTTCAGTCAGTGATTTCGATAGACTACGACCATATCTCAGATCTTGTACAACTAGGACACATATACGCAGTTGTTGCACCGAAAGACAATGAATGGGACGCGGATTATTGGTTGGAACGGTGCATCCAAGGTAAGCAAACCCTCTACGGATCATTAATCGACGATGAAGGAATTTAATTTCCTACTGGCTCGATGGTGGTTAAGGGGGGATATCTTACACTAGATGGGAAGTCAAGAAAGACTAGTGGGCATGTATTCATGGATTACAGACCAGGTTCAGTGGTGTATCACTTCACAAACTTGATCATTGGCACAAACATCCATCTACAGACAATGTCAAGCAAGAGGTCAACCAAGGTACGCTACTACCTACCTCATTCAAAGCACGAGAGATTGATGGAGACAATTAGCAATGGAGAGGATCTAGATGGATTTATTGAATGAGGTGAGTCAACTTTACATAAGAGAAATAATTGCATCAAAGAATGTTATGTTCTGCATCGAGGTATGTGTAGTTTTATGTTATTTCATTGGTACATGCATTTTTTGTTGATACATACATGCATACATGTCTTTGCCCATGTTTTTTATTTTTCCTATATGTATTAAACTGTTCCATGCTTCTCTTTTATGTTGAATAAAATGGTGATGTGACTTGGATCAAAGTGGAGTAATTTGAGTCAGTATTTTCTTAAATATCTATTTATGTTTGTAGCATTTGAAGATAGCAGTTTTGATAGGTTCTCAAGATTAGAATTACCTAGGTTTTAGGAAATTTGTTGAAGTACATAATCTATTACAATGGTCTTGAAACCTTCTAGGAATCCATGTATGGATAGAAGGGTCTTCCACTTGCGGTAGGGAGTTATCATAAAGTTTCAAGGGTGGCATTTTTGAGATCTATACTTGAGAAAAGCATTGTGGAACTGTGAAATTGCTTATCGATCAAATATCTCTTTAGTTTCTCTCTCTTTAGTTTTGTGCCCTCCCAAACCTTTTTCATGCTTTGGGTACCTTGAGGTATATCCCCAACCCCAAAAACTCTTATATTATGATGATTATGTTGGTTATTGGCTTCACCCAACAAAATTATATTTAACAATACACATATTCATAGATTTGGTTCCCCATGCTCAATGCTCACCCAAATCTAGCTATATTTTGGTTTTTTTCCCTTATCCAAGCATCGTGTCATCAACCTAGGGTTTCCACTAATATATTCTAACTAGATACTAGAATCTCCTTGACCAAATTTGATGGAAAAATGCATAGAGATCTTCTAGACTCTTAGATATCTATCCTAGCAATTTATTTTAAAACATGCTCATTTATGGTTGGAGATTGATGCTTGATTCCTATAGATAACCACTTAGAGGGACTTTTCATCATCACCATCATCACCATCACCATCATCATCAACGTCTTCACCATCATCACCATCTTCATCATCATTGGCATCTCTAGGCTCCTCATCAACATCTCCATCATCATCATCTTCTTCATCATCATCATCTTCATCACCATCACCATCACCATCATCATCACATCTTCTTCATCATCATCATCATCATCTTCATCGCCATCATCATCATCATCAACGTCTTCATCATCATCACCATCTCCATCATCATCATTAACTCTAACTCCAACCCTAATTCAGTTTCCTTCTATAACTCTAGCCCTAACCCTCACCCAAACCCTAGCACTAAACCATCTTCTTCATCATCACCATCACCATCACCACCACCATCACCATCATCATCAACATCTTCATCATCATCACCATCATCATCATCATCAACATCTTCATCAACATTGTCATCTCTAGGTTCCTCATCAACATCTCCATTTATCATATTCATATTCATATTCATATTCATCATATTCATATTCATCATGGCTTATGATAACCATTCATGCTACGGTTTTTGGCTTTGCAATGTCATTTGTTCATTGAGGCTTCTTGCCACTTGACAACCTTCAATCATATTCAATTCAATAGTGTCATTTTGAATCGGTTCTAGAGAATATGTATGTGGTTCATGTGATGCAACAACTTCCATATTGTCTTGAGCTACTTCATCATCTAATTGAGTAGCACTAACATGTTCATCATTGTCACCTAATGGTTGGAAATGTCCTTGATGGAGGATTTAGACCTACCTCACCCATGGCAATGCTTGAGTTTTTGGAGGTCGACCTCCCACCCCACATGTCCATCATCATCATCATCTTCATCACCATCACCATCATCATCAACATCTTCATCATCATCACCATCTTCATCATCATTGTCATCTCTAGGTTCCTCATCAACATCTCCATTATCATCATCTTCTTCATCATCATCATCATAATTTTCATCGCCATCACCATCATCATCAACGTCTTCATCATCATCACCATATTCATCATCATTGTCATCTCTAGGTTCCTCATCAACAACTCCATCATTTCAAAGTTGACCCTCGTGTGCAAAAATTGCACACTCCCTCACTGAGCAAAACCCTAGTTTCCAATATGGACCTACAAGGTGAAACTCGGGCCACAGGACTAGAGGAGAGGGGCACCCCTAGCACTATCCAGACATCCTGAATCCAACGGAGTTGACGGTTCGTCGATCGGAGCCACGGTTGTCATTCTATGGCTTGTTCCGTCTCGCATCCAAAAGGCCTTCAGGGACACCTACTGAATACCTATCGAGGGCATAGAAGTCCAACCGTGCAGCAAAACCAGGTTCCAGGGAGTCTTGCAAGTGTGTCTCGGGAGGTTCCGGCTAGGAACACTAGCCAGAAGTGCCCGGTGGAGGATTTTGCAAAGTTGACCCCCGTGTGCAAAAATTGCACACTCCCTCACTGAGCAAAACCCTAGTTTCCAAAATGGACCTGCAAGGTGACACCTGGGCCATTGGACTGGAGGAGAGGGACACCCTAGCACTATCTTGATGTCCTGAATCCAATGGAGTCGACGGTTCGTAGATCGGAGCCACGACCGTCATTCTATGGCTCGTTCCGTCTCGCATCCAAAAGGCCTTCACGGACACCTGCTGGATACCTGCCGGGGGCATAGAAGTCCAACCGTGCAGCAAAACCGAGTTCCATGGAGTCCTCCAAGTGTGTCTAGGGAGGTTCCAGCTGGGAACGCTAGCCATAAGTTCCCGGCAGACGATTTTGCAAAGTTGACCCCCGTGTGAAAAAATTGCACACTCTCTCACTGAGCAAAACCCTAGTTTCCAAGATGGACCTTCAAGGTGACACCTAGGCCATTGGACCGGAGGAGAGGGGCACCCCTAGAACTATCCGGATGTCCTGAATCCAATGGAGTTGACGGTTCATCGACCGGAGCCACAGTCTTCATTCTATGGCTCGTTCTGTCTTGCATCCAAAAGGCCTTCAGGGACACCTGCTGGATACCTATCGGGGGCATAGAAGTCCAACTGTGCAGCAAAACTGGGTTCTGGGGAGTCCTCCAAGTGTGTCTAGGGAGGTTTCAGCTTGGAACGCTAGCCGTAAGTTCCCGACGGATGATTTTTCAAAGTTTACCCTCGTGTGCAAAAATTGCACACTCCCTCACTGAGCAAAACCCTAGTTTCCAAGATGAACCTACAAGGTGACACCTGGGCTATTGGACCAGAGGAGAGGGGCACCCCTAGCACTATCCAGATGTACTGAATCCAACGGAGTTGACGGTTCGTCGATCAAAGCCATGGTCGTCATTCTATGGCGCATTCCATCTCGCATCCAAAAGTCCTTCAGGGACACCTGCTGGATAACTGTCAGGGGCATAGAAGTCCAATCGTGCAGCAAAACTGGGTTCCGGGGAGTCCTGGAAGTGTGTCTAGGTAGGTTCTGGGTGGGAACGCTAGCGGTAAGTTCTCGGTGGACGATTTTGCAAAGTTGACCCCCGTGTGCAAAAATTGCACACTCCCTCACTGAGCAAAACCCTAGTTTCGAAGATGGACCTACAAGGTGACACTTGGGCCATTGGAATGGAGGAGAGGGGCACCCCTAGCACTATCCAGATGTCCTGAATCCAACGGAGTCAACATTTCATCGATCGGAGCCACGATCGTCATTCTATGGTTCATTCTGTCTCGCATCCAAAAGGCCTTCAGGGACACCTGTTGGATAACTGTCAGGGGCATAGAAGTCCAACCGTGCAGCAAAATCGGGTTTTGGGGAGTCCTACAAGTGTGTCTAGGTAGGTTCCGGCTGGGAACACTAGCCGTAAGTGCCCAGCGGACAATTTTACAAAGTTGAACCCCATGTGCAAAAATTGCACACTCCCTCACTGAGAAAAACCCTAATTTCCAAGATGGACCTACAAGGTGACACCGGGGCCATTGGACCAGAGGAGAGGGGCACCCCTAGAACTATCCGGACATCCTGAATCCAATGGAGTTGACGGTTCGTCTATTCGAGCCACGGTCATCATTCTATGGCTCGTTTTATACCCCTACGTCCTGAGAAGGTTGAAGCTGTAAAGCAACAGCTCTCTAGTATTCATCCTGAAGCTCTTTTGTTTATGTCTAAGATAAAGAAGCTCTTAGTTCGTGAGCTGGAACATATCTATCTTAACAGGATTTATACAATCTCTTTTTTACGAGAAACTGACCTTAGAACTTCTCGGAGCAATGACATTGAATCCTTCATTTTGCATTTGTTAGCAGAAGAAGATCAATTTTCGAAAAAACAATGTAGTTATTACATGTGGAGGCAACGGTTTCCCGTGGAAAATGAGTGTAGGGTTGAGTAGAGGAAAGATGTTGGGAAATGGGCGATTACATTAGCTTTTTCGATGGGCGAGCGGCTTACAAAAGGAAATATGGCGGCTGTAGGTATCTGTGCTTTTCTTCCGACGAAAATTGTAACAGGATTTCCATTTATAATATAAGCATATTTTTTACTGGTTTCGTCAAGATAAAGTATCATTTTCAATAACAAGTGGAACTAGGGAATCCTTCTTTGTGTTCCATTATCCTTTTGTTCAGCATTTCGTGCTCTGATAAGTGGTAATTCACCTCTATCATCGAAAACTTGGGTCTGTAGGTACCTTCCCTTTCATATTCCTCGTTATCCACAGCTAACACAAGTTAGAGATGCCATTCAAACCCAATTGAAAGCTGAGGAAGTGGTTTTATGTGACGTCAACTTTGGGAATAAACGTTTATGTAAACCAACAGAAGCTCGGACAATACTCCCTACTTTTAAACGCATTCTGGAGAAAGCAAGAGGACAAGTTCATCAAAGCGACTTCATTCATCTATATTCTCGTAATGCACACTTAGTCCATCCTTATCTTGATAAACAAGAGTTTTATAATAGCTTGAATTTTTTGGGCATGGTTATCTCCCTGTATTCGGTTGTCTGATTGGTTGACAAGCTTTCCTGAAAATTTGTACGTTGAAATTCTTTGTTTTATTGCTGAAAATTGGAAGGGATTTTCAAGTCACCTGCAAAACGCTCCTTTGTTGAAATATGTAAGTTCTTTCAACAATATAGATTTGGCTAGTGTATCAAATGCTGTTGTCCACACCATAATTTATCTTTCGTCAAAGGAGTCACACATATTGTGGCTGACCAAATGGTCTGGGGAGCTTGGAAGTGCCGCCAAATATTATTCCATGCCTGAATCTACCCAGAAGGAAATTATAAATTTAGATCCTCGAGAATGCCTGAATCTACCCAAAAGGAAATTATAAATTTAGATCCTCGAGAAGGTGAGAAACTGTATGAGTGGTTGAATCAGTATCCTAAAATTACAGAGCTTTCTATCTCAAAGTTTGTTGAGAAGCTCCTCGATGTAGTATCAGACTCAACAGACAGTAAACTTGTTATAACAACTGCACATTTTTTGCACTATTCATATGCAAATAACTACATCTGGCCCGAAGAGCTTACCAGTCTTTGCAAGAATATTCCCCTAGTAGATGAAGATGGAAAAACCATTAGGGTACGAGGCTCTCTGAAGTTTCTCCAGCCTGCATCCACGAGTAATTGGGCCAAGTTAATTGGTCCAAGGTGTCCCTGAATGGCCCCGGGGTGCCCGACTAGAATGCACATAGCACCCGAACTGTGGTTCCGTTGGAGAATCCGTCGATTCCGGTGGGTCTAGGATGCCGGGTTTCATCTAGGGACCCCCCACAGCATCCCTCGAAGACCCGAAAGCGGTGCTAATGGGCCATCTCCGGAGATAGGGTTTTGCTCAGTGAGGGCCATTCCAAATTTGCTCAAGGGGGGCATTTCTCGTCCGGAGGCCCCCGGGTGTGCATGGCCACCATGGATAGGTCCACAAGGGCCACGTGGACCTATGGGAGCCAACAGAATCCAATCCGCTTGTCGGTTTGGGTTATGTGGCCCCGGAGCAAATCCCCCAAGTGTCCCTGAATGGCCCCGGGGTGCCCGACTAGAATGCCCGTAGCACCCAAACCGTGGCTCTGTTGGAGAATCTGTCGATTTCGATGGGTCTGGGATGTCGGGCTTCAGCTAGGGCCCCCCCATAGTGTCCCTCGAAGACCCGGAAGCGGTGCCAATGGGCCATCTCCGGATCTAGGGTTTTGCTCAGTGAGGGCCATTCCAAATTCGTTCAAGGGGGCCATTTCTCGTCCGGAGGCCCTTGGGTGTGCGTGGCCACTGTGGACAGGTCCACAAGGGCCACATGGACCTATGGGAGCTGACGAAATCCAATTCCACTCGCCGGTTTGGGTTCCGTGGCCCCGGAGCAAATCCCCCAAGTGTCCATGAATCGCCCCGGGGTGCTCGACTAGAATGCCCGTAGCAGCCAAACCGTGGCTCCGTTGGTGAATCCGTCGATTCCTATGGGTCCGGGATGCCAGGTTTCAACTAGGGTACCCCCCATAGCATCCCTCGAAGACCCGAAAGTGGTGCCAACAAGCCATCTCCGAAGCTAGGGTTTTGCTCAGTGAGGGCCATTCCAAATTTGCTCAAGGGGGCCATTTATTGTCTGGAGGCCCTCGGGAGTGCATGGCCACTATGGACAGGTCCAAAAGGGCCATGTGGACCTATGGGAGCCGAGGAAATCCAAGTCCACTCGCCGGTTTGGGTTCTGTGGTCCCGGGGTAAATCCTCAAGGTGTTCCTGAATGGCCCCGGGGTGCCCGACTAGAATGCCCGTAGCACCCAAACTGTGGCTCGGTTCACGAATCCGTCAATTTTGGTGGGTCCTGGACACTGGCTTTCAACTAGGGGACCCCCCACAACGTCCCTCTAAGAACCAGAAGCGGTGCCAATGGACCATCTCTGGAGCTAGGGTTTTTGCACCCCTTCACGGACACCTGGAGGATTTGATTCGGGGCCACGAAAGCCAAACCGGTGAGCGGACTTGGATTTCGTCGCCTCCCATAGGTCCATGTGGCCATTGTGGACCTGTCCATAGTGGCCACGCACGTCCTAGGGCCTCCGGACGAGAAATGCCCCCCTTGAGTGAATTTGGAATGGCCCTCACTCAGCAAAACCCTAGATCCGGAGATGGCACATTGGCACCGCTTCCAGGTCTTTGAGGGACATTGTGCACAATCCCCTAGCTGAAACCCGGCATCCCGGACCCACCGGAATTGACGGATTCGACAACGGATCCACGGTTTGGGTGCTACGGGCATTCTAGTCGGGCACCCCGGGGCCATTCAGGGACACTTGGGGGATTTGCTCCAAAGCCATGGAACCCAAACCGGCGAGCAGACTTGGATTTCGTCAGCTCCCACAGGACCACATGGCCCTTGTGGACCTGTCCACGGTGGCCACGCATGCCCAGGGGCCTCCGGATGAGAAATGGCCCCCTTGAGCAAATTTGAAATGGCCCTCACTGAGCAAAACCGTAGCTCCGGAGATTACTCGTTGGCACCACTTCCGGGTCTTCAAGGGACGCTATGGGGAGTCCCCTAGCTGAAACCCGACATCCCAGACCCACAGGAATTGATAGATTCTCCAACGGAGCCACAGTTTGGGTGCTACAGGAATTCTAGTCGGGCACCCCGGGGCCATTCACAAACACTTGGGGGATTTGCTCCGGGGCCACGGAACCCAAACCGATGAGCGGACTTGGATTCCGTCGGCTCCCATAGGTCCACGTGGCCCTTGTGGACCTGTCCACGGTGTCTATGCATGTCTGGGGGCCTCCGGATGAGAAATGGCCCCCTTGAACGAATTTGGAATGGCCCTCACTAAGCAAAACCCTAGCTCCGGAGATGGCCCATTGCCACCGCTTTTGGGTCTTCCAGGGATGCTATGGGGGGTTCCTTAGCTGAAACCCGACATCCCGGACCCACCGAAATCGATGGATTCACCAACGGAGCCACGGTTTTGGTGCTACGAACATTCTAATCGGGCACCCCAGGGCCATTCAGGGACACTTGGGGGATTTGCTCTGGGGCCACGGAACCCTAACCGGTGAGCGGACTTGCATTCCATCGGCTTCCATAGGTCCACGTGGCCCTTGTGGACCTGTCCATGGTGGCCATGCACTCCCGGGAGCTTCCAGACGAGAAATGGCCCCCTTCAACAAATTTGGAATGGCCCTCACTAAGAAAAACCCTAGCTCCGGAGATGGCCCATTGGAACCGCTTTCGGGTCTTCGAGGGACACTGTGGGGGGTTCCCCAGCTGAAACCCTGCATCCCGGACCCATCGGAATCGACGGATTCTCCAACGGAGCCACGGTTCGAGTGCTACGGGCATTCTAGTCGGGCACCACAGGGCCATTCAGGGACACTTGGGGGATTTGCTCCGGGGCCATAAAACCCAAATCGGCGAGCGGAATTGGATTCCGTTGGCTCTCACAGGTCCATGTTTCCCTTGTGGACCTGTCCACAGTGGCCACGCATGCCTGGGGACCTCCGGACGAGAAATGGCTCCCTTGAGCAAATTTGGAATGGCCCTCACTGAGCAAAACCCTAGCTCCGGAGATGGCTCATTGGCACCGCTTCCGGGTCTTCGAGGGACGCTGTGGGGGGTCCTCTAGCTGAAACCCGACATCCCAGACCCACCGAAATCGACGGATTCACCAACGGAGCCATGGTTTGAGTGCTACAATCATTCTAGTCAGGCACCCGAGGGCCATTCAGGGACACTTGGGGGATTTGCTCTAGGGCCACGGAACCCAAACCGGCGAGTAAACTTGGATTCCATTGACTCCCACAGGTCTACATGGAACTTGTGGACCTTTCCACGGTGGCCATGCACGCCCGGGGGCCTCTGGACAAGAAATGGCCCCCTTCAGCAAATTTGGAATGGCCCTCATTGAGCAAAACCATAGCTTCGAAGATGGCCCACTGGCACCACTTTCGGGTCTTCGAGGGACGCTGTGGGGAGTCCCCTAGCTGAAATCCAGTGTCTTGGACCTACCGAAATCAACGGATTCACCAACGGATCCACGGTTCGGGTGCTATGGGCATTCTAGTCGGGCACCACAGGGCCATTCAGGGACACTTGGGGGATTTGCTCGGGGGCCACAGAACCCAAATCGACGAGCGAAATTGGATTCCGTTGGATCTCACAGGTCCACGTTACCCTTGTGGACTTGTCCACGATGGCCATGCATGCCCAGCGACCTCTAGACGAGAAATGCCCCCCTTGAGCAAATTTGGAATGGCCCTCACTGAGCAAAACCCTAGCTCCGGAGATGGCTCATTGGCATCGCTTCCGGGTCTTCAAGGGACGCTGTGGGGGGTCCTCTAGCTGAAACCTGGCATCCCAGACCCACCAGAATCGACGATTCACCAACAGATCCACGGTTTGGGTGCTACGTTCATTCTAGTCGGGCACTCGAGGGCCATTCAGGGACACTTGGGGGATTTGCTCTGGGGCCACGGAACCCAAACCGGCAAGCAGACTTGGATTCCGTTGGCTCCCACAAGTCCATGTGGCCCTTGTGGTCCTGTACATGGTGGCCACAGATGCCCGGGGGCCTCCAGACAAGAAATGGCCCCCTTGAGCAAATTTGGAATGGCCGTCACTAAGCAAAACCCTAGCTCCGGAGATGGCTCGTTGGCACCACTTCCAGGTCTTCGAGGGATGCTATGGGGGGTCCCCTAGCTGAAACCCGGTGTCCCAGACCCACCGGAATCAACGGATTCACCAACGGAGCCACGGTTTGGGTGCTACAGGAATTCTAGTTGGGCACCCCGGGGCCATTCAGGGACACTTTGGGGATTTTGCTCCGGGGCCACGGAACCCAAACCGGCGAGCGGACTTGGATTTTGTCGGCTCCCACAGGTCGACGTGGCCATTGTGGACCTGTCCACGGTGTCCATGCATGCCCAAAGGATTCTGGACGAGAAATTGCCCCCTTGATCAAATTGGCATGGCCTTCACATTGAGGTCAAATTTGCAAAATCGTCGACCGGGTAGGTATCGCTACCGTTCCCAGCTGGAAGACATTGATGATGATGATGGTGATGATGATGAAGATGTTTATGATGATGTTGATGGTGGTGTTGATGGTGATGGTGATGATGAAAAAGATGGTTTAGTGCTAGGGTTTAGGTGAGGGTTAGGGTTAGAGTTAGAGTTAATGATGATGATGCAGATGGTGATGATGATGACAATGTTGATGATGATGGTGATGGTGATAAAGATGATGATGATGACGACGAAGAAGATGTGATGATGGATATGTTGATGAGGAACCTAGAGATGACAATGATGATGGTGATGGTGATGAAGATGATGATGGTGATGATGATGAAGACATTGATGATGATGGTGATGGTGGTGTTGATGGTGATGGTGATGATGAAGAAGATGGTTTAGTGCTAGGGTTTGGGTGAGGGTTAGGGATAGAGTTATAGAAGGAAATTGAATTAGGGTTAGAGTTAGAGTTGATGATGATGATGATGATGGTGATGATTATAAAAATGTTGATGGTGATGGTGATGGTGATGATGAAGAAGATGGTTTAGTGCTAGGTTTTGGGTGAGCGTTAGGGCTAGAGTTATAGAAGAAAATTGAATTAGGGTTAGAGTTAGAGTTAATGATGATGATGAAGATGGTGATGATGATGAAGACGTTGATGATGATGGTGATGGCGATGAAGATGATGATGATGACGATGAAGACGATGTGATGATGGAGAGGTTGATGAGGAACCTAGAGATGACAATGATGATGGTGATGGTGATGAAGATGATGATGGTGATGATGATGAAGACGTTGATGATGATTGTGATGGTGGTGTGGATGGTGATGGTGATGATGAAGAAGATGGTTTAGTGCTAGGGTTTGGGTGAGGCTTAGGGATAGATTTATAGAAGGAAATTGATATAGGGTTAGAGTTAGATTTAATGATGATGATGAAGATGGTGATGATGATGAAGACGTTGATGAGGATGGTGATGGTGATGGTGATGACGAAGAAGATGTGATGATGGAGATGTTGATGAGGAACCTAGGGATGACAATGATGATGGAGATGTTCATGATGATGATGATGGTGATGATGATGAAGATGTTGATGATGATGGTGATGGTGATGGTGATGATGAAGAAGATGGTTTAGTGCTAGGTTTTGGGTGAGGGTTAGGGTTAGAGTTATAGAAGGAAATTGAATTAGGGTTAGAGTTAGAGTTAACAATGATGATGAAGATGATGATGATGATGAAGACGTTGATGATGATGGTGATGGTGATGAAGATGATGATGATGATGACGAAGAAGATGTGATGATGGAGATGTTGATGAGGAACCTTGAGATGACAATGATGATGAATATGTTCATGATGATGATGATGGTGATGATGATGAAGACATTGATGATGGTGGTGATGGTGATGGTGATGATGAAGAAGATGGTTTAGTGCTAGGGTTTGGGTGAGGGTTAGGGCTAGAGTTATAGAAGGAAATTGAATGAGGGTTAGAGTTAGAGTTAATGATGATGATGAAGATGGTGATGATGATGAAGACATTGATGATGATGGTGATGGTGATGAAGATGATGATGGTGATGATGAAGAAGATGTGATGATGGAGATGTTGATGAGGAACCTAGAGATGACAATGATGATGAATATGTTCATGATGATGATGATGGTGATGATGTTGAATACGTTGATGATGATGGGGATGGTGATGGTGATGGTGATGGTGATGATGAAGAAGATGGTTTAGTGCTAGGGTTTGGGTGAGGGTTAGGGTTAGAGTTATAGAAGGAAATTGAATTAGGGTTAGAGTTAGAGTCAACAATTATGATGAAGATGGTGATGATGATGAAGACGTTGATGATGATGGTGATGGTGATGAAGATGATGATGATGATGACGAAGAAGATGTGATGATGGAGATGTTGATGAGGAATGTAGAGATGACAATGATGATGAAGATGTTCATGATGACGATGATGGTGATAATGATGAAGACGTTGATGATGATGGTGATGGTGATGGTGATGGTGATGATGAAGAAGATGGTTTAGTGCTAGAGTTTGGGTGAGGGTTAGGGTTAGAGTTATAGAAGGAAATTGAATTAGGTCATTTCTCTAATGTACATTTTATATTAATGGTATGGCTTGATCTAAGGTGGTTCTCTCAAAAAGCTATTTAATTATGAAATATTTAACAAGACATGAATTAAATTTAAGATAAGTGTATTGTTGAATATAGTGAGCATTGAGCACGGGGAACCAAGTCTATGAATATGTGTATTGTTAAATATAATTTTGTTGGGTGAAGCTATTTTTTCATTGTGTTCTAGTTGCATTGTTGGTTTTGGTTATTTGTTCCCAATGTTAGGAGTTTTTTTTTCTTTTCTTTAACTTGTGTGTAGATCTCTAGGCATTCATCTAAAATTTTCCCAATCTATCTATCCAAGTGTCATTATGTGTCATTATCCAAGATATATCTACATATCCATACACATAAATGGAAAGTGAGAAAGGGGAGAATGTAACTTTAGAGCCATCAATAATTAGCCTTTTATTAATCCCTAACAAATATTTATTTTTACAATGTATACCTCCAGTCAACTCTTTATCCTAGTTGACTAGTTGAATAAAGCTACTACAACAATGCCAATAGAGTATTTTCAACACAAGGGATGGGTCTCTAGACCTCCTGCATGGTGATTAAAAAATATAAAGGTTATTAGGACCTAAATGAATATCTGCATGCTCATGAGCCATGAACAAGTTCACGGATCACTACACAAGCTCTCTAGACGGGATACATGGCCTTTGTTTTGGATATGGATTCGCTTTGGAGGTTTTGTGCACTAAGGATGGGTATTTAGGTATTGACAATGATAAGGTGAGGACATATGAGTCCTCAAATCGAATATAAATGTTTTAAGGATATTATCCATCGAGATTCCCTAAACCCCCAGACATGCCCTTTAAAAGAATTTTTTATCTTTGAGTGTGATATGGGTGCCAACATGAGGTTTTTACTACTAAGGATGGATCTTGGCGTCTTGACCATGGTTGAGGTGATGACAATGAGGTTCATATGACTCCAATGAATCTTCCATGGATCATGGGGTAAAACGATGTCTTGAACCATTGAATTGACTATGTTCAATATGTGTCTTAACTTCGAAAAATCCAAGATACTTAAATTACAAAGAGTGATTATCAATATTACCAAAACATTGAATACATTATTAACACTAAGGGTCTATTCCAACTTGTGCAGTAGTAGTTCAACACATTAACCATGCTTTCATTAAAGGCACATACTAACACACAAAGATCGATCCATATGTAACTACATTAACAATTCTATTTTATTGCTCAATCCAATTGCACCTATGCACACCCCTCATGTTTGAACTAATTCAAGTGATATGGTTAACCCTTCCATCCAAGCACACATATGAACTTCTCATATATCTAGGTTAATTTGATATAATATGTGATGCAATGCTTGTTAGAATTGACTATCAAATATCACTCCTTAGTTTGCTTGGCTAGGTATGTTGTTGCTGAAAGGAAAAGATGCGAGACCCATTCAAATACAAGGGACTCATATTGAGGTCACTTGGTGTCTAGAAATAAAATCTATATGTATGTGATAACTTTTCCATAACATTCTTATTGAAGAAAAAATCATGTATGCAAAAATGTAATCAAAGACAAACTCATATACACAAGTGCAGATCCATCTATTAATATGCCAAAATGATCCAATCATGTACACTTTTTGGAAAAATGGAACATTGTTCCCAGCATCTATATAATGGAAACTCGTGCCCTATAAAAAATATGGCCCATGGTGCCCTATACAAAATATGGCAACTCATGTCGAAAATGCCACATCGTGGCTAGTGTACATAGGAGGGTCTCTCAATCCTCCTACCCACCCTCGGATCTCCCGGGTGCATCTCCAAATCGATTTTCCTCTTCTTCGTGCTAGAGGAATTTGGGTCCTTCCGGCGTCTTGGAGCACACCCCCCTGAGCCCTGAAACGACAACAATAATATGTCAACTTTTCCTGGCAATTATACAAGTATAAAACATAATTTCAAAATAAAAATAGTTTTCAAATCTTGGATAACTCATCGCATGCGAGACTATAAGTCGTGAGGGGGTCTCCCTCCTCCGTGATCCTAGTCTCTCGGAAATGCCACCCTGCAACATTTAGAACAATCAGAAAAATTCTGAAACTAGATGCATATAGTAATTTTTGTTAAAATTGAATGAGATTTTCATAAACCAGTCAATCTCACCATGAACACAATCGGCTGGTCTTCAGGGCTGGCGGATGGAGCAGTCGGCTGGACAGCCTGCTCCGATTCTAGGGTGGACGGTAAAGGGGAGGATGTAGCCACATCGACGATGGCTACATCACTGGGGGGGAAAATGGAAGAATGGGGCGCAGTAGAAGGAGGCATGGACTGGGGTGGGCGAAGCGAAGATGCACGTCTAGGGCTATAAACCCCAGCTGGCTATAGTATGGATCGGGGCAACCTAGAAAGGGAAGCGAGTGTGGTGGGGGAATGTCGGGGGGGGGGGGGGGGGGGGGGGGCAAGGGCTGTGTTGCGGTAGAGGGATGGGTGACTGTGGATGGGTGATGTGCCGTGGTCGGATGGGGGAGGGTGGGAACATTGGGAAACTGATACAGAGGTGGAGCTGGATATGAAACGTAAGGGGGAGCTGGATGGAAATGTGGTACTATATAGGAGGGGGGGGCTGGATGGAAGGGGGTGGGGAGTCGGGCATGTATTCCAAGGGATACAACTGGCATATAAGGTGGCCGAAAGGTCGGGGAGGGAGGAATAACGGCACTGCCAGGCCGAGGTGCTCGCACCTGCATACACATTTATAACCTCATAGTTTAATATAGAAAAATATAAATATACACAGACAAGTCATCATATTTGAAATTAAATTTATGCTTTAATACACACAATACCTGAGCACGTGGAGAACTACTGGTCCCTGGTGGCGGTGGCTGGTCACTGGAGCCTGCGGACACCTATGCGAACACTACAATTTTTAGACTGAATTTATAAAAACAATATTAACAATATCAAACACAATGCCAATGAGAATGACAATGATAATACTTAAAAAACATGACTCCAATTAATTTATATTCAAGTTAGATGATAGTGGTTTGATGGGCTTTGGATATTATATAACGTTTTTATTGTATTGGTGCAGTCCATTTGTTCAATACTTGGTAAAGAACATGGTTGTGGGGATCGATTCCTTTGACCCACAATGGATTGGGCCCATGATAAGAACAAATGACCCATTATGTGGTCATTCATTGAAGATAATGTGGCAAGGAAGGTTGACAATTTATGCTTGAAGTGTTTGATGGGAAAAGTTGTCATTGATATTCAATATTCTGAAAGGATAGAAGGTGGCATGGCATGAAATTAAAATTAAATAAGGTGATAGGGCATATAAGGTGACATGGTGAGCTTTTCCTTTTCTAGAGTCATCTCCATGAGTAGGTGAGCTTTTCCTTTGGCCCTAGAGAGATGTGCAGTGCCTCATAAGCTAATGGAATTCATGTCCATTTACAAATTTGAATTGGAAACCTATGTAATGTGTTTGGGTTCTTGATGAAGAGTTCCTAGGTTTTGATGTCTTCTTATAGATTTGTAGTTTCCTACAAGCTTGATTCACCCAGTGGAAAAGTATTTGCATCCCTAGAGTGAGGATCTTGAGTCCCTTTATTTCCATAACATTTACATCATCAAATAAAATGGCATCTCATTGTTTCAATTTGAAAAGAGGTGCTAAATAACAATTAAGTTAGTGTGCATGTTACTTAATACACTTTAGAGTGTTGATCGTTAGAAAAAGGAAGAAAGATAAATCTTTTTCATGATTAACTTACTTACAAGCTTGAATGTGCCATGTTCTTTTGCATTGAAGGAGTAATTATGTGTTCTTGATTGAATAGCTATGTTGTCAGAATGATATCACTTGATTGAAATCATAGAAATCTTGACTGAAATGAGTTAAATGAGTATTCTTGATGCCAAATGTTTTACCAAGTTGTATTTGAACCAAGATAATAGCAAGGCCCCATAGACCATATTTGTAATATTATCACTCTTCCATATGGGCCTTACATCATTTTCAAAAACTTTAGTGACAATACATGTGATAAGTTGTTTTATGTTGTTTATATGTCTTTCCTAATAGCATGTTCTAGGAGTAGTAGTATGATTACTTTCAGTCTCAAATATTAGAATAAATTGGAAATCCCGTGATAATAAACTAGGGTAATAAGGACATGAGAAACATCAAGTTCCTGAATTTCTAGAAACTTGGCCACTATGATTCTCTTTTTCTCGAGAGTTTTGCACAATGTAGTGAAAATTCATAGCAATAAATAGTTTTCCTATTGGTCTCGGTGGATGCAAAAGTGACAAGTACAACATCTCAGTGAACTCAATTGATGCAACAAAGTTAGCAGAAGCATAGAATTGATTTGACCACCTTTACCATTAAAAGAACCTATTAGTAGAATATGGGGGAAAGTGATAATTACCATGGTAATATATTCTCAAAGTTTAAGCTTGAAGAACACATGGCATAAGGGCATGGAAGAAAAGGTTGATTTGGTGGACAAAGTGATGGGCATTGGAGCCATTGGCACACCTATTGAGCCAAGAGTCAAATGACCCATACTGTGGTCATTTGAAGATGATTTGGACAAGGAGAGTACATGGAAAAGATAACTTGGATGACATGGTGACAAATGGGAAAGAAACAATAACACACATGGCATTGGTAAAACACAGGAAGAGCAATCAAGCATTGGATGGTAGTCTGAGCATGAAGGACACTGCGGGCATCACCAAAACCCCAGCTACGGGCTCATCATTGGTCAAGTAAGAATGCCAGATTTTGGAAATTTCTCTCCCATTTGTATAATCATTAGAGGTCTAGGATGCCTAAAGTGAACATGGAAAAATGTTTCTAGTTTTCTTAGGTTTTCATGTTTTATAAGGTTTCATTTTTGTTTGGTTGGATTATATGAATTTATAGTTCTCAAATAATTTAGACAATATGATAAACACTACTGTAAAATACGTTGATAATATGGTAATTACTCAGTGCTAATTAATTTGTAATTACTGAACACAAATTACTGGTAACAGGATCTAATTATTCAAAGTAAAGAAGTTACATGTGTGTATGGTGTCGCAATCTCCTCTGTTGCTGCCATGGCTCCATCGAGGTCAAAGGAACCGACGTCCTCCCACCTGGGGGATGGAGACCCGGCCCCGAATAACTGTACATTAAAACAAATAAAGTCAACAATGTGTAATTCAAATTTAAATATATTAAACAATACGATATCAAATAAAATACAACAAATACTTGAAATTAAATAAAACAATAGCAAACCCGATCCATGAAGCTCCCTGTGGCATGTTGCTACGTATCACCATGGCAAGAATGACCACAGTGAGAACAACGATGTGTCGTTGTTCCAGCAGAACTAGAAGGCCCCGCCTGGGTTCCACCTGTACCCATCATGTCCCGACCACCACCCATAGACTGTGCAGATGTCTGTGTCTCATCGATGTCCTCCCAGATCTGTGAATACATGGCCACAAATCTGGTATGTCTAAGCAAGTGATGTGTGGCACGTCTGACGGAGACATCAATCTCATCTAGGCCGCTACCAAACCCCAGTGGCTGAGGAGGGGGCTTTGGCTCTCTCTTGGGTGCAGGAGGTCCTCTAAGTGGGTTGCGGTGCGCCCGAGGTCGATCTTAGGCAGAGACAAGACCAACACCCTAAAACTCAGTGATGTCAAAATAGTTGACATGGTACCCTAGCTCAAACTCAGCCCATAATTTTTGAAGGAAATACTGTGGGACCTCCAAATTGTTGCAAGGGGGCCTATCAAACACCATGAACCAGCTCTTTCTCTAGTTATCTCTCCATGGCTGGTAAATGCACCAGTCCATGCAAACCCGAGGCCTCGTCACATCTGGAGGCTATCCTATTGAAGGAACTATGAACTTGCTATACAACTGGGCTTTGGTGATGTTGAGGTCTTTTATCTTCTCTTTGGACAACCCAGTGGAGTAGTGTTCCCTCATTCGAGCCCTGTATTGGCTCAAGTTTGTTATCTTACTGTGTGCAATATTGATTGATTCAATAATTTTTTGTAGTGATGAAGCCAAGGAAACCTGAGAGGGTTCCTTGGTGCTGTTCAATTCATTACTTAGTGCCCTCAATTGATTTAAATCTTGGTGTAATTGATCTTTGAGGTTTTCATTCGGTTTATTGTCGGTTCCCATGTTGTCTTCTGAAGGTTGGGTTTCATTGCTTTCACCGGATGGTTTAGGTGTGTTTGACATCTTGTTAGGTGTAGATGGCCTGCAATGAAATTTTCTTGGTTTTTTAATGGATTGTAAATTTTTAAAAAAATTAAAATTGAATTGGAAAACATACAAAAAAAAAACAATAACAACAAATTTGTGCTTTGAGGAGCACCTACCTGGAGAAATTGTTGGCAAGGAGGTGTAGGGCGATTTGTTGGCGTTATGGGGGCCTTGTGTGCTCCAGGACATGCTCCCGGGGTGCCACTGTGCACTCGCGGGATGCTCTGTGCACTCACGGGTTTGTCGAAAATGACAAACCCGTGAGCTCTGTTTTTTTTATAAAAAAACAGGGGCGCGCACGCATCATTGACACATGCACGCCATTTTGTGCGTACACATCAATGATGTGTGCGCGCCCCTTTTGTCCACGTGGGCTAAACCACGTGGACGTTCGGCATTGCTGAAGCAGCGACGTGTGCGTGCATTTGGATGCATGTGCACGTCGCTTTGTTTTTCCGCTCATGCGTTGTTGTTGCGGCCATTTTGGGTACCAGCTTCGTGTGGGTACCCTTAGACAAATTCAAACATGGCTACCTAAATTCATCCATGGTCAAACAATAATGAATCATGGTTAGCTAAGGTCAAACAAAGTCAATTGTGGTTAACCAGGGTCTAACATTCTCAACCATGGTTAAACATAGTCAACAATATTCAACCATAATCAAACATGTTTAATGCCATTTAAACATGGTCACACAGTCAAACATGGGAAAACATGATAAAGCATGGTCAACCATTGTTTACAATACTCTACCATAATAAACAATGGTTAAACACACTAAACCATGGTTAACCATTTTCAAACTAGGGTCAACCATGGTTTATTAAAGTCAACCATGGTCAAACAATAATTAACCATGGTAAACTACGGTTAATATTTTTAAACATCACATCACAATAATCAAACATGGTCAACAATAGGTATCTAAATTCAACCACGGTTAATCCAAAGCAACCATGGTTCATTAAAGTCAACAATGGTTAACTAAAGTCAAGCATGGTAAAACAATAATCAACCATGGTAGAATCTAGTTAACCATGGTTAACCTTAGCTAACCAATGTAAACCATAGTAAACTATAGTTCACTAAAGTCAATTATGGTTAACTAAAGTCAACCATCGTTAACCAAAGTCAACCATGACTAACTATAGTCAAACTTAGCCAACTATCGTAAACATAGTCAACCTTGGTCACCCATGGTCAAACTATAATCAACTATGGTTAACCAAGGTCTAACTTTTTCAACCATATTCAAACATAGTCAACCAAGATCAAACATGGTTAATGTTATTCAAACATGGTCACACATAATCAAAACATGACCAACCATGGTGAACCAAAGTTATCCATAATTAAATAGTCAAACTTGACCAAACATGATTAACTATAGTCTAGATATAGTTAAACATGATCAACCATAATAATTAAATTAATGCAACACAACATTTAATGAACATCACAATCCATAGTCCACCAAAATCAGCCATAGTAAACTTTGATCAACAATGAACCATTGTTAACAGTGTTTAATTATACTATAGTATAACCCTAGACAAACATTATCATCCCTAGTAAAACATAATAAATTGTCAAAGGCATTGTCTAACATTCTCTACTACATTTAACCATTGTCAACCATGGTCAAACACAATGAATCATGGTCAACCATAGCCAACCATTTTCAAACTAAGGTCAACCATAATCAAACATGGTTAACCATGATCAAACCTGGTTAATGATGATTGACCATGGCTAACCTTACCTAACCAAAATCAACCATAGTCAAACATGGTTTATAAAAGTCAACATTGGTTAACTAAAGTCATTCATGGTCGAACAATATTCAACCATGATAAAATTTGGCCAAACTTATTCAACAATCATTTGTCACTCATCATTAAGCATAGTTAATGATGGTCAAATATGGTCAACCTTAGCCAACCCTAATCAACAATTATTTACTAAATTTAACCATGGTTAACCAAAGTCAACTATAGTCACCCATGGTTAACTAAATTCTACCATTGTCAAACAATAGTCATCCATGGTTAACTATGTTCAAAGATTATCAACCATCATTTGACACCCATTATCAACTATTGTTAATGATGGTCAAACATGGTTAACCTTAGCCAACCAATGTCAACCATAGTCAACCATGATTAACCAAAGTGGACCAAAGTCTAACATGGTTCACTAAAGTCAACCATGGTTAAACAATAGTCAGCCATGGTTAGCTATTATCAATCTTAGTCAACTGTGGTAGACATAGTCGCCCTTCATCGCCCATAATCAAACCATAATCAATTATGGTTAACCAGGTCTAACTTTATCAACCATGGTCAAATATAGTCAACAATAGTAAAAAATAATCAAACATGGCCAACCATGGTCAACCATTGTCTACCATACTCTACCACATTTAACCATTCTCAACCATGGTTAAACACAACGGAATCAACATTAACTATTTTCAAACTAGAGTGAACCATAGTCAAAGATCCCTATATGCTAATATAACAACAACAATATGAATACCTATGTGACAATATAACAACAATATGAATATTTTTAAATATTATAATATTAATGTGTTCACCCTATGTTTATGTGCGAAGTAGTAACTAGCAACAACCACATTAATAATAATATTAATGTATCCTGGATAGACATATATTTAACACATTAATAATGTTTTTTTTAATAAAATGTCGAGCATATACTAAACACATTAATATTATAATTAATGTAGTTTATGTTAGTTACTTAAGCATAAATTGTCTGATTAGTTGACTTCAAACAATCTGGTGGTAAACAAATCCATAATTACATAGTCAACATGGTGATAGTTATGCTTAAATTCAAAAGAACGATTCTAAACGTTTTAGCAAATGCATGAGTTGACAAGTGTGAATAGAAACATGTGTGATCAGAGCCATGATGAAGGGCATGATAGGCCAACAATTGCAAGGTGTGAAGGGCGATGTGAAGTGTGTTGAGAAAAAGAGTGCAGAGGGCATTGACTTCATTTTTACAAGAGTGGCAACATGGCTAGACAGGGGACAAAAAGGGGACAAACATGGATCAAAATATATTTTAACTTTGTATAAATTAACAATTGTACTTTTGGGTGCAATAAAAGAATACCATATTGAAGGTGGGTGATGAAGAAAGTGTAGGTAAAATAGAATATTGGAAAGAGAATCACAAACTAAAAGTGAAAACGTGAGCTTGTTGACACAATATTCTCAAAACATTAAATTATTCACATTATTGGTGATTACATTATTAACATTGTGCATGTGGAAATATTCTTGTGGTCCAAAAAGTTCTTTATTGAAATTAACCACTACATGTTTTATTTCAATTATTGCTAATTGCTTTTTTTTATTGAATCTATTATGTCTATGGTTCTACCATTTTCTCTTGTTATCATGTCTTTTTTTGTTTTTTTTTATGTTTAATTGCATGAAATGTTTTCAATACTATGCTTTGGGTGAGGTTATTTTTTAAGTTTCGTATTGTTTGATATTTTACATACTTATTTTACCAAGGCCAATATAGGTAAACAGTTTAAACAAACCTTTTTTTTTCCAGATAAAAAAGAATAAAAAATAAAAATCGTATTCATTAATTCATAGTGAATCCGAATACATTCCTCAGGTGCTGCCTAAGCACTTAATAGAAATGTTGTTTAACTGCATTTACAAAAAAGAAATATAGTTCTAAAACATTCCCAAAAAGATAAAGTTCCAGCTTACAAAACTGAAAAACATAAACTCTTTACATAAGAAAATCCAGAGTATTCCAACCAATAACATTTTGTTCATGACTTGAAATAGTAGTTTTGCATTGGCCTTCAACTTCCAGTAATCCAGCTTTAGATAATCCATCGGCCTTATCATTTTGGTCTCTGTAGATATGAGAAAAAAACGCCTTCCTGAAGGTCTGCACCAAAAGATCAATTTTGTTGCCTAGGTTCTGCAAACTATGGTTCTGAAAAGAAGTCTCCTTGTTCATACTTTTGATCCATAATTCAAAATCACCATAAACTCTGAAAACATCCACTAACAGCTCGCTAGCTTTCTGTAGAAGAATAAGCAGTGCTATCCCTTCTGCACGATTGTTAGTACCAAAACCTCCATTAGCTTGAAATAACACTTCCTTATCATGATGCTTGAAATGTCCTCCCATACCACAGCCACTGTTCGCACATGCTCCATCGAAGAAATCTACTGAGTCTCCTTCCCCATGATTCATAGCTTTCATCACCCTGGTCTTTATAATTTTGTCTTTCCCCAAAAAGAGTTGATATATAGAGAGGATTTGAGCCGTCACAGCGAAACTAGGCTTGTGAATATCTTAAAAAATCGACAGGTTGCGTGCTACCCAAACATACCATACCACCAGGAAGGGGATACATCTTAACTTCTTAAGTTTATGATAAGCAAACCAAGACTTTAGAAAGCCTGAGAAAGTTTATGCTCTGCATCTTCATCTGCTTTCCTGCAAAGGCTGCACCTTCCTAGTCCTTCCAAATTACTCCTCTTTAACTTATCCCACGTTAAAACCTTTTCATTCCGAAATCATCCAAGTCAGAATTTTGCTCTTGTAAGTAACCGTTGTCTTCCAGAGCTTGGTTCCCCAACAGGGATTCTCGTCATTCCTTCTCTTCCATATAGAGATATACGCTTCCTTAACAGAGAAAACTCCCCCTGCTTCACTGCCCTGCCACCCAAGAGTATCCTGTCCATCGCCAAGTTTAATGAAGCCACTCTTCATACCTGATATCCAAGAGTTCCTGGTTTCCTGCCACCTCAATGGAATGTGCAATTCTTCCACTGTGCGCCACTTCTGGGTCAGCCCGTTATCATAGACTGCCACATCTACAATCACCAGTAGGACTTTCTCCTTCAAAAAATTTAGAAAATCCTAAGGAAAAACAGGATACCATTGAACCCCATTATACTGTTCGCTGCCAATATTAGCCAAAAGACCATCAGATGTCTTCAGATTTTGGATCCTTATGTTGTTTAATAAAATTGTTGATTATGTCTTGATTTAATTTCAAGAATTGCTTATTTTGTATTTGGATTTGCTATGACTATGAGTTTACTAATCTTGCTTATTATTGTCTTTTAAAGATCATTTGCATGATGTTATTTCACGTCAATATTAAGCTAGAATATTTTATTGGTCTGTTCTTTTTGAGATTTTACTTTCTTTAGTAATCTATTTTAACCAGCCTAGGAAACATTCATCTCTTTGGGTTTGATGATTAATTGCATAATAAAAGTTTTTTTAAATTGATGATTAATTGCATACAACTATTGTTGTGTCAATACCCCGCGTGATGCGGTGTTGGTGGTTGGTGTTCCCCGGTCGGCACCATGTGTTGTTGTCACCTTTCCGTGGGGTGTGTTTGATGGTGCTTCCCAATCTACTTCTTGTTGTAGTGGTGCTAGGGCTATCATTTTCCTCTCTGCTACACATTCGCTTCACTTATGGATGAATTGTGGCATGGGAACCAACACAAAGAGTGAACTTATTGCTCTGTGGATTCTTTTGCATGTCTCTTCGGCTCAGAATATTCCTCTTCTTTTGGCTTGGGGGGACTCTAAGGTTATTATCTCTTGGGCCCGTTCGGAGTGTGCTCTCAAAATTATTCAGTTGGATTTTTGGCTATGGGATACGTGTCGTTTGATTGATTGTTTTGGCCATATTTCCTTTGAGCATGTCTTTCGGGAGCATAATGCATTGGCTGATCTTTTATCTAAACGGGCTCTATCGGTCCCTGAGGGCTCAATATTTTGTGAGGAATGGAGGGATAATCTGTTACTGGACCGACACACTTTACCTTTTTTTTTAGTCAGCTTGGGTTTTTATGGTTTCAGTTATGGAGCAGTCCTTCTTGCTGTGCAGGTCCTTGATTTCCATGGGGGAGTCTTATGGCCTTCTAGTTGCATCTTCAGTGGTGCTTTCCTTTTGGTCATGTATCTATGGTTTACTTTTTTGGAGTGATGGACACTCTGTGCTTTGGGTGGGTTTTGGCCCGACGTAATTTGGCCATCCCATTGTATGGACATATTTTTTCTGCTGCTACTTTCCTTTTCGTGATGGACTGCTTTGGATCCTTTGGGGGGATTGGCCCAGTGTAATTTGGCCAATCCTGATTTTTTCCTTTTATGTGTTTGGGTTTCTTGGCTGCTCGACGGTCTTTTTTCTCGAGCTTATGCTTATGTACTCTTTGTTACTATTACCGGTATTAATAGTAAGTGCTTTCTCAGAGAGAAAAAAATACATGTCTTTTTTATTTAATGATTACTCACTTGACATTAGAGAAATTTTGAGGTCAAAAAAGGGCCTCAAAACAAAGAAAATGTACTATAAAATACAACCAATCACATTCTAGTAGATGACATCATCCCCCTTGGTGAGGTGGCATTGCATGAGTTAAGAATACTTATTTGTCAAATTTTCTATGGTGGATGAAAACACATAGTTAACCAATGTAGTGGTGTAAGTACTTTTAAGTCATTAAGTAAAGTACTCATAATAATAGTCTTTTCATAAAATAATATTATTGTCATTTTCAAGTAAAGTACTCATAATGAATGTCTTTTCACACTTTCACATAAAATAATATTATTGTCATTTTCAAGTGAAGTACTCTTAATTCATAAAGAAAGTCCTTTCACATTTTTTTATAAAATAATATATTATCATTTTTATGTTTTTAATTTTAAATTATATATTCACTCCATTCTATTTAATAACATAATGTCAAACTAATAAAGAATAACAATAGATTTAATAAATAATAATAATAATAATAATAATAATGCAATGTGGATTATAATAATATTATTGACATTTTACATGTAAATAAATTCTCAATTAAATTACATTATTAAATTCATAAGAAAAGTACTAAATATAAAAAGTCAACATAAAATTTAAAAAAAAACTCTTAAAAATGTTTTTTATTATTTAATTTCATTTGCAAGTTCAAGACAAATAAATGTTAAAGGACAATACATTTTTGGAAATTTACAATGAATCTTAATCACATCAATGTAGACTTATTTTATTAATTTTATTTCTAGTGAATTTTAAAAAGTAACTCAACCATGGTTATTTATATTGTGCATAGAAAATAGTGTGGGAGGTGACTTGTCATATATACCTACCCCATAAAACCCCCAATTCATAATATTTTAATATATCTCATATTTTTGTAGTACATCTCTTAGGAGGCCCTTTTTTGACCTCAAAATCTCTCTAATGAATATTGTGTCATGTCAACAGCCTTCCTTTTGTATTTATGATTGATTGCATGAAATGTTATGTCGTGTCAATGACCTGTGTAATGGGCATCTTTTCTTGTTTGATGATTAGTTGAATGAAATGTTATGTTGTTTGAAGTATTCGTAGGTGGCCTCGACAAGGATGCTGCTAAGGAAGATCTGAGGAAAGTATTTAGTGAAGTTGGCGAAGTTGTTGAAATTCAGCTCATGATGCGTTATGTAACTATTGATCAAGATAAGGGAGCTTGCATGGAACTAAAGAATCCACAAGTACTTTGATTAACTATTTTACAGGAATTTTTTTGGTTTCATTTTCAAAATTCATCTTTATATCTAACTCCTGATATGCATTGCTCAAGTATGTAATCCCTTTTGTCCTATTTGTGTTAAAGGTGAAGAGCATGTTTTGTGGGGTCTCACCTAGCCAGGACAATGAAACGCTTTTCTTGGGAAATATATGCAAGACATGGACAAAGGAAGCTGTAAGATTTCATGCTCAAGTCTACAATACTTTCTACTCAAACAAAATATTTTGATGTGGTTTTTGGAATATTATTATAATTCATATTTTTGTATTGTTTTTCAATTAAGAGAGAAGCTTAAAAGATTTAGCATTGATAATATTGAGGATTTAACTCTAGTTTAAGATCCTAAAAGTGAGGGAATGAATCGTGGCTTTGCCTTTATGGAGTTCTCAGCCCATTCAAATGCCATGAATGCATACAAACGACTGCAGAAGCGAGATGTTGTATTGGGTACTAATAAAACTTCAAAGGTGTCATTTGCAGGGACATTCATTTATCCTAATGATGAATTTATGGCAAAGGTAAATTCCATTTTGATCTATTAGATACTCGTTAAGTTGAAATTTATTGAGTTGTTTCCATAGGTATATAATATTCTTGATTGAGTTGTTTTAGAGTTTAACAATCCCAACATTTTGAGTGGATACTAAAAACTCAAAAACTCACTGAAAGATAATGAAGACCGAGGTGAAGCTTAAATAAAGAGATGATATATGACTGTTGTGAATTAGTTGGAAGCAATGAATTAAAAAGAGTGGGAGGAGGTCACTAGTGAGACGAAGAATAATAACATCACATGAAAAGCAAATTAAATAATGAATGTAGAGAGGGGTTGGAAATAAAATATCAAAGATATAATAAAATAAATAAATGAAGGAAGGAAGAAACAGAGGGCAGGTTAGAATTTAGTTAAAAGGAGATTAACTTTGTATTTACTAATAATAATATTTGGCCGAATAACTTAATTTATTCGGCCGAATAACTTCCGCTATGGCTCTTCAGCACCCGATTCTCACCAAAGTGTAACCCACCTTCGCGTTTCCACCCTCTAATGTGGTCATAATCATGGAACAAGCTCACTATGCAGTCAGATGAAATAATATAATAATAGGGGGTAGTTGGCATAGACCCCTACGAATAATCATGTGTATTTATACTTTTTTCATGACTATTTCTAGGTGTATATGCCAACTACTCATTATTATATTATCACCTCATCCTTCTGAGGTGTTATTACAACGATCTCCCTAAGTGTTGTGCTTGGTCTACTATATAGAAAAATGATTGAAAATTGATCTAAGTATGGTCTCAAATATACCTATGGGGGTTCTTATATACCCTAGGGTAGATTGAATATGAACTCATAAACATATTCTTCCCAATATAGTACTACTGGTTGGTTACCATTATAGGTGTATAAGGGCATCCTTTGAGGTCCTCATGGATTCTATGCTTGTATGTTTCTTCCTACCTAATTGTACCCATTGAATGACATATTTGTGTTTATAGACGCCAATACACATCGTTAACCTAAAAAATTTGCTTTTTAAAAAATAGAGGATAAATTCTAAAATTAGGGTTTTCTGATGATTTGGGGTTTTCTCTACTATCTAACATCTCACTTAGTGTAAATATGATTTCGTTTCGCATCTTTGTCTAAAATTTCATATTGTAATAGGTTATTATGTTTACCTTAAATTCCCACAAGTCTTTTCCAATTTCAATCCTTTGAGTGGAATTTAGGTCCAAACTACCAAACCTTGTTTTTTATGTCTTTTGGGTAAGTGAACTTGTACATACTACCATTTTGCTACTATCCCCTTATAGGTTTTTCATTTGATCCTAGAACATTGTGGCGCATCTTCTATCTAGTCCCATAAATGGAACTCAATTTGGATCATAAAGTCTTCATATATGGCTATTTTACTGAAATCACCTATTTAAGCCTAGTTTAAGGACTAGCCAAAAACCCTAGCTTGTATATAATGTAGCTCCAAAATTTTGCAAACTATGTTCTGCATTTTTTAAATGACATACTTCACTCTTTCCTCTATTAACAGTGAAATTTCCACACATTTCCAATCATCCAGAAAAGTTATATAACAAATGGTAAGATGACTCATTTGAAGAAACCAAAAAACCAAGGACCATCCACTTTGAGACCAATTGTTATGGACCAAATAGACAAATAATCATAAAGAAGATACAATTCAGATTTTTCATGCCTAAATCAAGTGGACAGAGTGTATTTGGCCGAATAACTTAATTTATTCGGCCGAATAACTTCTACTTTATTCGGCCGAATAACAATTAACGGGCCACCGTTAGACCTAACGGTGGCCTCGATGTGTGTGCGAGGTTTTAGCCGGACAGAGAAAACGCACGGCATTGTCCAATTATTCGGCCGAATAATTATTTGGTCGAACAATTATTCGGCCGAATAATTATTTGGCCGAATAATTATTCTGCATAAAAGCTCGGTCACGGCCATTGTTTGTCATTTTATGCAGGATTTCGTGGACCCCTTCGAGAGTTGTTGCTGGCCCCGCCTCCGCGCCACCCGTCTGGTCTCTGTCCCATCCACCTACTCATCCGTTTACCTGGATGTCGTTGAACTCCGCCACCCTCTTCCCCGCTCTCTACGTGTCACTTCCCCGTCACCCTGTGCGTCACGTCTTGCTCGTCAGTTGGTCGTTGCTCAGTTGGACGTTTCGAAGTCTGTTTGTGGAGTGTTCGTCCGCCACCTTCTACCTCTCCCATCCGCTCGTCTGCCACCTTCTGCCTCTCCCATCCGCTCGTCTGCCACCTTCTGCCTCTGCCATTGGTTCGTATTCACGTTTGGACGTCTGGACACTGGTGGACGATCGTTCTGGTGTTCGTTTCGTTGGGGGACGTTTGCATAACAGTGGGGTGCTGTCGCTAAGGACTTGTCGACGCAAGGTTGTCTGCAAGGGTAAGTTTTTTTTTTTTTTTTAATTTCTTATATTAATGTTAAATTGTTATTGCAGGTTCTGTTTTTTTGGCTACTTGGCTCGTTTCGTTTCGGCTGTGTCCAATTTTCCCTGGGTTTTGTTTGGTCGGATCTAAATTCGCCTGCTTTCGTTTCGGTTGGGTCTAAATAGGTAAGTCGAAAGTCCGTTTTTTTTTAATTCAAAAATTAAGTATTAATTTAAAAAATTTTGAATTTGTCCCTATAAATGAACTGTGTCCAATAGGACAGAGTTCATGAACTGTGTCCAGTTGGACAGAGTTCATGAACTCTGTCCAAAATTGGGCAGAGTTCATGAACTCTGTCCAATTGGGCAGAGTTCATGAAAGAGCATAGATAATGATACTTATTACTCACAGATAGTATAATCATAGTAACCTAATATGGAAACTGTAACATAAGAAAATAGTGTGGATTAGTACTAAGAGGTTTAACATGAACTCTGTCCAATTTGACAGATTTCATGAACTTTGTCTAGTTGGGCAGAGTTCATGAACTCTGTCCAATTGGGAAGAGTTCATGAACTATGGCCAAATCGTATGTTGAAAATGATTTAAATTTAAATATAAAAAAATAAATATATGCAGTATTTAGTTAGTTAATCTTGTTAAACTATTGATTTTGCTTATGTGTTTAGAAATGAAAATAAAAGTAGGACTGTAATTGTATTTGCAAATAATATCTCCCTTTTATATATAGGCTTGTCTTATTGGCTGAACTCTGTCAACATGGACATGGACAGAGTTCATGAACTCTGTCAACATGGACATGGATAGAATTCATGAACTCTGCCAACATGGACATAGAGTTTAGGAATTCTGTCCAAATGGATAGAGCTCATGAATTATGTCCTTGGACAAAGTTCATGAACTCTGTCTACATTGACAGAGTTCATAAATCAATATATTAGTTTTATTACAAACTGTGTTAATGCATAGCTATAGATACAACAAAACTTTAGACACGATTAAACTCTACTTTGGATACAACAAAACTTTAAAATTTACTTTAGGTACAACTAAACTATAGACATGAATAAACTTTACTTTAGATGTAATATGAAAGAACAAAAGTCAATTCTATTATGTACCACACTGAAGACCATTTTGCAACATGGCAAATTTTTGAAACATAGCCAAACTTGTGAAAAATAATACCATGCATTGTTAATATTTTAAGATAGTATGGAATAATGAAAATACTTGTAGATATAATTTATGTTTAAATATTATTAAAATAACAATTAAGTAAGTAATTTAAGATTTTAATTAAAAGTTAACATGTTCATGAACTCATTCTTTGACATAAAGAAAAGTAACCCTTCATTTTGTATTTAACTATATTGGTTCATTCATTTTAAACATCAAAAACACTTAGAAGATTGACACATTAATGCCTTATTAGTTATAGTCATTTTAAGAATTACTAGATGATATTAGGTATTTTTAGGTCTTTATTACATTTAACTTAGTTTCTTTAGCAGCTAGGTTTTAGAATTTCTAGAAATACTATCTAGATGTAACACTAAACTTAGTATTTAACTATATTTTCTCTATTCATTTTAAACATCAAAAACATTTAGAAGATTGGTACAGTAATTCCTTATACATCCCAACAATATTAGTAATAGTCATTTTAAAAACTATTAGATGATATTAGGTATATATAGGAACTTTTTTTACAGAACTTGCTTTTCTAGTAGCTAGGTTTTAGAATTTGTAGAATTAACATGTAGAATTTGAATATGTAATCAGTTGATATTTGTGCAAGTGTAGACATTATATCAAATGGAAAGAGAGGATTCTTTGAGGCGAAAGCGTAGGAGGTCTTCACAGTCTTCTGGGGTTGGTGTTACAAGTGATAATCGGAGGTTTTCAACTTCCCCTCGAGATTCTAGTTTATTGTATAGTTCACATTCAGTTGATCATCGACGGGGCGAAAGGGGTACAAATGATTCCCCTATATCTTCTGTGGGAGAACGTCGATCTCGACCCTCTGTTGGTATATGAATATCGATATTTTAATGTGTACATACAAATTGTTTTTTTGTGTACGCAAAGTTTGTACTTGTGTTTAAACAAAACTTTGTTTTTATTTGAAGTAGAGCATGGTTCAGAAGATGCTTGTAATTCTATAGAGAGAGAGGCAGAGCGAACAAGGGAGATGGATGAGGGTGCAGAGCAAGGCTCTCAAGAGGCTCATCATTCTACACAAGGTGATGATGGTCGAGCCAGGATGCAATATTTTGAATTAACTTAGGGTTGTACACCCATTACAACATATCCATCTAATCTACCTCGGGAGCTTCCATGGGAAAGTGGTGATGATCAAATGACTCTTGAAAGATGTAGATCCAACTACGGCAAGTTGGAAAATGATTTGTCTACTATGGATATCCCTCTAGAGAGTAAACAAAGTTTGGAGATTGTTTTGGGATCATTGCAAAAATTCATTCAGGCATATGAGAATCTCGAACCAACTACAAATGGTTTTGTTGATTTGATGCGAAGACGAAGGGAACAAGTGATGGGTCCAGACAAGTGGGTTGTTGTGAAGGAGAGAGTGACGAAAGAACAGGACAAATCAATGTTTAACTTCAAAGAAGGTCTAAAGCGAGAAATGTTGAAAGTGAAATATTTCAAGCATCCTGATCTTGCACATATACTCTATGATCGGTTTCTTGTAGCCTATGGTCAGTTTCCATGGAACGATGAGGTTTCTCAATATTTTGCTAGATTTTTTTATGCTAAGTATTTTTTAAATATGAAACCAGACTATACTGATGTTCATTCAGAATTTTATGGAGTTGAAAAGGATCAAATATATAATAAAAAAGGTGCTCTTAGAGACCCTACAACTCTTCGACCTCCACCCCAGATATCTTTCCCACCCAGGTTGGTGGCATTAAGATCAGAGATAGAGCCCACATCTCAACTTGGGACAACTGCAAGGAATTTTGTTGGTGATGGTTTATCGTCAGCATTAGTTGGAGTAGATGTGGGATTGGTTCGAGAAAGGGCTTGTTCTGCTATTCGTCAAAAGTTTGTTTACAAAACTAATGATGAGATAGATGGAATGAGCATTGAAGATCTCAGGGCATATGCCAAGGTTTGTTGTGACCTAGCGACAAATGTTATATCCAATGACACATCGAGTTTGGGAGAGGTTTGTTGATTATGATATGACTTGATCTTAATTTAATCTTTTATTCATTTTGAATTGAATTTTTTGTTACATTATATGAATGATAAATTATGTTTTTTGATGTAAAGTAATAGATACATTATGTAAATGTTTATTGGTTGCAGTTTTCAAGAATGATGAATGAACATTCTTTCCATGTTTCCACTAGCGAAAATATAGAGCATATTCGAGAGGTATATTTATTGTTTACATATTCATAATTATGTTTGAACTTGATATATATATATATATATATATATATATATATATATTCATTTTAATTTAACTATGCATCTTATTGTTAATTTGACTTATCCATGCAGGTTTCTTAGATACGAACTTTATAAATTATTTACCATTTATTGTGAACTAATCTTTTTAATCTTTTTGTTTTAGTTTTAAATTAATTGGCACTTAATTTTTTTGGTTTGCATTATGTTTTATTTATTAACACAATTTAAATTTTAGGGGGGAGAGATAGGTTCTCTGCTTCATGCAGCAGATATTGGCACGGAGGTAATTTTGTTCACACTTGAATTGATCTTTGATATAAGTTTAATATTTTAGTTTTTATGGATTTAGTTAAAATTTGTTCAAGTAATTTATGAGATTCATAAATTGATTTTATACATGTTGCAGTTTGGGTCTCTTAAATCTTTTGGAGGCAAAGGGAAAACTCCTTTGGAGGATGGTGGTGGACAAGTATTTTGAGAATTTGATGTAATTTTATTAATAATTGAATTGTTTTTTTATATATAAATTTAATATTTTAATTTTTTGAATTTAGTTTAAATAATTTAAATGATATTCATAATCTGTTTTTATACATGTTGCAGGGTGAGTTGAGTCCAAGGGGAGGCCCTAGTAAAGGATAGCATGGTGGACATTTTCTTTTTATAGCATGGTGGACATTTTTTTTTTGTTGATTTGCATAGATTGCAAAGATTTGTTTTAGACATCGAGGAGATTTATTTTTGGACCAGATACATATATGTACATTGAACTCACATGTTCATGAACGTTTTTTTTAGGATTATATACATGTCCTTTGAACTTACATATTCTGTGTTTGCTTTAAATGATCTATTTATTTTTGTTTATTTAGCATATTTGGTATGATTTAAAGGTTTAGAATATGTATTTGCATGTTTAAATGAATGAATGAATATGTAAGAATGAATGTTAAGGATGTTATAATCTAGGTGTTCAATGAATGAATGTTAGGTTTCTATACGAATTTTAAGAATCAATAAATGTTAAGATTGAATGTTAAGAAAGATTTATCTTTGAATGTTAGAAAGTTTTGATAGAAAAATGAATGTTAGATTTAAAGTTTCAGAATGTTAGGAAGTTGTGATTGAAATATGAATGTTAGGAAGCCGAAAAATGAATGTTATGTTCAAATTTTGATATATGTATGTAACTACTTGAATACGTTAAGAATGATGTTACATGGTAAGAATGAATATTAACGAAGTTATGATAGGTGCAATGAATGAATGAATGTTAAGTTTTTATATGGATTTTAAGAATAAATGAATGTTAAGAACATGATATCTTTGAATATTATGAAGTTTAGGAATGTTAAAGGAAGTTTAAAAATGGATGAACATAGGTTTAAAGTTCAGGAATGTTAGGAAGTTTTGATTGAAATGTGAATGAATCTTAAGATTCAATATTAAGAACATGAATGTTATCTTTGAATGTTAGGAAGTTTAGGAATGTTAGAAGTTTTGATAGAAATATGGATGAACTAGGAAGTTTAAAAATGAATGTTAATAACATTAATGTTATCTTTGAATGTTAGGAAGTTTAGGAATGTTAGAAGTTTTGATAGAAATATGGATGAACTAGGAAGCTTAAAAATAAACATGTTAAGTTCAAATTTTAGGAATGTTAGAAAGTTTTGATTGAAATATGAATGTTAGGTTCAAGTTTTGATAGGAATGTTAAGAATATGTTAAGAATGAATGTGATGGTAAGAATGGATGCTAAGGAATTTATGATAGGTGCAAATGAATGAATGAACATGTTAAAATTGAATGTTAAGACATGATTGTTATTTTTTAATGTTAGGAAGTTTAGGAATGTCAGGAAGTTTTGATAGAAATATGAATGTTAGGAAGTTTAAAAATGAATGTTAGGATCAAAGTTCAGGAATTTGTTAGGAAGTTTTGATTGAAATATGAATGAACTAGGAAGTTGAAAAATAAATATTAGGTTCAAATTTTGATATGAATTTTAAATTAATAATTCTTATTTTCAATGTCCAAGTACATTTGATGCGGCTGAAATCATGGCGAATGGGGATAACGATTTTTTATTTTTTAATCATAAGCGAAGATTACAGGATTGTGAAGCTTGTGCTAAATTAGAGCAATGATTTTAGACAACAATTTGATGAATTTTCATCGATTTGTTGTAAATAATCATTCCTCTAATTTAGCATAAGCTTCACAATCCTGGAATCTTTTCTTGTGATTAAAAATCAAATGATCGTTGTCTCCATTTGCCATGATTTCAGTTATGTGAACTTACACAAGTGATATTTTAAAGTAAAGATTCGGGGCGGAGAGTGGCGACAGCCACAGATCCGTTATATTATCCCTTAAGTGGTCTAATAGACATATGGGGACCCGAATAAAGTATTTTATACAGAATTAAGACAAAAAATTTACACATTGAGGTTTTCATTACCAAATAATTTTTTAATTCAAATTTCAGCATAGTAGAATACGATCATTTAAACTCTTATATTCCAGTTCTTTTGAAGATCATATACATAGAAAGAAAAAAATATATTGTGCACAACATTAGACAATGACATGGACAAAACCATTGATCTATTAATTTTTTATATAGTTAAAAACATCGCAATGGAATGTCGTCTTCAATTATCTGTTCATGGTCATATTTGGACAGTTTCCATTTTTTATTTTTTAATTGTTTTTTCGATGGAACTTGAACTAATTTTATTCGAGATGCACATACTAAATGACTATATTGACAACATATAACATCAGGTTCATAATCCTGAAAGTAGACATAATTTTGAGTCATATGGGTCTGCTGAAAAAAATAGCCCTTTAAAATGATGGATCATCTCTCGTATGTATATCCATTGTCATTGTAGTCTTCCAATAACTTCATTTTTCCTTCAGTGCATCACATCAAATAATACTTCACATTTTCGTTGTTGTCTACAGGTGCACTCATAGAAAAAACATCTTCTGTGCAAATTACAATTGACGTTAGGATTTTTAAATCAATTAAATTGACTAATATACATGTGTATAAGGTGATGGACAAGAATGAACAATCGACAAAACAGTGGTATTTGATCATTACCTTCTCTAAAAAGATCTGAAATTTTGTCGCCATCAGATGATACTACTATTTCTTCTGATTCTAGTTCTTCTATGCTTGCTAGTGGCATTTTTCCTTTAGGATTAATCTCTGTGTGTTTCCAATGTTTTACGTAGTTGTTCGTTATGTTTTCACAAACTTCTGTAGATTCAATATTTTCAGTGCAAATATGACAAAAGCATGATTGCTTTCTACTGTCAAATGCATACACGTTTTGGAAGGCTTTTGTTTGATTAGAGTGAAAATCTCTAGTCCCATGTATGTTGCTAGCGTCGTATGGTATTGATCTATTTATATCTTGGACCCCAACAAGCCAAAAAAAACTAGTACACAAATGACAAATTTTGATGTTAGGTACATACTTTTTTTTAAATTGACAATAAAATATAAATTAAAACATTTGTGTGTACATACCTGCGCACATCTTTTGATTGTTGATTATAATCATGGTTTAGATGTGATTTACACCATTGGACAACCTCTGCAGCTGAGTGGAATCATGTAGAACTATGGTTCATTTGTCATCTTCGAAGTGCTATTTTTACGCATGCTCCTGCACCATCATGTTCACATTTTCCATGACCAATTTCAAAGAAATTCCAGCGATGTTTAATGTTCAATGCTTTATGAAGTCGACATAACCAATAAAATGATCGCGAAGATTTCAATTTTCTGGCACATCCATTCAACCATATCCAATGCTCATTGAATTTAACGTTACGTCTCTTTAGTGAATTGTAGAAAATACTTTCCATACAATGCTGAACAAAATGTGTATCGTGTGTACGATTGTTGCTGATATAAAAGTGATATTCTTTAATCACATCTCAATTGTCACACGTGCTTTCAATGCCATTAACATCCTGTTGAGAATGTCTATATAAAACATGGACAAATATAGAAACTTGGTCAGAATGATAGTATTCACTCTGTATCTCTTTTTGTGCAGCAAATGTGTAATTTTCTACAAAATCAACCACTGACAAAATTGTTCCTGGTGGAAAAATTTCATGAGACTATTTGAATTGAAGGTCTTGCCATCGTGCTCTATGTGAATGCTTGGTGTATTTATAAATTTCACTTTCAAATTTCCTGAGAAAATCTGTCACACCTATTTTATCTTCTCACAAATCAATCCTTTTGGAATGTACATCACTAGTACTTGTAATGTATTCATATCTTCTCCAATCAACGATGACATTTGACAGCTATCTTCTCCAATCAACGGTGACATTTGACAGTGAGTGATCAGTATCAATAGGATATTTATTGTGGAATAAAACCAAATTTCCACAATAATTACAATGTTTTCCATTGACACATTTCTTATTATAAAATACTTCATCGTGATTTCTCTCACATAGGGTTTGAGATATGAATTCACGTATTGTGGGCGAAGGTGGTGAATTTGTCCAAAACATTTTACCAAATTCAAGAAATGTGTCGTAATATAATTGAAATTGCACATGATAATGGAAACAACATGTGTCACGGATAGTAATAGGTCTAACATACCATGGTTTTAGTTGCACAAATGTAGTGATTGACACATTAATTCCACAATGATCTTCCTTGAATTTATTGAACAATTGTACTTGTGTCATATCCATTATATGTTTTGGACTGTTTACATATACTCATCGTGATACTCTTTGTTGTATTACATCTCTTGAATTTGGTGAAACTCGAATATGTATCAACCAATATTCTCGTACAATATCTTTAACACCTACTCCCATTCTATCTTTGTAAGGCTGTCTACAAATAATTACCCAGTAAGCAAGTTCATCATTTTCATCTATTTGCATTCTTAATTTTCTATGTTTGTATAATGTCTTTCTTGAGGTTCCAACTGCTTTTGCTAGCTGTGTTGTCAAACGTTTTTGTTTAGTACTAGTCGAAATAATTGTTGTATGAATTGCTTTTCGTGCAGCACTGATGTCTTTCTTCCTACATTTTCCAAACTTTTTTATTGCATCACCTATATTTTCTATCACATTATGTTTTAATTTCGACTCTTTAGTCGCCTTGTGAATACCCAATAATGACGTAGCATCTTCTAACTTCTTGGTCACTAATAAACATCTCAAAATTTGTGCTTGTCCTGTTGTTGAATAATTCTTCAGAACATCATCATAAATTTTTTGAGCCCGATATCGTGCAGCATGTATGGGTATTTTTTTTCCATATTTGTTGCAATCAACGTTTTCTAATGTTTCATCATCAATGGTGAAAGTACCTATACATCAAGTTAAATTTAATTTAACATGTATCCAAAAATACAATTCATTATAAAAAATGAATTTGGAAAATACATGATATATACATACATGGTCCAATTTCTGGTTATTGAACTTGATCTTCAATATTGACTTCATCGACATTAGTATGTAAATCACTATTTACATCTTCAACAATGGTTTCTTCAACTTCAATTCGTTCTTCTTGTATTCTATTTTCAATTTCCATTTCATCAACATTATCATGTAAAACTATATTTGTATCTTCAATAATCCTTACTTGCGTTTCTGCAAGGCTTGCTTTGTTGGCATGATATTTAAGTTTTTTTTTTCTCTATTATCATCATCATCAGCACGTTTACGATCATATTTTCTTTGACTGTTTCTCTTACTACCCATGATTGTTTAATCTATAAATGATAAATTAAAGAATCATCATTTTATAGTAAAAAAAAAAAAAAAAGATTTAAAAACAGTTACGAAATTTATAAACACATGAACTGAAATTTACTTCACCTTATCAAAATCTTGTAAGAGTCTTTTGAAGAAAAAGTCCTTGGAAACAAATTTTCTTTGAAAAGAGCCTTCTTTGAATGAAATAAGAACTCCTTAACAATAAATCACTTTTGAAAAAACCCATTGGAAAAGAATAAGAACACTTTCTAAATAAATCTTCGTTGTAAAACCACTGGGAAAAAAATCTTCGTTGAAAAAATACCTAGGAAAAATATTTCTTTGTAAAAACCCTTGCAAAGAAATAATTTTTTTGCAAAAATAACTTGGGAGACTTTGAAAAAACTCATTTTCAAATAAATAAGAAGGAAAAATACATCTCATTTGTAAAAATAACTTGAAATAAAATCTTATTTGCAAAAATGCCTTGGAGTAAAAACTCTGTAAATTCACCCTTTGGAAAGAAACATTTTCTGAAAAAACCACTTGCAAAATACTTTGTAAAAAAAAGGTCTTTTGCAAAAATATCTAGAAAAAAATAAAAAAACTTTGAAAAAACTCATTTGAAAAAATCATTTTCAAATAAATAAGAAGGAAAAATACAACTCCTTTGAAAAAATAACTTGGAATAAAAACTCTTTAAAATTACCATTTTGGAAGAAAAAAAACCCATTGCAAAGAAATAAGAAGTGCAAAAAACTTGGAATAAAAACTCATTTTGCAAAACTGCCTTAGAAAAACATTCTTTCAATGTATTCCTTAGAAATAAATAAGAAAAAAAACTCCCTTTACAAAAATAGCTCCTTAGAAAATCCCTTCAAAAATATTCTGACCAGAAGTATTCGAAATTAATGAAATTATTTAGTTTTATTTATATAAGTTTAGACAACCCTTCTTTTTTTTTTCGGCTAACGAGTTTTTTTTACGTTTGGTTATTCGGCCAAATAACCTTTGCTCTAATTGACGTCGCCGTTACGGAAAACAGTTATTCGGCCGAATAACCTCTAAAAGTTGAAAATCTGATTTTCCCTCACAGTTTTCAGGTTTCTCCATTTTCGGAAGGTAAAAAGGATCTCTTACACTACAAAGCGACTGTCAGACTTGATACCATTAGTTTCGTTATTGAATCTACTTTCCGAATATATAGATTTTGTTGTGTATAGGTAAGATCTGATATTTGTAATTATTTGTTTTCTTAACAGGTGTCGAGTTTGGTTTCATCTCTTTCAAAATGCGGTGAAAAGAAGAATCCATAACTTTAAAAATACACCATGAAAAAAATTGAGAAAACTATGGTGCAGTTAATTGGCGTGTCTACTTCAAAAGGGTATTCATAGAATTTTTAGTTTTATATTCAATTGAGAGAAAAGTTTTGCGACAAAAAATATGTTGAAAATCGACAAGGTTTCCCCATTGACTGAATTCAAAAAAATATAATAATTAGTATATAGATCCATTGGTTACAAACTTATAGTCATGCAATAGTATATTGTGTGTAGATTGTCGTAGCATATTTGTTTTTTGCAAAAAACAAGTTTAACAATAATTTTACGTGTGCGACAAAACATGGATATTTTGTAGTCCTTTCATTTTATAAGAACACACTATCAAACATTTGCCGAATCGACATATCAAATCTCAATATAAAAAATTGAAAAAAATATGGATAGCAAGCTAACATAATTATCTAAAAGTTTGATTTTTAGTGAAAAGTGAAATTCCAAACAAAAATATCACTTTTTGTTAGAACATTTTTCCACCTATGTACATTAATCATTTATTAATGATGATTAATTAGCCCGAGTGATTAATGATTACATCCCTAAGTTGATTAGCTACTAAATGGTCAATTATCATGAACTAGATGGCAAATGTGAACAAATGCTGAGTCAAACCAGCTAAGTGGAGTGCTCCCCAGGGCAATTAATGCACTCAGCATGCCTAGAGCGCCCTCCTCAGGTCATTTAATGCACTCAGCATGCTTCTCTTCTACCTAGGGCGCATTTGCTCTCTTTGTGGACAATCTTGCCTTGTTTTGTCACATTTTTGACCAATTTCAGACTCCAAACCTCTAACCAACCAGTTTCTTCACATGTGTGAGGTCACATGGGCCTGTCCAGTCATTCCCAGCATTCACATTGCAGATTCGAACCAGTTTGGGATGGTTTGGGATATTTTGGTCAACCTAGGGGGGTTTGAGCTTTTTCTAAGCTAGATCAGTGTGAACACTCCAGATGGATTCGAATTCTTCCAGATTTGTATATATGGGTGTTCTTAACCTTTGTTAAGGTTGGACAGTTAATAATATTGACATTATTCACCAATTCATGTGTATTGTTCTTCATTCATTTAAATTTTTTATGCTGATTCTTGCAAATGTTGTGCAATCTTTCACCAGTGAGGAATCCACAGTAGCTAGATTCAACTGTGCTTGAGATTTTACATGGTATCAGAGCTCTTGGAGCTAGAATTCGAACCAGCAGACTGTTGTAGTGGATTGCCAGAAACAGTGGAGAAACCACATAATTCCTGAGGCCATTGCCTTGAGCTTACTGGAGAAATCTAGTGGCTCCTCTCAGGTGTGATGCTCTCCCGAATGCACCCACTATCCATACAGGGTTCGAATCTGTGAGTGTAGATCCCTCCAGAGTGATTTGAGAGTTGTTTGCAGGTATTGGAGTTCAGCATTGTCAGCAAGTGCGAATTGCAGCAGAGGAGAATGGAGCCATCTCACCCAAACGTGCTCACACCCTTCAACTATTTCGATTGGAAGGCAGAAATGGTGATTTTGCTGAGATCCAAGGGTCTCTACAGAATCACGATGGGCACTGAGGTTGAGCCAAACTCAGCTGTGGAGAAATCCAAGTTTTTTAACAGAATGGATGAGGCATTTGGCCTCCTTTGTCTCAGCATTTCGAGAGACCTCCTGTTTCATGTGGAAAGTCTAGCAACTCCAAATGAAGTGTGGCTCAAGCTTGAGACACTGTTTGGAAAGACTGATGAGATGAGAGGCCACCAGCTCGAAAATGAGCTTGTCTCACTGAGCCCAGGGAATTTCGATTCCATCCAGGACTTCTTCACCAAGTTCAAGAACTTGGTCTTGCAGATCAGACAATGTGGCATAGAGAAGAAAGAAGAACAGTTGGTGTTGTCCATTCTCTCAAAATTGGGTTCTGAATACTCAGTTTTTGTGTCTTCCTTCAACTCCACAAGGCTCACAGTTAGAGGTTGGAAGATGCCATCCTTGGCTGACTTCATGGAGATGCTAACTCAAGAGCAAGACAAGCTGGTCTTGATGGGCTCCATCAAGCAAAAAGATCAAGTGCTTGCAGCTGGAGATTCGAAATGTGGAAGAGGCAAGCAAAAACCCAGGGGGCCGAAACCTCAAGAGAAGAAGAAGAAGGATGAGAGGCCCAAATCCTCTGAGGGGGTTTCGAATCCTGTCAAGAACAAGGGAAAGAAGGCTGAGAAGACAAAATGTAGCTACTGTCAAAGAGGTTTTCATCCAGAGAGCTCATGCATGAAGAAAACCATAGACACCATGACACATCTCCTACAGAAAAATAATATTCCTCTTCCTGAAAGTTCCAAGAAGAAGGAGTGCGTTTCTGAAGACAAGGAGAGCTGCCATGCTTTGGTGGCTAGCTCATCTCATTCACCTTTGTTTATCATTGATTCAGGTGCCTCAAGGCACATGGCTTCCTCAAGAGACTCGTTTTCTGAACTTGCTCCCTACAGTGGTCTCTCAATTCGAATGGGAGATGACTCAGAAATCCCTGCTCATGGCATTGGGAAAATCTCTATGGAGAATGGCTTCTTCTCCAATGTGCTGTATGTTCCAAATCTTGCAGCAAACTTGCTCTCTGTATATCAAATGACTCATACTGGAGCAGCAAAGAAGGTGGTCTTCACTCAGGATGAAGTGGAGATATCAGAAGTTTCCACCGGGAAAATTGTTGCAAAGGGTGTTGCAGACCATGACATGAAGATGTACATGTTCTCCCACTTCCTCGAATTTTCTTCACCAAGTGTGTTGCTGTCACATGGGAATGAGACCAGCAAGCTATGGCATCAAAGGTATGGGCACCTAAACTACAGATATCTTCAAGTTTTAAGCAAAGAAAATATGGTAGAAGGGCTGCCCCAAATCAGATTTTCGAGTGGAACATGCAAGGGTTGCATGATTGGGAAACATCCTGAAAGGAAGTATGACAAAGGGAAGGCTAGGAGGGCTGATCAACCTCTTGGAATAGTACATTCTGATCTCATAGGGCCACTCCCCACACCCTCCTATGGCTGCAGCAAATATGTGCTCACCTTCATCGATGACTACTCAAGGTACTGCTGGTTATTTTTCCTTAAGCAAAAATCTGAAGTCTTTGATTGTTTCAAGATTTTTAAGAGCATGGTTGAGAACTTAAGTGGGAAGGCCATGAAGGTTTTGAGGACTGATAATGGCAGAGAGTATGTCAACAACAATTTGCAGCAGCTCTGTCAAGAGCATGGCATTCAGATGCAACACTCAGTGCCCTACACACCTCAGCAAAATGGTGTTGCAGAGCGCAAAAATAGAGCACTGAAAGAGATGGCAACTTGCATGTTGCAAGCAAGGGATTTGTCTCCTAAATTATGGGCTGAAGCTATGAATTGTGCAGCATATGTTCAGAACAGGGCACCACACAAAGCATTGCAAGGAATCACTCCATTTGAAGCTTGGATGGGCCACAAGCCAAATGTCTCACATTTCGGAATTTTTGGCTCAAGGGCTTGGGCCAGAATTCCACCGGAGAAGAGAAAGGCATTGCAGCCCCAAAGCAAGGAGTCAATCATGGTTGGGTATGCAGAGGATTCAAAGGGCTACAAGCTCTTTGATCCATCCACTCACAAAACTTTCATTGAAAGAAGTGTCAAATTCGAAGAGGAAGAATTTTTGCAAGCTAGTGAACAAGGTGATGGGGAATGCTCATTCCCTCGTCTTGATGATGAAGTAAGTAGTGATTCATTCTCTGATATTTCTGATTCTGATATTGCTGAAGATGATGTTGATATGGATTCTGAACATATCCCTCCCTCAAGGCCCAAGTGGGTAGAGAAAACAATTCAAAGTGCCGGAGACCTAGTGGGAGATCCCCAAGATGCTAGGAAAACTAGATCTCAATTTCACAATTCCTTTGCATATAATAATTCTGATCTGAGTGAGGCCTGTTATTTGATGGTTGGATCTGATCCAATGTCATATTCAGAAGCATGTACAGACCCAAGGTGGCAATCAGCCATGCAAGAGGAGATGAACTCACTCCATGAGAACAAAACTTGGGATTTGGTCCCTCTTCCTCCCAAGAGGAAACTAGTGCAATGCAAGTGGATTTATAGAACCAAAATTGGATCTGATTGCTCTGATCTGAAGTATAAGGCCAGGTTGGTGGCTAAGGGTTACTCTCAGGTCCAAGGAGTGGACTATACAGAGACATTTGCACCGGTGGCAAAGATGGACTCCATAAGACTAGTTTTGGCAATTGGGGCTTCCAAGCGATGGGAGATTCATCACATGGATGTAAAAAGTGCCTTTCTTCATGGGGATCTGAATGAGGAGATTTATATGCAGCAGCCTGAAGGTTTTATTTCTGATCATACACTTGTTTGCAGGTTGAACAAATCACTCTATGGGCTCAAGCAAGCTCCTAGAGCATGGTATGCAAAAATGGACAATTTTCTGCTATCTTTGGGGTTTGAGAGGTGTAAGTCTGATCCAAATGTGTATATGCAGCATGTTAGTGATCTGATATTGATTATTGTACTGTATGTTGATGATCTTTTGATCACTGGTAGCTGCACCAAAGAACTTGACTCAGTTAAGAGAGCATTGCACAGTGCATTCTCCATGACCGATCTAGGATTGCTAAAACAATTTCTGGGTTTGGAGATTGATCAATCTGTGAATGGAATTTCTGTATGTCAGTCAAGGTATGCTTCAGATTTGCTGCAGAAATTTAAGATGGCTGAATGTAAGTCTGCAAAATTTCCATTTCTTTCAGGAGTTAAGCTTACAGAATGGGGTTCTTCACCACTAGTTGACAGTTCGTTGTATAGACAACTAGTTGGGAGTTTGTTGTATCTTACACACTCTCGACCAGATTTGTCTTATGCTGTTGGGGCTGTTGCAAGGCACATGCAAGAGCCTCATGAGATCCATTGGAAGGCAGCCAAGAGGATCCTTCATTATGTTCAGGGTACTAAGTCTTTTGGTATCCATTATGCTGCTGGTTCATCCCTTGAACTAGTAGGATTTACAGATTCTGATTGGGCCGGTGATTGTATTGATCGGAAGTCAACTTCCGGTTATGTTTTTATGCTTGCACATGGACCTATATGCTGGTCAAGCAAGAAACAGAGCACTATTTCCTTATCTTCAGCTGAGGCTGAGTACAGGGGAGCAGTCAATGCAGCCACACAATGTGTTTGGTTGCAAGGTATTCTTGCAGAGTTCGGGATTGTCTTTGATTCACCCACTATTCTTTGGTGTGATAATCAAAGTACAATCAAGATTTCTACCGATCCAGTACAGAGGCAGAGGACCAAGCACATAGAGATACACATGCATTACATTCGGGGTTTGGTGCATGACCGGATCATAGCATTGCAGTATTGCCCATCCAGTGAGCAAACTGCTGATATCTTCACCAAGTGTTTTACCGAGAAGACCTTCACTCACCTTAGATCTTTGCTTGGGGTGAGTGATGCATGGTGATGATTGGTGTATTTTGATATATGCCACATGTCCATTTTAGAGGGGAGGTTTTATTTCCCATGTGGTTTTCCTCCTTACCTTGGTTACATGGACAAATAAATTTTATGATGTAAAAGGTGACTTGAGCCTAGTTGCCAAGGCCTTAATTTTTGATATTTCACTAAGTCTAGCTTAAGGGGGGGTGTTAGAACATTTTTCCACCTATGTACATTAATCATTTATTAATGATGATTAATTAGCCCAAGTGATTAATGATTACATCCCTAAGTTGATTAGCTACTAAATGGTCAATTATCATGAACTAGATGGCAAATGTGAACAAATGCTGAGTCAAACCAGCTAAGTGGAGCGCTCCCCAGGGCAATTAATGCACTCAGCATGCCTAGAGCGCCCTCCTCAGGTCATTTAATGCACTCAGCATGCTTCTCTTCTACCTAGGGCGCATTTGCTCTCTTTGTGGACAATCTTGCCTTGTTTTGTCACATTTTTGACCAATTTCAGACTCCAAACCTCTAACCAACCAGTTTCTTCACATGTGTGAGGTCACATGGGCCTGTCCAGTCATTCCCAGCATTCACACTGCAGATTCGAACCAGTTTGGGATGGTTTGGGATATTTTGGTCAACCTAGGGGGGTTTGAGCTTTTTCTAAGCTAGATCAGTGTGAACACTCCAGATGGATTCGAATTCTTCCAGATTTGTATATATGGGTGTTCTTAACCTTTGTTAAGGTTGGACAGTTAATAATATTGACATTATTCACCAATTCATGTGTATTGTTCTTCATTCATTTAAATTTTTTATGCTGATTCTTGCAAATGTTGTGCAATCTTTCACCAGTGAGGAATCCACAGTAGCTAGATTCAACTGTGCTTGAGATTTTACACTTTTATTCGCCCAAAGATAGAAAACATGAAAAACTTAGATTTATTTTATCACGGGAGCCCCCAAAATAAACACTCATCTTCATGGATTCACCCTAAGAATCCTTATCCCCCTCTGGTACCTCCCTGGGTACACCATATTATCCTCCCTAGGTACATTACAATCAATCAAATATCCCTATGTAGTGAGTAGTACAACTAATGGTATAGTTCAACCTCCTTAGTTAGCTGTCAATATTTTGAAGTACTAATATGGAAAACCCAATGATATGTCAAATATATATAGATCATCTCACTCATTTTCAGTTGGCACAAATTTTTGAGAGATAGGACTTCAAGGTTGGCTTGAACTTTCATTGGATCAATGGTGATCCCTTGTTTGGAAATGATCAATCCTAGCAACTAACTAGTGGGGACATAGAATTGGTTCAAATATTCACCTAACATGGGGGATTCCAATGGGAGGAAATGGGATTGATGGTGCATATCGTCCCATGGGTAATCAAGGTTGGCGAGAGATTCAAGGATTTATTCATCACTTTGAAAGGTAGGGTTATAAATATTAGGGGGCTTGACGCCATTATGGGTGATGAGGGTGATACGAGTGGTGAAGAGAATGATGCACCTAAGGAATATATGTAATAGATGGGCACAATCCCTTCACTTGGTTGATTAGGTGGGGATACCTCTCTAATGAAATTGACTTGAGGTTCTCATTACCGAAGGCAAAGGTCAACCAAGGTTGCATGGAAATTTTGGAGGTCCATACAATGGCATGAATAGTGTCCAAAGATGCCACATAATGTCTAAGGATGGTTGGTACATAATGACTTAGTATTCTATTGGGTAGCATCAGGAAGGGTAATATGAATAATAAGTGTGCTCATGTTGGTATTCTCTTCTTGGACATGGATATGACTATGAAAATCGGGAAACTCCATACATTGATGGGTGGCATGCCTAGGTATGTTGCATATGGAACATGACGTAGGGACCCTAGTGGGTATTGTAGAGGAGGTGGCAATGACCATGTTTGGGGTAGAATGGACTGCCACATTATTGGTTTTTTCCTAGCCTTATTTTTGGGAGGAAGCTAAGTGGAAGTGGGGAGCTCCTTCATAAACACAGGTGGTGGAGCATGACAAGTACCAACTAGTTAAATGGGGGTAAAACCACTTGAGGAGTGTGAAATTTTTTTGGTGGAGTAAGGTACCAAATGAAGAGGCCTGGAGTATTTCCTAGGAGGTTAAGAGTAGCCATCCAATGGGTTCGATCAATCCATAGAGGAGGAAAGAGTAAGGGAAATTGATGAATAGGAATTCCCACTCACATATGTCTTGCCATAGGGGGAGTTTGTGGTGGATTTTGTTTTTGAGAAAGGGTATTTTTAGAGTTAATCATACATAATGTTGAGACATCCTCTTGAGTGGTAATAGGGGGTGTTTCTAGAAATTTTCCAATCAACGAGGCATCTTGGAATATTCTAGGATCAACTCCAGTGAATAGGATCAACTCCAGTGAATGAAGGCATGGAAAGGATTTCCTCGACCATAGGAAAAAAATTTCTAGATTAGAGGTAGACTTGTGATAATGGTATGTGAGTTTTTCAAGCATAATTATCTTCCCATTATGAGTGAAAATCATAATTTGAAACATAGTTGAAGAAATCACTTTGATATCATACATGTAACTACAACCAAGTAGGATGTTGTGGTCTAACTGGGAATCTATCTATTTGATATGAATTAGATCAATAGATATTTTTTCATATATTTTGATGTTTTTAGGTGGAATGATTGGATGAATTGGTTTGTAGGGCCCATTTTAGGGGTAGGTCTTACTTTGTAGATTTGGGGTCCAAAACCTTTTGGGGCCCGTTTGAGGGCTTAAATGATGTTTGTTTAGGGTGAAAACTTCACACACTATGTCTATGACCCCCTTGAAATTATTATACACTCTAATAACTTTCCAATGGTGTAAAGAGCACCTTAATCGAATTTTGTCTGAAGAAGTTATGCCTCCCGCAAGTTGACGTATCTAGTGGATCACCATCGTACTGAGTGGATTCCATGTCAACTCTCATTAACCACACATGTATAGCTAGTCACATGTGGAATTTCAAGAACATTCTAGAGGGTCCAAAACCATAACCTTAATCAGGAGTTGAGGCATGTACAAACCCTAAAACTAACCCTAGACAGCTATCATCCTATGTTAAATGTCAGACCATTAGGAGGAGAAAGGTTTTTTTATGATGTTATTGTATTTTCCATAGATGTGCAACAATAAGGGAGTGGATATTAGAGTAGAAAAGAGGAATTAGGAGATCCTATAGTAATTGTACAAGCCCCAATGTCAGAGGCAACCCCACAGTGAGTACCACTTTCTTTGTATTTTCATTGCATACTGGAGATGAAAAGAGTAAGGTATAGTCCTCACTTCTGGCTGAGTTTTTCCCCATAGTGGGTTTTCCCAGGGTATATCTTGTGTTATTTGTGTGGATGTGTTATTTTTTCTCTAGTTATTTTTTTTCCAGTTCTTGTTTATTTATCATTATGTGGAATTCAACTAACACAATGAATTAAGTTGTATGATCTATTGTAATGAATTGTTCTAGTGGAATATCCATGACTGTTTAAAAATCACTATTAGGACAATTGTACTAGAAATTTTTATAGGAAGAATATCCTAAAGGAGGCCTTGTGGTTGAGAAGGCCAACCATCATAAAAGCATAATTTCATAAGGAATGGGGTAAATTTGGGTTAACCAATCTTCTTCAAAATGTGCGTCGACATGACACAGGTGGAGGCTCCTTTGTCAATGATGCATCAATGGATTGTCAAGTTCTTGATGGTGATAAAAACTTGAAAGGATACCAAAGAAGGAATTAGGGGTTTAAATCCATCTAAATCCAAAGCGATCAAATGAGCATCAAAATAATCTACTACTCGTAACATCGATAGAAGGGAATTATGTTGCATGGGACAATTCTATAGAAATTCCAAGGTAGACATGGTAGCTAGGGACTAAGCCACGAGGCCTTCACTAGAAGGCAATATAATATCACGTTCATTCATATTGAGGTATTAAATATTCATGAAAACCTAAAAATTATATTGCTTATATATTAAGGGGCAAAGGGTTTTTTTAATTTAATGTAACAATACAAAAATACTTTGGGGTCTTTTTTATATGGGTAGGATGACAAATATCTGCCCAATGGAGATGGCAGGATCATGGCTGGATGAGAAATCGGGTTGAGGCAAGGCTCGGGCTTACCAGTATGCAGGGAAATCGCGTCTTGAGGCATGCTTGAGGCTAGGGGTTTCGTGGTGAAGTGGGTTTCCAGTCGATCATAGTTGAGAGACAGTGGTCATTGATAGCCAATTGTTACCAATAGAACTCAGTAGTTGTTACCAATAACCTTGGGAGGCTCTAAGCCTCCAGGGCTTGTTATAGGCCCTCGATAGGCCTTGGGGGCTTGAATACCCAACCACTTGTGCCTATTACAGGCCTTGGGAGGTTTAGTCAGACTCCCAGAGCTTGTTACAGGCCCTGGGGACTTGGATACATAGCCCACAACAGGCTTAGTCAACGATTGGAGAACTGCAACATGCAATCTAAATGTTGTACTATGTGCATTGGCTCTAGTGACATACAAGAAGTGATCTCCTATCTCTTCATTAGACCATTAGATGTTGCAAATCATAATGATATGTGGTTGGGTAATTGCATTGTGGGTGAAGTAATGTGCATCCACGATATACATCGAAAGAAGCAAGGTGCATTGTAGAATGCATGTGGGGTCATAAGAGGGGTATCATATCAATATTCTAGGTAGAAATATAAAGGGGTATAAAAAATGTTAATGAAAAAATTGATACACACAATATCTAGTGAAAATAGCGGTTTTTTAAATTGGGAAGGCATATTGGGAGGGGGTTAAAAAAATGATTTTGGAAGGTATTTTCCAATATTTAGTAAAATTAGGGGTATTGTTTCATATCCCACGAACGAAGGTGCTATGATAGCTGTTTATTGAGTGAAGCCCCCGTGGACTGAGCCAAGTCATCCACAACACTATAGTTATGAGTAGCTATAGCATTAGAGTTATAGGTTGTGTGATGTGAGAGAATTTAGGTGCATTTGACTTATGGTTAGCATTATTTTGTGGGATATGTAAGAGTCCTTTTAGCAAGGGTGAATCCTTATTCTTGTTAAAATTGATAGGTTCAATTGGCATGGCATATTGATTACATCAAGTTTGAATATTGACATCAGAGTAAGTCATAAATATTTTATAGAAGGGAGGGTGATTAGGATTGGAGGACGTAGATGGATTACTAGGGTGAGACATCATCATTTATTCTACGGCTAACATGTGTGGTGGGAAGGGATTTTATAGTACCGTCGATTGCAATGTGGGAGGATTAGTAGGTGGAGTATTTTTTATCTAAAAATATCAAGTTACCAACCCAACCATTAGTCCTTCATTTATAACAAATATTTTTCAGTTAACAAGATCTTTAATATGGCAGTGCACTTCACAATGTTATGTGATTAGCTTCACTTAAACTAATTGTTTTACTTATGAATATTAACTTGCAATATCCATTCATCTTAAGTGAAATGTGATATTTAAAGAAGATATCAAAGAGAAAAAATACAACACAATCATACCAAAACTTGATAACAAAGTTCACCAGACATCCAGGCTACATCTCCGGGTCCAATCCCACTAGTGAGATCGTTCTTCATTAGTCTCAAATGCTTAAATAATACAAATAAAGGCTTACAATTAAACTCCTAAAATCACCTTTCAGTTATGCAAATCTGTGACAGATACAGGAACCACCATTGGCTTCTATAGGAAATTTTGAGTGTTTAGAGCATAGACTCTACTATACTTTAGCTCATCTACACAGTTTCTGCAAGCACTTTTTAGATCATTTGCTTGGACTCAGAAATGAAGCCCAGATTCTAAGTCCTCCCGAAATCCTAAATATTTTTAGTATAAACTTGATATACTTCTACACAGACCCTCGGGACTCCCCTTCTAGCACAAACTCCAAGACGCGCTATACCTCATGCCTATGTGTCATTTCGTATCATCTCGATATGCATTCTTGATCGGACCAACATCGAACTATGTGCAAAAATACTCTCTCCCAACTTTGTGCATCTAACTATGGTTAAATAGTGGTGCAGGGGCTAGACCTACCACTCGAACTCCATGTTTCAAACTTAAATTCATTAATATTGAATTGCTATAATAAGAAACTCACGTGGCACAATGGTTAGAGCGTTGGAGTGTTTGATGGGAGGTTTTGGATTCAATTCCCACCAATGCCAATATACCCACCATCGATAGTGTTATGGTTGAAATTTGGGTTTTATATGGCATTCAATTGGACTATATGGTGACTTGTCCTATCCCCATGGGGCCACATCTTTTGATCCCCAAGCCTCCTTGGGATTCTCACAGGCACCATGTGCCACCTTCTAATTGGCCCAAGTGTGCATAGTCACCCTGCCAATAGAGCATATGGTCTTGCCACATGGCTAGCTCAGCTAGTTCCACATCTTTTACGCTCAACATGCCACTGCTTACTCTACCTGCCATGTTCCTTCCACGTCAGCACCACATCACCTGCATATGCTACCATGTCACTATATGGACAACCTCGTGTCATCCTTTTAGTGTTGCCACATGTCCATACGAAATGCCACATTGTCTGCGACATCAGTGCTAATTGTTCCTACCACATCATTGTATGAATGCCACGTCATTCTTATGGATGCTAGCTGGAATTTCTGGATTGGTCCAACTGGACCCCATAAACGCCAAATTTGAGTGACACGTGGATGCCTCTCGTTCCACCAAATTAGCATACTGACATCATGCTAATGTAATCTATGACATGTCAATAGTACGGACAAGCCATGTGGCATTCTATGGGATTGCCACGTGGAACCCCCATTTTTCCATTTTTACATTTTTTACTGAAACTTCATAACACTATATCCTCCTTGTACGACGTCCATTTGAGGCGATTCAAGCGCCGTTGGAAATATCTCATTGATCCCTACACAATAATACCATTCCCATCATCATTTGAGACTGTTAAATTTTGAGGGTCCTCAGATCCACCTAGATCATTCCTCCCCACTAAATAACTTTTGGACCTCCAAAATTATGGATTTACCCTCTTGTCTCTATCCATCTCCCCAATATGCACCTCCAACTGATCTCCATCTTGGAACTGATATTCATCTTGGATTTCCATCTTGGGATCGATCTCCACCTTTGATCTCCATCTTAGATATATATCTTGGCTATCTATTTTGGATGTCCATCTTGAATCTCCACCGTGTATCCCCATCTTAGATATCCATATTGAATCTCCATCTCGTATTTGATCTCCATCTTGGAACTCCATATTGGACTTTGATCATTCTGGTGATTTTCATGCCTCTCCCATCTTGGCTCAACTTTTCTTCTATTGCTTGATGTATTTGTTGTAGTTTTTTAATGAACTTCTTGTTCATCCCCTTCGCGCACTTCCTTGAAAGCAAAATCCAAACATGTTTCCTCAACATCTATACTATTTGACTTGCTTCTTTACACGGCATTAATAATACATCTTACATGAACATGGAATTTGCATAACATATTTGAGATGTGTATAGAATAAAGCATACATTTTTCATGGCATTAAATAACATCCGTCTCTACTTATTTCACTCTTCTAATAAGTACTCTACCTCCATACTTCATACAAGAAAACTATTTCCATCCTACTTTAAAAATGGAAAAATTATTTGGAGGACTACATATGCATGCTAACTTAGTTGAATGTTCCATTTTAGGTTGCTTCCCTTTAATGGAATCTTCTCTGGATAGGGATCCTTCATGGTCCTCTTCTATGGCTTGTAACTGGAGTTGTAGCTTCTGCTTTTTGTAGAAAGCTTCTCCCTGATCCCTATGGTAGAGTTCTTCCACCATTTTCTGGACCGAAAGAAATGAATCCATCATGGACTCGGGAAACATCCTAGGATACCCTCATTTCCACGATGTCATCCCTTGTTTGTGAAATTCCCTTCAAATTTATGAATTAAGACTTGCAAGCTTTCATTCACCACGCTTGATTTTAGCCTTCATGAGCATTCACCCGTCAAACATAGCTCTAATACCACTTGATCTGAAAATATTAAGTTACCAATCCAACCATTAGTCCTTCATTGATAATAAATCTTTTTCAGTTAACAATATCTTTAAATTGATAGTGCACTTCGCAATGTGATGTGATTAGTTTCACTTAACTACATAGCTTTACTTATGAAGATTAACTTGCAATATCCAATAATCTTAAGTGAAATGTGAGATGTAAAGAAGAGATCAAAGTGAACAAATCCAACACAATCACACCAAAACTTGATAATGGAGTTCACCAGACATCCTGGCTACATATTAGGGTCCACTCCCAATAGTGTGACTGCCCTTCATTAATCTCAAATGCTGAAATAATACAAAGAAAAGCTGGAAATTCAACTCCTAAAATCACCTTTTAGTTCTACAACTCCGTGATAGAAACAAAAACCACCATTGGATTCTATACGAAATTCAGAGTCTTTAGAATATAAACTCTACTATACTTTAGCTCATCTACATAGGTTCTGCAAGCACTTTTAAGATCGACTGCTCGGGCTCAGAAATAGAGGTCAGATTCAAACTACTCCTGAAATATTGAATCTTTTGAGCATAAAATAAATATAATTTTGCACAGACCCTTGGGACTCCCCCTCTGGAACAAACACCAAGACGTGTTGTACCTCATGCCTGTCTGTTAGTTTGTACTGTCTTGATATGCATTCCTGACCATACCTACATTGGACTATGTGCAAAAGTCTTCTCTCCCAACTGCGTGCATACGAATGTGGTTAAATAGCGGGGTGGGGGCCAAAACCGCCACCCAAACTCCATGTTTGAAACTTAAATGCATTAATTTTGAATTGCTATAATAAGCAACTCACGTGGCACAATGGTTAGAGCATTGGAGTGTTTGGCTAGAGGTTGTGGGTTTGATTCCCACCGGTGCTAATATAACCACCGTCAGTTGTGTTATGGTTGAACTTTGGGTTATATCTGGAATTCAGTTGGACTATATGGTGACTTGGGCCAGCCCCATGGGGCCACATTTTTCAATCCCCAAGCATCCTTGGGCTTCTCGAAGGTGCCATGTGGTTCCTTCTGATTGGCCCACGTGTGCATAGTCACCCTGCCAACAGATCGTACAGTCCTGCCACATGGTGAGATCAAATAGTTCCATGTGCTATATGGTTGACATGTCACTACTAATTGTACCTGCCACACATCTACCACGTTAGCACCAAGTAACCTGTGCAGGTTGACACATCACTGTACGAATAGACATGTGTCACCCTTTCAGTGGTGTCATGTGTCTGTATGAAATGCCACATCGTCTTCCACATCAGCATTGATTGTTCCTTCCACATCATCGTACAGATGCCACATCATCCATATGGATGCCACATGGAATTTCTGAACTAGTCCAATTGGACCCCCAAAACACCAAATCTGAGTGACACATGACAACCTCTTATGTTTCCACATGAGCATGCTTACATCATGCTAATGTCATATGTACCATATTGATGGTATGGATAGGCCACGTGGCAGCCTGTGGGAATAGGATGCCATGTGGCACCCCCATTTTTCCATTTTTGCAAGTTTTGCTAAAACTTCATAACATTGTATCTTCATTGTATGACATCCGTTTGAGGTGATTCAGGTTCTATTGGAAATCTCTCACCGATCTCTACGCAATGGTACTATTCCCATCAACATTTGAGGCTATTAAATTTTGAGGGTCTTCAGATCCACCTGGATCAATTATTGTAACCTTAAGACACATTTGTAGTCTCACACTTATTGGTCTCATCCCATGTTGTGGAACCTCTTCACATTGAACAATCGAATAAAAAAGAAAATAGTATAAGGAGTAAAATAGTCCAAGAAGATATGTGGTTTCTAAAGACACCATTTACAACACTTAAGCACATAACTTTGTGATCAAAAAATCACAATGGATTATTCAACATTGGAAAATCGATATCAACACAACCCATAGGGTTGTTCTTTTATAGTCGAGCCTGATCTAAAAGACTCCTTTGAAGTGAGGATGATCTAGTTCACAAATAGGGGTAGTTGTTTCTAACCATTTCCACAAAATTTGCAATGTCCCATAGATTATTCAACTTCTCTAGTCGATCCAACCATGGCCTCGTCAACCATTCATTTGACTAATCATTCAACCATTCATTCAAGCCTCTAGTCGACTACTCTACTAGTCAATTGTTGTCTTTCGACTAACTGTCTCCAGAATATCTAGAGGTGTGATGAACCTGCATAACCTTAGGTTCCAACACCCCATCATCAACACAATGATCTGGATATTCAGTAGGTGAAATTATGTTCTCTAAACACCCCCCCATAATTACAGCTACCTAAATCCCAAGCATAGTTTAAAGTTTCACAAACTTAGCTTCTAGTAGAGGCTTCATAAAGATATCCACGATCTAATCAGCTATCCTATAATAAACAATTGAGACAGATTTCTCCTATACCAACTATCTTAAATAATGAACATGAAGTTCAACAGGCTTCATTTTTCTGTGAGCAGTAGGATTATCAGCAACCTATATTGTACTGTGAGTATCACAATGGATAACAGTCGAGGCCTGAATAGGAAACAAAGCTCATCTAAAATATGACAGATCCAAAATGTCTCTGTACCTGAATTAACAGTTCCACGATATTCTGCTTCTATAGTCGAAATAGAGACTACCTTATGTTTCTTACACGACCATACCAAGGGTCTAGAACTAAGTCAAAACACATAGCTAGAAGTGGAATTTCAATTGTCAATGTCACCTCCCCATTTGGAATCAATAAACCCGACCAGTGGTTCTGAACTATGACAATACTTAATGCCATATTGATAATTTCCTTTAATATAGTGAACAATTCTCTTTAGCTTTCCAGTGGATTTCCCCATGATCCTGCATGAACCGAGAAACCAAACTAAAAACAAATGAGAGATAGGGTCAACTGTGAATTAAGTAAATTAGGTTACCAACCAACTGTCAATAAAGAGGCATCAAACTCACTGAGAGTCACAGTCCTTCAACAATTTGACGCTCAACTAATAAGGTGTAGCACAAGACTTACATTTGTCCATTTTGAATCATTTCAAAATATCCAAAGCATATTTTGGTTGAGAAATAAATATACCATCGTCCATTTGCAAAATTTGAATACCAAAAAATAAATGCAATAGACCAAGATCAATTATTTCAAAGGTATTTGCAAGTTGTTTCTTCAAACCAAAAATCAGATTGGCATTATTTCTTGTTATGACTAAATCATCAACATACAATGCTACAATAAAAATATCAACATGAACATGCAATACATAAATACTGTGATCATATTCACAAATTTGAATCCAAGATTGATAAAGAAGTGATCAATCTTCTCATACCAAGCAGGAGGTGCTTTTTTCAAACCATACAACAACTTCTTCGGTCGACAAACAAGACCAGAATCTATCACAAAACCAATATTTTGTTCCATATATATTTCTCAGATAAGTATACATGAAGAAAAGCACTTTTAACATCCATTTGGTGAAGTTCCCATCCAAAATGAATAGCAAGAGAAAGAATCAGTTGAACAAAGTTCATCTTTGCAACATGAGAAAAGGTTTCAGTGTAGTCGATGTCTTCCTACTAAGGGAAACCCTTGGATTCCGAGTGAGACTTGTGACATTCAACACCACCATCAGAATTATACTTTGTATTGTATACCCATTGACACTTCACAACATTCTGTCCTTGCATTCAAGGAACCGATTCCCAAGTCTAATTCTTAGTTAAGTAATCAATTTCAGTAGCCATAGAATTTTCCCATTTAGGCACTCCCTGAGCATCAACATACGTTTTAGGATCACAGGTTTCAAGAACACATGCCATCAATGCAACGTTTCCATGTTGTTTCTAAATGCGGGTTTGCCGACCAATACTAGCATCTGTAGCATCCGGTCTAGCAACTTCAATTGTTTTAGAATTCCACTGAGGTAAACAAGTCAGTGGTGAATATGGTCGGTGATTGTTAGTCAATTGAGCAGGCATGTCGATGTTCTTAATTGATGTAGACTGACTACTAGTCGAATCATGAGTAGAATTCGTCATTCTGGTTGAATCTTCAAAGAAGAGTATAGTCAACTTATATTCTTCAAAAATATCAAACGGATCATTGTGCAATAGATTAAAAAAATATTTCAATAAATATTTTCATCAAAGATCACATTTATGCTCAAAATGATCTGTTGTTTGAATAGGTCAAATAGTCGATATGCTTTTGATTCATCATAATAACCCATCATGATGCAAGCATGACTATTTGCATCTATTTTATTCCTGTAGTTATCACTGATATGCACCCAAGAAACACACCCACAGGTTCGGATATGTTCAACAAAGGGTTTCCTTCCATTCCACTTCTTGATTGGATTCATGTCGTTGGTTGGTCTAGTCAGAACAAGGTTCATGAGATAGTTTGAGCAGTAAACAAATTCTAACCAAAATTTAGTTTAAAGGTATTTAGTCTATAGTAGGCACCAAGCCATTTCCACAGAATTCCTATTCTTTTGATCTGTGACTCTATTCTGTTGAGGGGTGTGAGGGATAGATATTTTCCAAGAAATTCCATTTTGAAAGAGATATTCTTCAAAATTTTGACTTGCATATTCTCCACCATTGTATGATTTGAATCATTTGATAGGCCAGCCACATTTCTTTTCATCTAATGCTCTAAATTCCTTGATTATTTCAAAGACATGACTCTTATTCTTCAAGAAATATACCTAAGCAAATCTAGATAAATTATCAATGAAGGTTAAAATATACTCTGAACCTACTAATGAGGGTTTGTTCATGCAACAAAGATTACTGGGAACAAGTTCCATCTATTCACGTGCTCGCCATGCTTTCCTATAATAAAAGGGTGCCTAATGATGATTTCCAAGCACACATCCTCTACAAACTCCATTAGGTGGAACAAATTTGGGAGTCCAATAACAATATTATTTGTTACCATCATCTTCAAACTTCGAAAGTTCAGATGTCCAATTCATTCATTACAAATTCTCCTTCTATGATCAATATGAGTAATGAGTGTAGTCGATCCATTCAGTTAAGTTGGTAAAAAATCATGCCTGGGAGAATCACAAAACTTGTAAAACCCATCTTTGGGATCTAAATATCATAAAGCAATAGTCACCCCCCAAGCATCAAATCCTTTATGATAAAGCGATCTGACCAAAACTCAACAGTCTTTTTAGTCTATGTAAGTTGTGCAACCAACAACAAATTTGTACTCAAGCTGGGTACATGATAGACATTGGATATTTGGCCATGCTTGCATTGAACATTGCCACTTCAAAAAACCATGAGTGTAATCATCAGCTACATAAATATTCTGTTCTGGAGATCCACTTATGGAAGAAAACAAAGAAGCATCCTTAGCCATATAATGAGTACAACTAGAATATATTATCCATTCTATCTAGGTGGTATGAGCATGTAATTCCTTGTAAGTGCTAACAAAAAAGGTATAGTTTTATGCAGTTCAGTTTATCGAATGACTAGTCGATGCCCCTTCTTCAAGATGCTTGACCTTTTCCTCTAATTCCTTTGTCTTCTTCTAGTAGGTTTTCTTGACATGTCCTACCTTTCCATAATAGCGATAGGTTTTCTTCTTCCAATTATTCTTCATCGATTTCGACTCGTCGATATTTCCTTTAGTGGGTTGGTCAATGCATTCTAGTCAATGATCCGGTCAACCATGTTATTTATAATTTTGCTTGATATTTCTTTTGAGAAAGTGAACCTAGTGTTTGCTAGTACCAAGCTTCCCTTCTTCAAGCAAATTTTGTTGATCTTTCATCAATAAATCACAGAAGATATCAAAGGTGAATTCCTTACCATTTTTCTTGCATGAATTCCAATTGGAGTGAAATGAAGAACATAACACATCATAAGGTGTCCTCGAATTCATTAGGCCCAGTTTGATGAGCTGTCCATCCTTCTTTGGAAAACCTTGACCACATTTTCCCAATTTCAATTGTATCTCCTTGATGTGAGCTAAATAGTCCTCAATCCTTTCAAACAATAGGGGCTCAAGAGAGATCAACTCTTTCTCTATCTACATTACTTGAATTTCATCAACCTTTTCGAATATTGAGTTCAACTTACTCCAAATGGCGTGAGGGAAGCCAATCTCGCTTGTATGGGAGCAAAATTCCCTTGAAATCAGTAATGAACCCAACAACATCATCCTCCTTTCTATCAATGACTAACTTATCCTAGTCATATGTTAGATATGGAATAGTGACCTTAGTATATTGCCACATTCTCTTTCTCTTAAACAAATTTTCCATATCCGGCGCCTAGATTACATAGTTGTGTCCATTCAGAACAAAAGGTTCTATATTGGAAGTCATCCTTCTGATCAAACAAATATGATCCAAGTTCAAATAAGAGTTATTAGTCAATAAATATTTATCATGGATTTGATCAACCCTAGATCTAACTCAGCACGATTAACAAGAAATAGGGTAGGTAAAAACCAATAGCTCTGATACCATGTTGGGGAACCTCTTCACATTGAATAATAGAACAAAAAAAAAAATAGCAGAAGGGAGTAGAATATTCCAAGAAGATGGGTGGTGTCTAAAGACACTATTTACAACACTTAAGCACAGTGCATTGTGACCACAACATCACAATTCATTATTCAACATTGTCAAATCGATATCAACACAACCCATAGGGTCGTTCTCTTATAGTCTCCAAATCTTAAAAAATCCCTTGAAGTGAAGATGATTTGGTCCATAAATAGGGGTCATTAGTTCCAACCATTTCCACAAAATATAAAACATCCCATATATTAGTAGGCTACTCTAGTAAAGGCGAGCATTGTCTCATTGACCATTCAGTCGAGCCTCCAATTGACTACTATACTAGTTGACTGTTGTCTTTCGATTAGAAGATCTAGAGGTGTGATGAACATATATAACCTTAGGTTCCAACATCCCACAACTAATGAGATCTAGAAAGGTGTGGAAAATCATGGGTATAATATCCATAAAATCCACAAAAGAAAAACAGATGATTAGTCCATAACTAAGAGTTCTTTCCCTATTTGGTGAGTTTCGTAGGATCTTGAATTGTAGGTTAGGATTTATTCCAATGTTTCCGAGAGGGTTAGGGGATTGGCCTCCACCTTCCTATCCATTTGAAATATTCTCTTTATTCTTTCCTTTGTTTTCTTCTTATTGGGATTGGAATGCACCTTTTAATTATTGGATGTAGGTTGAGTAGGCATGTTTTGCTGAGCATAAACCTTTCCTTGAAAAAATGGGGAGTATGAGGGTGTTGATGGATAAGAGTTCTTGATGTAGGCCAAATAAATGAGGAATAAGATTTATGGGTCAATGGAGCTACATATGTGGTAGAATCAATAATACACATAGTGCCACTACACGTAGGGTCATGGATATGGGAGGTGTTAATAGGAACTAAGTATGAGGTACTCAATGTTGGATGTGAGGATGAGCATGATGAATTGAGAGGTTAATTGGGCATGTGAGGTTTCCCCAAATTGCTTGTTTTTTATCACCACTAGGGGTGTTAACGTATGGATAATTTTCCATGGAGGAGGGATTTAGTTGTATGGGTTTGAGGTAGATACCACAACACCAGTCACGCCATCCACATAGCGGGATTTTGTCAACTAATATTAGTGTGATGAGTGACTATGGGGTGTATTAGGGATGATAGAGTACACATATCTCAATTGAGCATAGACAAATCATATTGTTGAGATGTTTAATATGGATTCCTATTTCACTTACAATTTATTATAAGTGACATCCTTGGCTATGGTGGGTCATACGGATTTAATGAACCAATCTATAGATATGCAATCATCTAGTTTGATCTTGGAAATGTTCCTTCACCTTCGCCATTCATGCATATGATCCATGATATGGATGGCCATGGTTTAACAACATGAGAAAAAGAATATCTAATCCCTGGTCATTTTAGATGGGTAGCTCAAAGAAGGTGAGAAAAGTGGAGGCCAATTAAACAAAGTTAGGATGTGTCATCGAGGCTTGTTAAAGGTATCACTTTGATGCTATTCTTGTAAGGGTTATTTGGAATAATCACAAATGGATAGAATCATTTACAATGTTATTGGAGGAGCACCATGGATGAAATGAGATGATATGGTTGGTGGAGTCCTCTCCTTCTTTACCTTAAAACTTAGGGATGTCTAAGGGTAATTTGGTTTGCATCGAAGGCCATGTAGGATCATGTATAATAAGATCATTGGTTATTCTAGACAAATATAGTGGGTTGAGACTAGACATAAAAGGGAGGATCGGCATTAGAATTGAAATCACATTAGTGGTTTCATTCACATTCACATTGACATTTTCACCAAATCGATTGGCATAAGGAACTAACACTAAACATGTTGGTTTCTAGGTTTCCAAATGGGTTAGTGGAATTGGGTGAAGGTGGTGATATGGGATATGGGGATCTTGAATTTGATGATCCAAAGGGGAACTAGGTGAGGGGGTAGGTTGTAGGTGTTCGATTCTCACATGATGAGGTGGGATGATAACCTAACCATGAATCCCAAATAGGGGGCATATTTCTCAAAGTAATCTAGAATGCCTAGGAGGAGCAAAATTGACACTAGGGAATAAAGAATACCTCAACTAATAGCTCTATGTGGGACTAAAGAGAGGGGTTGAAATAAGATGACACTAATTTTAAATATTACTTAATTAAATGCAAAGTGCAATGTAGGTGCAATGAGGAATTCAATTAAGCAAAGAACTAATGTAACAATGAACACCCTAGAAAGAAAAGACTCACTAGCCTTAGGAGGAGAACTATAAAAACTGATGTAAAAATAAATCAATAAGTCGCAGAGAGGGGTCCATTTCTAGGAAGAAGTAGAAAGTTGAAGAAGATCCTTCCAAACATTTTTCTTGATGGGATCTCAACTCCACCAAGAAAGAGAGTGAAGGTGCAAATCATATAATTATAGTGTAGGACACTAGGATCAACTCTAGTTATCATGTAGTTATCTATCTCAAGTTCCCTGCCTCTTGTAAGAGCCATCTAGGTAGGTACATAGAAACTAGCCACTAAACTACCTTTTCATGGGTTCATGCAATAGGTTACCATGCCTTCAAGATGAAATCAAATCATTGGGAGAATTTTAGTATTGAAAGAGGGGGGGTCTCAATCAAACCTTTGGTCCCAACCTTTGCATTATCCACTCCGAAGAGCACATCCATTGCCAAATGAGTTTTGAAGCATACTTGATAGAAACTATTTTCATGTTCCTTAAAAGACAACCTCTAAGTTTCATATGTGAAATGATTGAGGGAAGTTGTTTGGATGTCTATCCCCACAAACCCAAGCTAACTAAAAAATTGTTTTTGTCCTCAAGTGAGGAATGTTTCATGTGTTATCTTAGCGATTAATTTTAGGCTCTAATTGGGGTCATGAACCAAGTGCTATTTATTTTATAGTGTGATTTGTGTGTACATGTGGTGTGTACAAAAAAAAATTAAATTGCAATGGAAAGAAAATGCTTGAAAATGAAAAGTGTAAAGAAAGAGAATTAATAATCAATACTAAAAAATACAAGATTTTATTTCTTGAAATAAAATCAACTTCTTTATTCAATGAGTAAAAACCACTTTCTAACTTTCAATCAAATAACATTCACAATGGGAACTAGTTATGGACTAGTGCAACCTAAGGAATGCAAATAAAAGAAATACTAACAACTCATACTAACATATCTAGAGGGACTCTTTTCCCAATTACTTTATTTCTAACAAAAGGAAAAGACACGTTAATTTCTTATGAATATATAATGAATAAGAAATGAGGTTCTCAACCAACCAAAGCAAAGAGGTTTTAAGTAAATACAAGAAAGAAACTTATGATCAATTTTGGAAATTATTTGTTGAAAAAGAAAGTGAGGTTGAAAATGATCTCAAACTCTAAAAGAAATAAATATTATGATTCTTCAATCTTTTCTTTACCTATATCATCCAAACCAAGGCAAAAATCAACCAAGATAGAAAATTAAAGGACATAAACATAAAACTAAATATGATTTATGACTTGTGATAGAGACCAAGACTGAGCCAAAAGGGCAATATTTGGGTTTTGACCGATTCGCAAAAAAACTAAATTTTTATATGACTGTGCAATATTTTTGTGAAATTTTTTGACAGTGCGTTGCAATTTTCTTATGAAAAAGAACGACACAAAGACAAAATTGGAAACACAAAAATATGTTCATTGAAGCAGAAAAAACTCGGGATTTTCTCCTAGGTTACCTACATGAGAGAAGATAACAACAAACACCAAACAATAATAACAAATAAACTATACTAATCACCTAAATATGGGGGATATAAATTACCTTAACACAGCCAAGGATGAATGAAAGGATCCATCCCCAGTATGGTCACCAATTCTAGTGTTGATATTTTGTTACTAACATGTACCGAATGTACTTACTTGGGGGTTGTGAAATCTCAATTTCCATATCAAATGGAAATGAAAACTAACCTAAATTAAAAATATTATTCAACATGCATGCAATGTAAATGAGGATAAAGATAGACAAAACATGACAATGCAATATATATAAAAAATGATGATTTATATTAACACAAAGAATAGGAAGAGACCTAATTGATGGTAGAAGGTATGGACCTTTGCATATGACCTAAGGGAGGGTTCTTCGTCTTATACATTGGTTTTCTCCAATTCAGATTTGAAATATTTTTACAAAATTGTAAAAGAACATATCCTCCCCTCACACACACACATATATTACATCACATCACCTTTCTATTGTTCTTGTTGTCCCCTTTTGTTCTCTCTCGTGGAAAACAATCTAAATCTTCTTCCATCCTCTTCTAACAAACATGTGTTCTTCTTTCCATCATGAACAACAATTTAATTCAAAATTGCATAACCTTACCAAAAAGGGTGATAGGTATCCATTTCCACAACATCAAATAAAACTTGATCATGGTACCCTATTGGAAATTACTAGGAACTACTTGGATCCATCAAAGAAACCACATGGAAAATCCAACACCGGTTCAATAGAATCAAATCTACCTGACATCTTCACGGGAGAAGAGTTGAAATAGGATTTGAAGGTGGAAAACTCCTTAATACCGACCAACAATGGAAAGGTCTTAATATTATGCAAGATGAGTGCATTACGAGCCTTCCAAATCACCCAAATAAAAAAGAATATCAAGTGTTTGAATCCTCCTTATGAATTGAGCCACATAACCAAGTTATCCTCAAAGAGTGATCCAATCCCTTCATAATGTAAGTTGTAAATAGACACAATTTCTTTCCAAATTTCCTGAAAAAAGGGGTAGGTACCAAATACGTGATCCACAGTTTCAATATCATCACAGCATAAATAGCATAGTCCTAGACTGATCAAACCCCTTTTCTGTAAGTTTTTCCAGGTTAGGATCTTATTGGAAAAGAAAATCCAAGCAAAACAAAATACCTTTAATGGAATAAGGTTATCCCAAAAGATCTTCGCCCACCAAATAGGATTATCATTCAATTCTGCTTCTAAAATATAATCATATGCAAGGCGCGCACTAATCAAACCATTTCTTTTGTTATAATCCCATACTAGTTTATCCTTAGTATGATTCAAAACGATAACTTCTTGATAAATATTACTGACATATGTGTCCCACTCCGAATCAAGAGACGAACATATATCCAAATCCTACAAAGAAAACCATCTGGTACCCCCTTCACTATGAACCCTATCATCCTGTTTAAGTACAAATAATTCATGCTTTTGTAGTTCCTTGATCAACGAATCGGGAAATTTATACATATCCTCCAATCCAACAACAGGGTCAATGCCCAAATAAACTTGAGTGCCCCTTCCCACAAGCCAACTAATGCCCTAGTTAATGACCGGGTATGACATGACTAGACTGCGACAAATATGGGAACAATTATTTATACGTTGTTTACCAGAACGAAGTCGATAAATAGTGGGACTTCTCTGAAGATATTTGGATCTGACCACCCTTCCCCACAAGCCATCATTGGTGATGCTTCTCCAAAGGCTTTTAGCACACATAGAATTGTTAAAGAAGACCATATTTTGTATCCCCCATCCCCCCAACAACTTAGGTTTTGAAATACTTTTTAAGGCTTCCAAGTGAAGTTTGGAATATAAGTCCTGAAAGTATCTAACAACCGCCTTCTTAAGGGAATATTGATCAAATACACATCCTCCCTGCCCATCAGCAATGTCCCATATGGAATTCGTGAGTCACCTTTGGTTGGAATAACGATGGAAAAAATTTGTATTACAGTCACCTAAGTGGATCCACACAACTCTACTCTTTTGCCTCCATGTTTCCTCAATTTGGTTGAGTATAGCCAATTTCCTATCCACCAGGGATCCCAACAATTCCTTCCTATCAGCCGAGAACATTTCATGATCACAACAACTGGTTAATTGTTATATTTGTGCCTCGATATCACCCAAAAATTTGTTATTTTCATCTTTCTTCTCTTTCTCCCAGGATATCACTGAATGTCAAAGTAGAGCCAACTTCTTTAAAATACCAAAAAGTGGAGAAAGCTGAAACTGTTGAGAGTAGGAATCCCATCGCTTATGTATCAGATCACATAAGGACTGGTCTGATAACCACACCGGATTAAATTTAAAAGGATAATAGGCGAAATTGTTGTCAAAATCGAGTTGAAGAATAGCAACCTTATGATCCGAAACACCAAGAGAGTAGGACCAAGAGCGATATCTACCAAAAGAGTCACATAGAGCCTTGGATAAAAAGAAATGATCAAGCCTTTTTGCGATGCCTACTCATCCACACCTCCCATTTGATCATGTAGGCACGAAAACATTGGGGATTACATCCACTAATTTAGATCCTTCAAACAGCTCCTGAAAATACTCGGCTAAAGGATCATGAATTTTTCTAGCCCCCCATGTCTCTTCAAGAGACAGACTAAAGTTGAAATACCCTTCCATAATCAGAGAGTCGCCCCTTAGCAAACCTGACTCATCAATCCGATCCCAAAAGAGCTTTTGGTTACGGTAAGGCCCATAAATATTCAAATTTCTTATCACTTCTTTGTAACCCTTCATATATCCTTCGATGATAATACCTGCAGTAGAATGATAGGCCTTCATATTAGCTACATCATGGTTCCATGCTATAATAGTCCTTCCTAATAATCCATCAGAGTCTACTACACAAACCCGCCAATGGGGCTTGAGCTTAAGAAAAGAGTTACAGTCCACCAAAGAAGAGGACATATTTTCTTGCAAAAGGAAAACACAAGGATGAACAGAGTCTAAGAAGCGTTTAAGTGAAACATGTTTAGGGCGCTTTCTAGCCCATGAATGTTGAAGGTCACACTATTCATTGGGTCACCTTATCAAGGGCCGCCATGTCTCTAAGAGCCCCAGAAAATGTAGAAGAAGCAGTAACATAATCCTTAGGAAGACCTATATAAAAAAGAGAGCCAAGTCTAGGGTTTATGGACTTTTGGGTCTTCACATAGTCCTTACCCCCAAAATTTATAGTGCCATTACCTCCCCGATTCTTTTTATGCTTACGGATAGTAACATTACCATTATATATGGAGGAAATCGGCAAAACATTTGAGTTAGCAGGAAAGTTGGTAGAAAAAATAGGTAAAGGTATGCCAAGGGAACTACCACCCACACCAAGTGTAGAGGGAGAGTCACTAAGTGAGGATGGAGATAGCTCAATCCCTAGAGGAGCAGAAGGGATTAGCTTGTTGATAACCTCATTACGGGGAGGCACTGGATCCGAACAAGGACAATCCACAGGGAAAGAAACAAGGTCTATAAAGGAATCCTTAAAGGAAGAAAAGTCACCTTCCACTATCCCTGGAGTGGGATCTGGCCCTTGACCAACACCGGCTTGAAAGTCTAAGGCAGTAGGAGAAATGAGTCAGGTGGAAGAGCCTCTTGTTCAGAGTCCAAATCCTTGCAAAACCCTGAAACATCTAAACCCTGGATTAAGTCTTCAGCTGATAAGAACTTTAATAAAACATGGATATTTTGAGCGAACTTACCCACAAAAGCCGAGGCCGAGTGGTGGTCTAGAGGAAGAGGTAAGTATAATCCTTCATACATTTTGTCAAGCTCCAAAGGAGACCTTGGATCACCTATCGCTGACTTCAAATATCTTGCCGACCCATGACGACACTGAGCTTTAGAATGTCCAATTTCATGGTACGCATGACAACGAAACATAATTTTCCAGTAATCCAAGGGTTGTATGTCAAAAGAACCCCATTCCCAGACAATTTCCAATTCCCCTGGTAAACCATCCGAAGAGTTGATTTCAACCAACATCCTAGGAGAATGCTTGTCCGCCCCCATCAATTGGTCATCTTCAATAAGGATGAACAGGCCAATGGAATTGGATACCACCATAAAGCCATTAAGGTTACAACATTGGATGGGGAAACCAAGTAGGATTACCCAAATATGTATCTTCACCTGTTTTTCTTTCTTAGGATCAAAGCTAGAGTGCCAACATGATAGAACCAACGACCCTAAGCCTAAAACCCAGAAACAGTTTTGAATGTTCTGTCGGTCTTCCTCAGAAAGGAACTGAAACAAGATCCATCCATTCACCAACATCAATACCCAAGGCATTTTCATAATGAGAGGCTTCCATTTGATTCTAATCCATCTCAGTATCTCCTATCATGAGGGTTTGATGTATTCAAACCTGCCCACCAAATCTCGCTGGGATAATGTTGACACAATTATGGAACATCATTCATACCCACATATTGAGAAAGAAGAGACGGTCTAAATGAAAAAGTTATTCAACGTCAACTTTACATTACATAAATTATTCCCACATACAATACTGCAATTGAAATGTAAAATTTGAATTAAAGGCACAAATAGAGAAACTTGCAATGGGAAATCCAAGGGCAAGGATAGAAGTGTGCGGTGGAGAAGCCAGCTAATAAATTTTAAGATATTTTAGTATAAATTTTAGGTATGATTATATATATATATATATATATATATATATATTCAATGACTAATAATCCTGATGGGTTAGCTCAAGTGGTTGAGAGCTGTGAGTTGTAAGCAGAAGGTCTCGGGGTCAAATCCCGAGTGGCTATGCATTGATATATAAGTGTCTCACTTGATGTCCCCACTGGGTTAGGCTCCGTAATCAGAGTCTATGGGGTGAGGTCCCTTTGGGTGGCCCCCTTGTGAATTTTTCCTGTGGATGTAGTAACTCCTCTCTGGGGTTGTGAACCACATTGATTGATATATATATATATATCCAATGACCAATAACCATATTGTTAATAAGAGAGATACTTCTTTTGTAAACACCTTTATTGACATAAGAATGATGGTACCATGGAAGTGGGGCTAATAAGCCCTTTATGATAGTTAAACAATGTGTTGTGGTCATAATCTAAGACCATAATGTGTAGTGGCTATAAGCTATGACTATAAAGTTGAGGCAACGATTGTATTCAATTTGTGTCGAAATTATAATATCCCTAATCTATCTTATATGGTTGCAAACAAGTGCACTAGTTTGTAGATTCTCAATAATGAGAAAAAGTAAGCCCATTGTAAAATTGTTTGTCATAATTTAGGATTAACACCCTATTTCACAGCTTCTTAATTTTCGTTATGTTCAGTGTGCGAGGGTCTCTCAGATATAGGAGGTAGGTGACAATTTGGCCTTCATTCCAGGTATGATACTCATTCTACTTCTCTTTTCCTTGCATTCATATTATAGATAGAGTTTGGCCCCTTTAATAAATTGTCCTCTACTTCTAATCTTCAAGCATCTTTGTTAATTTTTTATCTTTAATTCGGAAATGCAATAGTACTTGAAATCAAATATCAGTCATATACATAAGAAATCACATTCGACACATGAATTTACCTTGGAGAAACCCTCTATGACTTGAGGGAGAAAACCCCAACAAAACCTTCCTTAGTATATTGATAGATAGAAGAGGATTCCTTTTACATCAAGCACCCCCGGTGCAATTGCATAGCAAGAGAAAGATAAAGAAGAGAGACTCAGACTAATATCCTACACAAATAGAAGTGCCTTGCCTTCAAGGGAGACGATAATTCACTTCACATTGAATTCATCAATCTTATATAACATATTTATACATTCTTCACAAGCATCAGCTTCTATTTTTATCTTTTGACTTCATGATGAATTCACCCTCCATATGGATGTATCAATCTTGCATGAAGAAGAGTGCCCCACTTCTCATGCAATGCATTTACTCACTGAACTGAGTCTTAGGATGAATTCGCCCCTTAACTAAAATCTTTTCCATTAGTTAGGTGGCTAACTTAAGTGTCACAACTGAAGTGTCGTCTTTTAGTTTAACATAAGTGTCATATTTTAGTTTAACATAAGTGTCATCATGCAATGACACTTAACTAGATCTTCTTTGTTATCACTTAGTTAACTCTCTTAACTGATTCTTTCTTGTTAACATCAGTATATTGATCAATTCGAGTTCTCTTTGATTTACTGAAGTCTTCACTGAAGTTTATCAATTCGAATTCTCTCTTCATTAATTCTCTTATGTGTAATTCGAATTCTTTCATTTCTTATCACATCTTATCTTTATCTCTTGTCTTATCTATATGGTCCACATGTGCCAGCTTAGTTATCATATCAAATATACAAAGGAGATTTTCTCAATGATGTGATCATATTGTCCTACTATCGTTCCAAGTAGTTATATGCTAAAGTAATTCACTCTAGAGGTGGCCAATATTTAGAGGAGACTTAATAGCTCAACCATGGTTAGTAGTACATCACATACCATACATGCTTTGACATGCAAAGCATCACCTCAATACATGAGGATCTATCTTGACACACAAGACCTTAAACTTGACTAGCAAGACTGTACAACATCATCACTTTGAAAGACAAAGCACTTGCCTCAACACATGAAGCTTAATCATTCTTGAGTCCAACTTAAGATTCTTCTGCAAGTTTCCTGAGTCCAACTCAGGCTCCTATAAGGCACTACCTCGATACATGAGGCTCAATATTAACACAAAAGATTCAACTGGAGAATTACTCGTGATGTTGTAACTTTAACAATCTCAAGCCACATCTTGAGGTGATTGAAAAGTTAAGAGCCCTTTGTTGTCTTCTTTTTGAAACACGAAACCGTAGGCCTCATCAAAGATGACCATGTTCAACTTGACTACATGCACATGATGCATCCTTGCCTTTGTTTGACATAAGCATTACAATCTGGTCAACTCTTAGGGTAGTTTGAGATAATCATGGACTTATCGTTGCCTTAATAGTTGACACTTGATGGTATTTATTAGCATCTTTTGACCAATACTAACTATTTTTCTTTCACCTCCAGAAACTCTTTTTCTTGGATAAGGTTTTGGGAACCCCGAGAAGAGCCACATATGTCATTTTTCTTGGACAATTAGATGAGAACACAGACCATCGTCCTTAGTGACAAACCCAATTCTCATTTTCATGGATTTGTTGAAATTTAGTATCCATTGAAAAAGGATTTTACCAAATATTTTTCATTAAAGTCCTCCACCCAATGCATTGAGGAGAGTGATTTTTTCCACCCCTCGAGGATTTTAACATGGCCAATATTTCTTTAGGGGATACAATTCTTGTTCTACCTGTTACCGGAAACTTAACGGGGGCTTTCCTTTTGTTGAGAAAATAGCATAGAAACGAAAACAAGACGAAAAACACCGTTTTATACGGGTGTTCTCTTTTCTCAAGCCAAGAAACTGTTTCCTAAAAATGACTCGGTTTTCAAAAAATCTTTCCTCTGTTTCTATTTTTTCCGCAAGCTCACTGCTCATAGGGTTTGAATTGCACAAATATCCATCTATTTTTTTAACATTGAAAATAATTCTTTTGATCATCTAGTAGTTTTTAATGGAGCTCACTCGTTTGAACTAAATTGATATTTTAAATATCCATATGTTTTTTAACATTGAAAAGATAACTAAGTTGATATTTTGTGCATGGCCTGGCATGGCAATATCCCCGAATTGTTTTTTATAAAAATAGTTGATCTTCACCATTACCAAACCTATAAATGGTAATGTATGTTTGGTGAGAATAAACTATGTTTAAGAAAATATAATCTGCATGGATCCGATATACAAAATTTAAATAACTTTAACAACGGATTGAATTGTAAACTTAAAATTGATGGTTTTTAGTACTTGAATTTTTTAATTCAATTTTTTCGCGCGGAGATAACTTCACTTTTATTCTTGTAAAAGGAGTTTGTTTATTTTGAATGATGTTGAAGGAAGAGAAAATTAGTAGGGACTTTATTCGGCTTTAGTTATTTGAAATTCAGTTTGGGTGGGATACATGTATTCTTTAAAGTTGAGTTATAGTTCCAAAAGAAATTGCCATAAAATTGAGTTTTAATAATTTCTAAATGAAATCGTTATACTCACAGGTCAAAATCAATTCAAATAAATTTTTAAAATATTTAGTCATATACATTAATGTGGCTAAGGTTTGGGCATTTCAAAGAGAAGACTCGTGAAGCTCGTCTCCCTCCAATTGTAGAACATTCAATTAACATTGCCATTCATTATGAGTTTATCATCAACTTGCACACTTAGTGATAATAAAAATGTCCACAGAGTTTGAGATTTGTAATGCTTGAACAAAATAATGGAAAATGGCTATGCAATTGTGACCAATCATGACAGTAGCTCTAGATTTCTATTGAATGGTACTATGATTTTAAAAGAAAAAGCTTCATTGTTTGTGTGGGATCTTAGGGACTTTTTCAAGGCCCTAAATTTCTCTGTGGGAAATATGTTAAGATCCGTAGTGTACTTGGTGATGTCCTCACTCATCTTCATCTTCAATTATGTTTTTTTTCTCTCTCCTTGTTTCTTGTATGTGAAACCTCTAGACTCCATTTCTCGTACCATTCCTGTTTCTCATTTAATTTCATGTTTCTTGTTTATGGTAACATAGCTACCATTCAATATGGTATTTTCAACTTCTGCTCAATTGTCATGCAAACCATTTCATAGTGTTTTGTTTTTGTCTTCTAACCACTTGAAGACAGGAAGTGAACTGAAGGAGCATGTAGTTTGTAACTTTTTTATTGACTCAGATTGAATATCTTTCAAGATTGAAGGATTATCTTTTCTAATAACAGGTTATTTTTTTATTTAAAATCCTTCCGTGTCAATATTCTTGTATAACATTATACGATAACCATTATTAAAATATTTTTTTTGTAATTATTAATACTAAGGAACTCTAAATAAATTATAAAATATCCTTTCTCATAATATGCTAAACATAACTCATAACACTGGAATGACTAATGCCAGTGAACTCGACAAAACTAATGAAATACATTTTTTCATCATATTCTAAACATAACTTATATTACTAGTAAGTGTAACCTGCGACCTTAAATATAGCTTGGCTTTAGAAATAACAAAAAAAACGAAGAAATGGGCTAAAAGTGGAAGGTCGAGCTACGATGCTGCAAGAGATTTGGTGTGGTGAGTACCGACTTGGGGATGGCCAAGACAACAACCCCTTTTCTATGATCTTGACACCTCATTGACGTATTTTTCTACAATCATTCCATATTTTCTCCCACTTTCGGCGTCTACCATTCACACCTTTGAAACTTCTTCACACCCAACACAACGTGAACCAACTATCCGTTGGAACACAAAGTAGTGACATGTATAACTTGGACATAGTTGACAACCAACTATGACATTGTTGACCACAAAGTAACTTTTAAGGGTGTGCCAAGTATAACTTTTAAATTTTATGTTGTTAGGGATTTCATGGTCTATTCAAAGATTGTTTTCCAATATAATGGTGGATTAGATTATAATTATAAGTTGTGAATTTGTTGCTCCATAGACTTCAAAAGAAATTGCAAACATTTAACATAAAATACAAACCATTAGAGCCTCCATTTGTGCATAGCCATACATTTTGTTCAGTGTATTTACACGAACATTATAAATTCCTTTCTTGTACGCCAGTTGTCTAAGGTCAGTACTTGCTTCTATGGCTTGAATTCTTTATCCCATGTACGTCCTCACATAGTTATATGGGTCATCGTTTCAATGGCATATTCACAAGGTTATTCTCTTTTGCTTAGGAGGAATTATCATGGTGCTTTCAAGTTTCCTTATAGCTCTTTTTCTTAGTAGACAGTGTTATTATTCATAGTCACAAATAATTTATGTTTGGACATGTTATTAGTTCCTTTTGTGCATCCCAACGTTTATTATCTTATTTATTTTTTGTTCTTCATGTTGTATTAGAGACTTTAATCATTCTTGCCCAAAAATATGTTTGGCTCCATTTGGTGGTAACTTCCCGATTTGAGGTGGAAGTGAAGATTGCATTACTCTTTGATATAGAAAACCTGGGAGTTGAAATCTTTCTAGAGTCAATACTCCTTTTATGATCTAAATCTTTATTTGCGAAGTTGCGGGAAGGAACATGCTGCCCTAACAGCTCTCCAGCTTGTTTATTTTGTTTATATGTTTATTGAATATTTTAAGTTGCAAATTATATCTATAATCTATCCTACATGGTTGCAAACAAGTTCACTAGTTTGTAGAGTTGGTAGAACTAGGCTAATTATGATGTTAGAGCAAGGTTGAGAATCCATGGGAATAGAAGGAAGCAAGGAAGGCCCAAAGAAGATGACAGAGAAGGCATATGAGCAAAAGAAATAGAAAATGGAAAGAAGACGCAAAAGGACACCCATAAATAGAGAACTAATGCATTGCGGAGAAGAATGGAATAATTGGTGAACAAACAACAAACCAAATAAGGAGAATTTCATAGACCCAAAAGAGAATAGGAAGGTGAGAGTAAAATTGGAAATGGATGTCACAACATAATTCCAAGTTTTTTAAAGAATAATAAGGGAGTGAAATTTGGTGTTTCTTGTTATGATAGGAAGAGACATTTCTCGACTAGATAAGCAAGATGGAATAGTATTTTTAATTTAAAAGAATGGAAGATATTCAAAGAATGAAATAATTCACCATGAAGTTGGGACGGATTGTGATATGGTGGGATTTTGTGTTCTGAAAGCTAATTCAAAAGAACAAAGAGGATATTTAGACTTGGAAGAAGATAGATGCAATCCTATGAGATAAGTTTTTTCCTATAAAGCATAAACATACAATGTTCAAGCAAATGTTGAGTCTCAAATAGAAATATTAATGTGACAAGAGTACGAAATTCTAATTTTGAATCTTTGTTGCACATGAAGAGAATGACTTGATTACCACATCTTAAGGTATGTAGAATGAAGCATTCTTATACTTGGAATGAAACTATTCCAACAATAAACAACAATAAAATGAAAGAAACAATAATGATATAGAAGAAGGGTTGGGGCCCTTATACACCAGGGTTGGAATTCACTTGCAATTCATTGTGTGTTGTTCCCTTGGAGAAAATACTGCCTACAATTCCTTTTCAAATTTAGAAAAAAAAAAGTTGAGCAACTAAGATTGCCCTCACTCATGATATTTATGGTCTCAATTCACTCATTCCAGGATAAAATGACCAAGGTGTAATGATGGGGTTCTTGGCACCAACAATTGAGATCCCATTGCACCATCAAGATTAATAGATCCTTTCCATTTACGAAAGGAAGGTGAACAAGTCAGAATATGATGGGTAATGGCCTCCAAATCCACCCAAATGACTATAACCAAGATGTTGTCTTACTATTATCACCCCCATGACATTGTTTCTTTCTTGAGTTGTTGGGTAGGTTTCCTTTATAGCCTAAAACTTAGTTATTAATTCCTATCATTGCATAAAAATATATGTTCTCTCATTCCATCTTTCCTCCTATACAAAACTTGTTTCCCCTGACATAAATTTCAATCCTCTATAATCTTGTCGCCATGCTAAGATCCTCCTAAGCCATCTCAGGGAGCTTTCTTTCTAGCTCTACTAGTGTCCAATCTGACACAAGTGAAGTCTATTCTTATCATGTCACCTCTTTCATTGACAACCTCACCCATGTGGCCACCCCTCACATGACTTCTTCCTCTCCTAATAAATTGATTGCCACAACCTATGGTAGGTACAAAATTGGTGTAAAAGGACATTCCCTATGGCTATCATCCTAGGTCAAAACCTTATTCCTAACACATACCCCTTCCCATAATTTATTGAACTATGTGCTAGGAATTACCACCCCGCTTAGGATCCACCATTACCTTTACTGACGATTAGAATGCACTTTTTGATATCAATTCCATGTCCATTTCTTAGATTCTAGGTACATCCTTGCGATAATTTTCCCTCTCCAATGAGGGCCAAGCTAAATGATTCAAAATATTAAATCAATCTCAGAGAGGGGCCATTTTCCAAACACTACACTACAACTAAGGCCTAGTTGAAGTCTCTCCTACCCCTTGGAATATCAATATATTTTCTCATTGGGCATGCATTTATCTTTCCATGTTCACCTTGATCCTAGGACGAGAGAATGATGTTGATATAGATGAAGGGATGGTGGAAATTATTGATGCCTATAATGCACTGGATATCCTTGATTTTAGGTATGATGAGACCATAACTATACGTATGAATAAAGAATTAGTAGAATTACAAACCACTAGAATATCATATAACCCTCATACATTTTATATATATTCATCTATCATCAAGCTCGCCAAATAGAGTTTTTAGATTTGTAGAGAACTTAGAAGGGTTTTCCCACCGGGGGAATTGATTAGCGAACCTGGGTCAAAAAAGGGGAAACTAGATCCTCTTTTATCCAATATATATCTAATTTTATGTATGTTTCCTTCTCCATCATCACGAGAAATGATCCCAACATAATGCCTAGCCATATTTATAATTGGGAGAAGGCAGCAGAAAGGGGGATTGGTTCTCGGGATTTGATTTCATTGTGATTGGACTATATGGGACATAGTCAACACCCTATAAGATATGTAAGTGTCTTATACCCATATTTTTTTGTGTTGAAATACATTAAATATATGGTAGAGGTTGATGACCTCCATTTCTTGAAAAATAAGAAGAAAGGTAGGTTGCCATTCCCTATAGCCATGGGAGGTTATGCCATCATTGAGAAAAGAGGCATCAAGGATGCCATTGAGGAAATAAAGTAGCTTGACCTCCCATTGGACCAAACTTGGGGGTATGACCCACACTTATTATTGGGAGTTGGGAAGGGGGAAAAGCAACCAAATCCCCAGGATCATGAGTCCAATCCTTAACTCGAGAGGTTTGCCAACAAAGAGACATATGAGGAAGTATTTGTCATTCTAGGGGTTGAATATGATCCCTCAAAGGTTGTAACTCAAATAATTTCAGTCCCTTAGCCCAAACAACTTGATTTCAAACATATTGCACTTTCTACAGGCCTCCAATAACCATAGTTACCAAAGAGGACATGAAATTCAAGGCCCCTTCAGAACCGAGGAGAAATGAATTCCATCAAGAAAATTTCAATAGGCATAAGATGTTGGAATATATTAATTATATTCCATGGAATGTAATAATGTCTTTGTATTATGTCGGAATTTATCCACAATCTTATGTAAAAGAGTAATACATTATATTCCATATTCATTATGGTAACGTATACTCTTGGTATCCATCATTATATAAAGAGATGTTATTATGGAGAATTATATTATCCCATATGCAATATGTGAGAGTAATTCCTCCACATATATTGGTATATAATAGGGTCAAGGGAGTCACATCATATAACACAAATGATAAAGTTGTATATGCTCATAGATAGTATTGACACATAGTGTTGTGATCACAAGCTTTATTATATTGTATTGGGGTTATTTGTAGTTTCTCTCTTGTAAGATTGAAGGAGATTTATGTCTGCGGATGATATGCCGAGCTAAACTGTAACTTTGTGTCTAGTTTCTTCCACAAGGTTCTCTAGAAATGAGCCATAAACTTGGTATCTCTGTTCGACTTTATACTCTTCGACAACCCATGCAATCTGACTATCTCCTTGAAGAATAGTACAACAATGCTTGTGGCATCACTCGTCTTTCGACACAGAATAAAGTGTGCCATCTTCGAAAATCTGTCGACTACCAGAAAGATTGAGTCGTTACCTTGCTGCATCTTTGGAAATCCTAGCACAAAATCCATGCTCAGGTGCTCCCATGGGGTATTCAAAACTGGTAATGGTGCATAGAACCCTGTATTCTGACTTCTTCCCTTTTCCAACTGGAAAAATCGACACTGTCGTACCCACTTTCCGACACTGTCGTCATTCCTGGCCAATAATACTTTTCCTCAACCAACGCCTTGGTCTTGTTGATGCCAAAATGACCTGCTAATCCACCACTATGCAGTCCTCGGATTAGGTTCTCTCTTACAGATCCTATGGGAATACACAACTGTTGTCCCTTGAATAGGTATCCCTCTTGGATAAAATAATCCAAGTATGGCGTCCTATCGACACTCCATGGTTCGCTACTTGCCTTCCATGCTTTTGTAAAATCCTCGTCAGTCTCATACTTTGTCTTCACCAAATCTATTCCTTTCGCCTGAATTGTTGTCGTGTTCAGTAATGCAACTCTTTGACTCAGCACGTCGGCAACCTTGTTCAACTTGCCCAACTTATGTCGCAACATGAACGTATACCCCTGCAGGAATTCAACCCACTTCATGTGCCATTGGTTCAACTTCAATTGAGTATTCAGGTACCTTAGTGCTTGGTGATCTGTGTACAACACAAATTCCTTGGTCAGCAAATAATGCCTCCACTTCTTCAACGCTTGGAAAATAACATAGAACTCTTGGTCGTAGACCGAATATTTATGCTTCGCTTCATCCAAATTATCATTGAAGAACGCAATTGGTCGGCCCTCTTGGATCAATATTGATCCAATTTCCATTCCACTCGCGTCACAATCGACTTGGAAAAATTTGTCAAAATATGGGAGCGCTAACACTGGGATATCAGTCACCTTCTGCTTCAACTTGTTGAAAGCTTTCTAGGCAGCTTCTATCCATTTAAACTTCCCTTTCTTCATGCACTCAGTCAACGGTGCACATATCCGACTGAATCCTCTGATGAACTTATTGTAAAAACTAGCAAGTCCATGGAAACTTCACACTCTTGTCATGCTTGTCGGTTCTAGCCACTCCAATATAGCCTTCACCTTTTTCGGGTCCATCACTAACCCTTTACCCGAGATTACAAATCCCAAGTACACCAGTTTTTCCTTCATGAAGAAACACTTTTGCAGGTTCACCATCATCTTCTCTTCCTGTAGCTTCCACAATACTTGTCGAATATGCTCCAAGTGTTCGACCTTGGTTCGACTAAATATCAGGATGTCGTCTATATACACTACGATGAACTTTCCGAAGAATGGTTTCAGTACTTCATTCACCAACCGCATGAACGTACTGGGTGCATTAGTCAATCTGAATGGCATGACTAACCACTCATACAGTCCTTCCTTCGTCTTGAAGGCTTTCTTCCATTCATTGCATTCTCTGACCCTGATCTGGTGATAACCACTTTCGGGTCGATCTTGGTGAAGTATCTTGCTCCACTCAAACAATCCATCAAGTCATCCATCATTGGTAATGGAAATCAGTACTTGATCGTGATCTTGTTGATAGCTCTAGAGTCTGTACACATCCTTCATTCTCCACCCTTCTTCGGTGCTAGTACAGCTAGTACCGCACACGGGCTCAGACTCTCTCTGATCAATCCTCTATCCAACAACTCCTGGACTTGTCGATTGAATACCTGACCCTCTACCGGATTCATTCTATGGGGTGCCTTGTTCAACAAACTTGATCCTAGAATCAAGTCGATCTGATGGGATATGCTTATCATCGGTGGCAATCTTGTCGGTGCCTCGTCGACTATTATGCTTCAAAACTCATCGAGCATCTCTTCGACTTCGACCAGAATCTTCTCCATTTTCGACCTCTCGACACATGGTCCCTTCGCAATGATGACGAAACATCTTGACTGTTTCTCCTCCTCTGCAAGGAATTTTTTCGCTGAGCACATCATCACTCGCTTCTCCCAATAGTTTCTTTCACCCTGCTTGTAGTCGGCTTGGCCCTCCTGCTTCGGCTTCAACATCCTCCGTGTGCCATTTTTCCACACTGTGACTGTGTTGGCTCGACCATCATAGATCATCTTCCAATCATATTTCCATGGTATTCCTAACAACAGATGACAAGCATCCATTGGGATTAGGTCACACAATACACTATCTTCAAGCTTCCCAAGCTTGAAGTTAATCAGGCACTGTCTAGTTACCTTCACATGGTGACCCTTCTGTAACCAAGATATCTTGTATGGATTTGGGTGTTTCTAACATATCAAACCCAACTTGTCGATGACCTCCATCGACACAAGATTCTCCGTACTGCCACCATCGACTATGGTCTTGCAATACCTGTCGCCGATCAACACTCTTGTTCAAAAGATGGCCTTTCGTTGTGCTGGCTCCTTCTCATCGCGCTAGTTGTCCTAAACCAACGTTCTCCTGGCCATCATGTTTCAACCTTTTCTCTTCGCCACTGTCGGATGTCTATTCCGTCCTCTCATCGACTTTCTCATCTCGTCAACGTCTGGGTTTCGACTCTTCCGCCACATGTAGGTTCTCCGTGCATTCGTAGGATTTGTGTCCCACTTTGTGACACTTATAAAAGAATACAACTAGTCTGTAAGCTCCTCTCTTTTCTGTCGGACTAGTTCGACCATACACACCCCGACCGCGCGTCTCTCGACCATCTTGTCGGTTTCCCTACATTCTCTCTCTAGCCGTTGTCCCTTCCGCACGTCGATCATCTTCGACGACTTCCCTCCTGGTTCCACTACTTTGGCCCTTCACAGAAACAATCTTCGCACCTTGACCAGTCATCCTCCCTCTGGTCGATGTGGTTTTCTTCGACAGTTTATCTTCTGCCTTCAGAGCTAACTGGTAGGATTCACCGACCGCTCTGAACCTCGACAAGCTCAACTCGTCTTGTATGGCATACTTCAAGCCATTTACATATATCGCAACAGCTTCTTCTCCTTCATCGGTTTGACCCGACCGAATCGAAAGTCTGTAGAACTCTTCTGTGTACTCCTTCACGGTCATCTCTTTCTGTTGAAATTTTTGCAACTTCCTGAACAAGGAAATCACGTAGTCACTTGGAAATAACTTCCCCTTCATATTGGCAACCATTATGTCCCAAGACTTGATTTTCTCCTTGCCCTTCTTGACTATGTCAGCCTGTACATTGTCCCACCACAATGAGGCATGACCCTTCAACCTCAAACATGCAGTTTTAACCTGTTTAGGATCCTCAATCTTTTCTATGTCTAAGTATTTCTCCATCTCTCTGAACCATTCTATCAAGTCTTCTGGATCCAGACTTCTTGAGTAGGTACGCACATCCATGTTTTTTCTACCTCTCATCTCTGACAGTAGCTTGATCAGTTTATCTTCTGGTTCTTCTTCCACTGCTTCCCGAGCTTCCACTTTCTCGACTTCCTCATCACTGTGGTCAAGTGCATCAGGAATGCATCCACATCTTTGGATTTCTTTGATCGTTGTGACCTCACTGATCAAACTTCTCATTGTTTGCATGCACTCGTTGAACATTTCACAATCAACTGTGATTGCTGTGCCACACGCTCTTCGTTTTACACCACGGACATTAATGCCTCTATGAGCAATTTTCAACCTTGGCTGAAACTCCCACTCATCCAATCACAACCGTACTTTCACAACTGTGCACAACTCTACCCAACCGCACCTAGAGTTGTTCACGCACTCGCAGGCTCTTCCGACTCTCCGAATTCAACTGCTCAACTGGATTCTGCTCCAGGCTCTGATACCAAATGGGCACAAGGTCGATCTCGACAAGGGGCCTCTTGCTTAACTATAACACACAACAACACACAGGATGCTCACAAAGACTAGATGTGAACTGAATGCCAGAGGCTGGATTCTATTACTTGAATCAAATTACAATGTTTAACTACAAAGAAAATGAACTAGTCGGCCTTAGCTTGTTACAATATACACAAATGAAACTTTGTCTCTCAGTGTGTTCTAGACTGCGTGCGATCTTCTTCCCTCTCATGGTTTTGTTGAATGAAATAAATCAATGAGCAATGGATGAATGATCTATCGATCCCCCTCTCTGTGCCTTCACACTGCTCTTCTACTATGGTCTGCAGCTGCTCCCAAGGCTCACTCCGTTCCCCGAGACGTCCTTCCTCTATCCGCCGAATCCTCCTTGATCCTGCGGACCTGCAGTTGTCAACGCCCTCTGGCCATGCTGCACAACCTCCACTTGTGGTGAAATCTGGCGTGATCCCAACCACCTTCATAACTTCCTTTAAATTCCTCAACAACCACTAACGGCTGCTAAGTACGTCACCTTGACTCCTGTGCTGCTCTGACTCTCCTACAGTTTCTGGTCCCATCTCCTGTCTCAACCATACTACGCTCTATCATCCCTCGACCCTACTTTTCAGCTCCACTTAGTCTCTACAGCTTCCAGTCCGCCCTGTCCTCCACGCTTTGCCTTCGCCACTTTCGTCGGTGTCGATCTTCGACCTTGTCGACATCTCGACTCCTTCGATCTTCGCTCTTGTCATTTGTCAACCTTAGAGTTGTTGACTCTCGAACTTTCTCCTGCCGACCACACATCGAAAGCTTTTTCTCGACTTCCAGTTTACTTCGCACCAACAATCATCGGCACCTCCCCTGGTCGGCCTCCTTCTGTCAATCAAATTCGACTATTTTGCCTAGGCCCCGATGCTCCTGCATCATGTTCTTAGCCACATATTCTGTTGTATCAGTCGTCAGAAGGTATCTTTACACTGGTGTGGATGTTATATCAGAGTTCTTCAGCTATCAGTTATGGTTATGATGATTCTTGTGGTGATCTAGGCACCTTGCTATTGGATTTCGTCACATGTTCTCAACATTTTACTGTTGGATCTAGTAGCCATAAAGGCTTATATTTATATCTGGGCATATTGTTGTTGGTATTTCATCATACAACCTGGCTCGTGTGCAATTTCATGATTCAGTGAGAAGCGGTTGTTCTTCATCATATTCCATTAGCCGAAGTGTTCTTCTTATTTGTAGCTTATGGATATTCTAGAAGTTGTCATCAAGGGGGAGAAGTAATGACTTCTTCCTTCCTTAGTGTTAGTGAGGGATTTTCTCCCGGCTATTATTAAGGGGGAGTGTTTTAATATATTAATTATATTCCTTGGAAGGTAATAATGTCTTTGTATTATGTCGAAATTTATCCACAATCTTATGTAAAAGAGTAATACATTATACCCATATTCATTATGGTAAAGTATACTCTTGATATCCATCATTATATAAAGAGATGTTATTATGGAGAATTATATTATCCCACATGCAATATGTGAGAGTAATTCCTCCACATCTCTTGGTATATAATAGGGTCAAGGGAGTCACATCATATAACACAAGTGATAAAGTTGAATACGCTCATAGATATTATTGACACATGGTATTGTGATCACAAGCTTTATTATATTGTATCGGGGTTATTTGTAGTTGCTCTCTTGTAAGATTGAAGGAGATTTATGGAGATAATAAGAAGACAACCTTCCTGTGGACGTAGCCCAATTGGGTGAACCACGTATATCTAGTGTATTCTTTTCCTTGTTCTCTTTCTGTTCTTATTTATGTTGATATGTTATTGATTGCTAAGATAGGTAAGCTAGTTTAGCTAGATCCATGCCCCTGACATAAGAGAGGGGCTTGGTGGAGGAAGAGGTTGTATATGGGGATAGAAGATGCCCAATATTAGTGTATTTCTTAGGAATTGAGGAACATTGTAGGCTATCTAATGAAATCTATGACGATGATGAGAATGAAAATGAGGGTCATATCAGGTAAGAAAGAGGGGAAACGTTTCCCATGAAAGAAATTATATTAGATAATTCTAAACAAGGGATTTTTATGCCACATGAAGACCCTTTTACCCACCATCCACAAGAACTCTTACCTTATCCAAATGCCATCCCCATGATTCAACCCGTGGGATTTTTAAAAGAAGGAGGGTTAGGGAATGAATGCCAAGGGTCGATCAAAGAACCAATCAAGTTGGTTTAATAGCCAAAGGGGCTAGGTTTGGGAGAAAATCAAAGTACACCCTCGATTTGAAAGACTTATTTTCTCTCAACCTTTACTCTTCCAACCCTCACTACTCATCAATTTGGGCCATTAATCAATAGCATTCCTCTTGAATCTCAAGCCCCATCCAATAAATCACATGCATAGGAATATTTCCCCTTGGTTTCCAATATGATACCTTGATTTATCTAACCGGTGGGGAAAAATAGACAATAGCGTAACATGAAGAAGAGAGTGAAGAGATAAAAAAGGAAATAATTCATGAAGAAGTGATTGATTTTACAACTATTAGTGGGGATATTGATACTCTAGGTGATATCATTGCACTGCTGAAACAAGCTGAGAAGAGAAAGGTTGAAGAAGAGTACAGCTAGGAAGAACACGAGAAAAGTAAGGAAAGAGTGGAATCCCCTAGGAAAGAACTAGCAAAGAGTGCAAAGTAAGAAGTGGTTGAACCAATTAGTGCCCAACAAGGGGAAGTTACCTCATCCCATACACTACCCTATCCTTCTCTTAGTAATTTTTTTAACATATTTCCTATTGGAGCTTCTGAAGGGGTAACTAATACACTTGGTTCTAGTTCCCCTCAAGATATAGGGGATCAAACTTCATGGGCCAATGTTATTCAACCCATCGAGACTTTTGATCCATTATAAATATTAAAGGAAGAGAAGAGAAGAATAATTGAAAGACAATGGGTAGTCACATCAGTTGATACACCTAATTCCTAAGCACAAACAAGGTTGTTTCCCATATATAATGCTAAAATAGAGAAATTTGTGGTCACTAAACATAGATTCCTTGGATCAAAAGACCTATGTAGTGATGCATCCACAATATTAGAGATATCTCCAAATCACATTTGAGAATGTAGGAGTTCCACTTGAGAATGATGTCTCACTAGATTAGGGGTACAACAACATTTTCTATGACAAATATATTAAAGTTGCCTCCTCTAGTGAGAGTTAGAAGAAACAACTAGATTTCATTACCACAAGGAATCAATTTTTGAATTCAAGTCATTGGAGGTAGAAAAAGAAAAGTTGCAAGACAATTTGGCCTCCATTTGAAAAGGGAAGTAGCAATAAGCTAAGGTAATTTCCTTCTTCCAAGAGAAGTATGAAAGAATAAAGGTGCTAGAAATTTCTTAGATGCCCCCTATATTTCTTGTCACTCAACAGATGTTGGAAGAGAGTCAACAAGTGACTGACGAAGTGAACTTCTTAAGAGGAGAAAATGTGTCATTGAGAGTACAAGACTAGGTGATAGAAAACAAAATTTCCAATCTAGAGGTTGTTCAAGGATGTTAGATACCTAATCCTTAGGCATTATGGTACATTGGAAATATTGGATTATTGTATATATTATTATATTTTTAGTTGTCTAGAAATAATATGAAGAGTCACTTTGAATTCCAAATGACCTCTTGGAAGATGAAAACCAAAGGTAATTATTCATTGTATTTATATGTGATTCTTGTTATTGAAATAATCCAAGCCTATCAGTGGTATCAAAGACTTGGTAAGTTTAAATCCATGATTCCATGTGTTCTACAATGTCCTGAGTACTATAGTATTATTCCAATTCCCCAGAGCTATATTCCCTCTTCTATGTACTCTCTCCTCTATAGTGTATTGTCATTTGGTATCAAACCTTCCATTGTAGACCTACATGTTATCTTTGTCTAGTCCTACTTAGTCTAATCCTAGGAATTTAAGGGAGACCCTAAACCTATTTGTTAGGTATCTATTACTTCCAATGTAGATTAGGTTTCCCTACTACCAATGGTTATGTTACTCTAGAAACCAAGTGGCAACTTCGGTCCAACTACAAATATGGTATACCATGTGACTCCTTTATGTGTAACCCTACTCGCTCACTTTTGAATTGAATTTCTATCGAGATGTAAAGGAGATTACTTTAGATCATTGACATAGTTTTCTCTCCACCTTTGCATGCATCATTTTAGACTAGTTTCATGATATATCACCTTCTTTGGTTTATATACGTGTGTATCACATTTACCTCCGCATGCTCCAAATTGTGTGGGTTATCCTACTATTACCTATGTGTGCAATTGTTTTACATCTCTTTGTGGGTTCTCCAAGCATATGCCTATGAATTTTCCTTGGTTCAACAAATAGGTTCATTGGTGGCATGAAGAACTTGTTTCATAAGTAATTTAGCTTATGAGGATTCATTCTCTTGTTTCAATTGTTGAAGTGGTTCTCAGTGGAAAAGAGAATTATCCATACTGGTTAAGGAAGATGAAGCATCCACTTATCTTCAATGATCTATGGGATGGAATTTGTGAAGGAAAGGATGGATTTGAACCTACAAACCTACAACAACAAAAATAGCTTGAAATATGGAAGAATAAAGACATGAAATCCTAGGATTGATTTCCACTACAGTAAGTGAAGAGATGGGTTTACATATCATATACATTACAAATGTTATGGTGACATAAAAAAAATGAAGGATTTGTATGACTTGCACTTAAAATTGGATCTCATTTAGTTGTTTTTAAATCTATTCATCCTAGAGTTGAAGGATAATGATCCCATGGCATTAGCATCATAAATTAAAGCCATTATGCACGAAATTGATGCCTTTGATGTGAAGGTATACATTTCTCTCGCAATCTTCATCAAGTTCCTCCATTCCATATATTCCCATTATCTTGAGTCACTTCAAGCTAGTGACCAATTGAATACCCTCAAATTAGACACTTTCATAGAGAAATTTGCAAAACAAGAGAAATATATTGGAAAGAAGACAATTCATCCCATTGGAGAAACTGTGTGCTTGGCTAAAAAAGAGAAAAATAAATCATATGATTCTTCTAGAGGAGATGGCAGTAAGAGAGGACACGAAAGAAATGTTTTTAGATGTAATGGGGGTAGACATTTCCATAGTGAGAGATATAATATTTACTTTTTATGTTGTGAAAAGAAGGGACATGAGGAAAATACATGTATAATTTGATAGGATATGATCATAAAAAGGAAGGAGAACAAAGGATAACGAGGTAAATATCATGAATCTATTCATTTCATTGTTGCACATTGCAATATTGGTGTAAATGAAGTTCTATTGAATTCTTCATTTTATTATTGGAGAGATACTTGGATACTTAACACTAGTGATACCTACCACATGAATTTTATAAAAGACTTCTTTGAAGAATTGAATGGAAATGTAGATGGTATAGTATGTTTTGTAGATAAATCTAGCCTCAAACCAAAGGGAATTGGCACCATTAGCCTCAAACTTCCTAGATTCCCGTACTTTTTGTTGCATGATGTTCTCTACCTTCCATCATTGCAGAGGAACTTGATGTCTCTTGTGCACATTCGACAGTAAGGCCATTCCATTCACATGGTTGATGGAAAAGTTGAGATAAGGAGATGTTTTGACAACCAAGTCATCATGACAAGATGGGAAGATGAGAGATTGTTGAAGTTGAAAGGGACATCTACAAGTGCACATAATTTTGTACACCTCTCTCACCATTATGAAGGTACATCATCCTCTAGTATTTTATGGAATGCTAGATAAAGGCATATTAATTATGATAGTTTATGCTTCTTGAAGAAGAATGGTGTTTCTGGTTTTCCCACAATTCCAAGTAATTTGAAGCGGCAGTGTGATGCATGTATCCTAGAAAACATCACAAGCAACCTTTTCATTCCAATTCCAAAGCATGTAGAAAATTAGAGTTGATACACTCTGTCTTGTGTGGCCCCATTTCTATTGCTTCTATAAATGGTAATAAATATGTCATATCATTTATTGATGATTACACCAAGATGTGCTAGGTTTATTTATTGAAGCATAAATATGATGCATTTGAAACATTTTAAAATATTTGGCCACTCCTATACTACAAAATTATATTATGATGTCAATTAATTTAAAAATATATAGATTCATATGTTATTAATAAGAAAACTTCTACTATTATCCTAGAATTGATTTGTATAGCTCTCTCATAAATTATTTCAAGGATTTCAAATATAATAAATTAAAACACTATGTGTGTAGTGTGTGTGTTTTTCAATATAGGCATGCCTATATAAATATGGACATGGCTTCTGAAGGGGACAAACACTTTGAATAGGCATGATGTATTTCCCATTCAGTAGATATTTAAAAACAACCTGATATTTGAATAGGTTCTATGGCTTTGTCATTAGGTAGATCTTTGAAAAGGGGTTGATGGCCTATAATATGAAGTTCAGAATTGGATAAAAATTGGTTAATAGGGTTCTAAAATGGCATTGTGTATTTAACCTAAAAAATAAGGATTAATTTGAAGGGAAATGGTATTAATTAAATCCTAAAGTATTTAGTGTAATGGAAAAGAAAAAAATGCCCCTCTCCCTCAATAATACTAAAGAAGGGGATGGGTGCATGGCAATTCTTGAATAGATCACAAGTTAAGGATTTAGGTTTTAGTCTCATATATCACTTGACCTTCATTATGTAGCTCATGATTTGGTTTATCAACTTCATTATCCTAAGTATTTGTGACTTTAGGTTTCCTATCATCCTCCTTTTACCAATAATGACTTACCCTTCTTTGAGTGGACCTAGGTTTTTTTCCCTTATTTCGTTGAGTGACTTATGAGTTAATATATCCTTGCATGAGTCATTGTAACCTAGTATTATTACATATATTTTGTCAAGTGTGCTATGAGAATCTATGCACTAAAATTATTGTAACCAAAGGATTTTCATCATTATTTAGTTGAATGATCCATGGGTCATTGTGACTTCACATGGGTTGTTGTGACTTAGGTGACCATTCATTAGAGGAAATGTGACTAGACCTGGGCTAATCTAGATTCACATGCATTCTACCTATAATAAAAAATAGTGCTTTTCTTCATGTCAATGGCCACAAATTGGCACTATTTCATTGCTTTTCATAAGCTATTGTGACCAAAGGTTTGGTTTGTCCTCAAAATCAAGTTTGCAACCCTATTCTCTCACATCTATTAAGTTTGAAATGAGGTGACCATACTTTTCAGTTGGGCTATCACAACTAATATTTTCATTCATATTCCCCTTTGCAAATGTGATTTACATAGGCACTCACACTCACATCTCTCATCATAAATACTTTCACCTAGATTTTCATCTTTGATTGTGTTAAAAAAAATCTTCTCAACTTTGGATACTGTGGAGTAAGCCAATGTCACTTTAGAGACACTCAAAATAACCAAGTGAGTGTTCAACTAGTAGATCAAATGGATAAAAGTGGTCCACACTAGTTCAACTAGTGCACATGTTAAGGCATAAAATGTAGATATTCTAACCATTTTTAATAACCTTGTTAAGAGGTGTTTTTATTTGACCATAATTCTTGACAAACTTGTGGTAGTATCTTATCAATCCTAAAAGTCCTTTAAGATTCTTAAAGGTTTTAAGAATTAGTCATTCCATGATACCGTTAATTTGGTTAGGGTCCACTTTGACACCTTCACTACATACAATATGACCCAAATATTCCACTTCCTGAACCTCAAAAGCACACTTAGAAGGCTTAGTATATAATTGGTGCTCCTCTAATAGTTTTAAGACCCTATAAACATGTACATGATCTTCCAAAGATTTGCAATAGATTAGTATATCATCCAAAAACACTAACACAAATTTTATGAGGAAGGGTTTAAAAATAAAATTCATGAATCTTTGAAATGTTGAAGGTGAATTGGTAAGGACAAAATGGCATCACCGAAAATTCATAATGATCTTGATGTGTTATGAAGGTTGTTTTTAGAATGTCTTATTTTCTCACTCTAATTTCATGAAATCTAGAATGAAGATCTAGCTTGGCAAATAAAATTGATACTTGTAATTCATTTCATAATTCATTAATGGAAGGAATAGGAAACATATATTTAATGATCATCTTGTTGATCTCTCTATAATCTAGACACATATTCCATGAAACTTCCTTTTGTGAACTATCACCACTGGTGCAAAGAAAGGACTTTGGATAGGTTGAATGATGCCTAAATCTAACATTTCTTGAACCATATTTTCAATCTCACTCTTTTTTCTATATGGGTACATGTAGGGTTTGATGTTAGGTGTGATAATTCCTAGTTGCAAGTGAATAGCATGGATATGATCTCGAGTAGTTGTAAGAACTTTGGAAATATGTACAAATAAATTAGAATGATTATCAATAACTTGTTGGAGATCCACTATAATAGAGGGTATAGATGCTTGAACATCTAGTTAGAACAATTGTCCAATTATTCCATGTTGTCCCTTTTTAGAAATTTTGTCATGATGTTAAAGCTTATCACTTTAGAGGGATACCTTGTAATACGTATGAATTCAATTTCATTTCCTTCTAAAGAGAGTCTCATGAAAAGTTATTGAAAATTAAGATCCCTTGTTCCCAATGACTGTAACCATTGGACCCCTAGTACAACATCAACACCACCCATTTGGATTGTAATCATTGAACTATACAATAAATACTTCCCCATAGTAAGCTTAATACTATGGAACTTCCATGAAAAATTTATGATACCTCCATCTGCAATCATTACTTGAACATTTGGTGCTAGATATGCAAAGCAATTGAGAAGTTTGGCTAGTTTGCAATTAATGATGTTATGGGCACCACCATAATCAATCAAAACTGTTACCTTTTTATTTTTGATGTATCCTTCTATCCTGAGGGTTTGAGAAGTGCTAATGCTAGGTAATGCATGGAAATATATTCTTCGAGTAGTATCTGCTAGATATACATCTTGATATTGTAAATTCTAGCTCTATATCTTCTTCCTCTTCTATGTAGAATAATTTATTCTTAGTGCACTTATGCCCTTTATTGTACTTCCTATCATAATTGAAACATATCCCATTTGATCTTTTTTCTTCCACTTTCTAAGGAATCAACATTGTATTTTGAGTGAGGTTGGGGAAGGAAACATTTTCTTCTCTATAGGTGTTAGTAGCATCCCTTCTAGTAGCAACAATTTTACATTCAACTTTCCTTGCCAAACTAAAACCATTGTCCAATGATTTAGGTTCAAAGAGATGTACCTCACATTGAGTGCTCTCCTTCAAAGTGACCATAAAGAGATCCAACAGATTATCCTCTGGAATGTTCTTTTCTCCAGGACTTAGCTTTTGAAACTACTTAATGTGCTCTGTAACTAGACCTTTTTTCTTGACATTTATCAAGTGGATAAAGAAGGTGTTTCTCTTAATATCTCCATAATGTTATATTTATTCATCTCTACATATAGACCAAGAGACAATATATTCCTTTTTATAGTTACAAAGCCATTGGTACCATACAATTTTGTTGTGAGGAAAATGCACCTATAGTTCAGGGGAGAAACTACAAACTTACGTTGATAAAGATAGACTTACAAGCATTCTGCAAGTATAACAAATAAGTGAAGAGATTAGGGTTTAGAGGTGTATGCACCTTGTTCAGAAGGTTGATCCTAGATTTTTCTCCCTCGCTCTTCAATGCTTATCCAGTGTCGCAATGCCCAGACCTGCAAAACAACTTGATACCTTTCTCAAATACATTTGACTACATATATAAGATTGATATTCATAATAGAAGAAGACATCAGATTATAAACAAACTGTAATCAAATCTGAGACACACATGTATAGGTCATATTTGGAAAGGAAAGAACGTCTGATCTTTATTAATGAATGAAATCAAGTACATAAAGTTATACCTTCCTTCAAGCTTGGCACTTCACGAAACCTAGATTCAAGGTCTCCTGCTTCCGTTCTCCAAGGATCCCAGCCTCTAACCAACAGTGCTAGGGTTTATCAAAAACTAAGCACAAGAGAGGGGGATGAAGGTCTCCATTCCTCCAACATAACAATGTTATAGACTTGGTCCCCTCACATGTCCCTTCTACCTTCCTTATATAGTCAATGAAGGAGAGGAAAAGAAGTTATAACCGAGTAGGAGGCTCCCCAACCAACTTAACTTCCCAAAATTTTGAGATTTTGACCAAAACAGGGGTGTACCCTACTCTACAGTAGACAAAGTAGCGTACAGGTGGAGGTGGGCGCTACTTTAATGAAGCAGAGTAGGGTATACATGTTACTATCATGCCTGTGTACCAGCGCCCATGTTGAAAAATGGCCAAAAACATGCTTTTTTGCTCATTTTCAGGAGATGGTTTGGTCTGGAAAAATGTTCCCAAGGGTCATAAACATCAAATGGGTCAAGAATGAGGTAATTTAAACCATTTTTAGTGTCCCAAATGACTCCTCCATCCACAAATGTCCTGTTGTGTGACTGAAACTTGATCTCAATAAATGTTGTCATGCGACCAAGGGAAGCAAGTGTCGTCACGGACGGAGAGGTGTCATTTTAAGCTATAACAGATGCCCCCTAATGTATGAGGTTAGAGGAACTGAGGGAAACGATGGCCAAAATACATTATAAATAACAAAGAGTTGAATCATGGAGGAACCGAAGAAACCAAGAATCATAGGCTCAAATGAAGTACCTGAAAGCAAAGGCAATGTCAGACAAACTTATCCTTGGAGTAACTGTCCATGTTCAAATAATGGAATATGACATCCAAGCGGATACACTAATGATCCAAAATATTGATGCATATATCATGGCCACTAAAATACAAGCGTGGATCCATGAGGATCATAAGTGTAAACATAGCCACATAAATACAAGGTGGATCTATGTCAAAACTGGAGAACATAGCCATAGAGAACAAGCTGGATCTATGTCTCATCAAGAGCCCAAAAAAGTGTGGCTCAGTCTTGCGCAACTTGGGTGATAACATAAATGAGGTGATGCTATCGAGGATCCCAAGGTATTCATCCAAAAAACAACCCAAGGTACAAACCTATCCATGCAAATAAATGAGTTGATGTCGAACATGGGAGATATCGTTTGATTACCGGTCATTGATGTATACCGTTAACAAACACGAGGGTGTCCACCAATAATGAAAATGCAACCCAAGGTACCTAGTACATTCAAGCAAGTGCGAATAAATGGTCTTGCCATCGAACACTTGAAGAATCCATCGGATAGGAGACATTGATGTATTCCCATCTATCCAATAGCGAGGGAAACTACCACTAATGACTGCAATCCCCAAGGTACTAACCGAAACTCTAAACTTCATTCCCAGAGTACAATGAGTTGAAGCCGATGGGAAGAAGCCCGTTGGAAGGGAGGCCTTAATGCATCCTCCATCATCCAATACGAGGGACACTCAACAGGTATGAGCTGATTTGGAGTAGGACTTAACACATGATGAAACATACTAACACCAAGGAATGGCCGACACATGAGGTCAAGGCAACTGCAGAATGGCCGACACAGGTTATATCCTTGAACAGTGAGCACGACACAAGAGTGACTTAGGCAGCTTTTAACACAAAGAGACCACGATGCAAATCTGCAATGTAGGAGACATTAACAGATTCTCCATATGATTGGAAGACTAACCAAATGGAGGAGTAAGAACTCTGAGATCAGGTTTACCCTAAGGCCAACACTAGAACCCAACTTGTTTGATAGACTCAAAACAGGTGCTTTGTTCAAGGAGATAGTTGACTTGCTGCCATCATATTGAAAGATATTTTAACATTCTTCCCTTCTCTTTCCTTTTTCATTTTTTAACGAGCTTGACAAAGAACTAAAGCATGCTCGACGGTATTTTCATATTCAAGGAGTCTGAAAAACCTAGAAGAAAACTCCATGCACCTATCCATGGATTTTATATCGAGCCCGGATTGGTCTGTGCTCGGCGGTGTTTTCTTGCTTATAGAGTTTAAAAACTTAAACAGTCCTCTATACACCTATCTGTGGATTTTATATCAAGCCTCGATTGGTCTGTGCTTGATGGTGTTTTCTTGTTTATAGAGTTGAAAAACTTAAGCAGTCCTTTATCAACCATCTCGTGGATTTCACATCGAGCCCAAGTAGGTGAATGCTCGCTTGGTGTTTTCACATTTCGAGAGTTTGAAAACCCTAAAGACGACTCCAAAGGTCCTTTTTCATAAAGTTAGTCTCCTTCCCCAAAAAAAGTGTAAAATGATGGAAGAAGAACTCTTCTAACGCATACAAGAGTATATCTAGAGTATACCTTTTCTGTAAATTATCCACCAAGGCCCGGAAAAGGGGTAATTCTATACCTAAGTGGATGTCAGTTTAGTTATTTTAACGAACCTAAAAAGACAACTATGCTCGGAAAACTTTTCCTATTTAAGGAGTCTGAAAAGGGCTTAAAAGAACTCCATAGGGATCTTTTCCGTAAAGGTTTAACGAGCCCAAAAAAGTAAACTCATGACCTCCTTACTGTTTTTAACGAGCTCGAAGGAGATACAGAAAAATGCTCATAACTTCCTTATTGTTTTTAACGAGCTCGAAGTGAAGATGAAAGAAATGATCATAGCCTCCTTATTGTTTTTAACGAGCTCAAAGGAGATACAGAAAAATGCTCACAACTTCCTTACTGTTTTTAACGAGCTCGAAGTGAAGATGAAAGAAATGATCATAGTCTCCTTACTATTTTTAACGAGCTTGAAGGAAAGGTGGAAGAATGCTCGTAACTTACTTACTATTTTTAACGAGCTCGAAGTAAAAGAAGAATGCTCGAAATGGGAGGAGATGAGTGTAAGGGACATGCAAAACTAGCTCCAAGCGCATGGAACAAAGCTATGCCTAATGCAAGGAACATGAGCAAGATAAGGACACTCAGGGTGTGTATCCTCTAGGTAAAAGGTGTCAAATTGCGAAGGAAAAATGATACAGGGCTTAGCGGAAATGAGATCAGAGATGGAGGCTTATATCACAAGCTAAAAGCGTGGAATCCGGCTTCAGGCTCATTAGCACAAGTGGGATCATAATAGATGTATATGCAACTTGAACACAAAGATGGGAGCCTGATCAGGTATGGCCAGAAGTATATGAGGAAGAAAGATATGAGGCTTCTTCTCAAAGTCATGGTAAATCTAAAAAGGCTCCCAAGCCTATGAGAAAAACTCAGCATGGGCACCAAAATGGCATAAGGGTGTTGACTAGGGTGACCCATGTTAGGTAGGCTCTGCTGTCGGACTGGTGCACAATGCATAAAGAGATGGCTAACACACCAATATCCAACATGTTCGAACCTATGGCGAATTCAGATGGCAAAAGGTTCAAATGCAACATAACAGCGGGGATGCCTAAACCTATATGCAAGGTTCCGAATATACCTGACATGGTCGCACAAGATTTCGAAATGGACCAGTAAGCAAGTATAAATCCAGATAAGAATCCTGTCTCCAAGAAACATTAGTACCAAGATCATATCTAAAACATATGTAAAGAAAGACCCGATACAAGTCACTGTGGTAGAAATAATGTCAACTTCACTATCATCAACAACAGGCATAAACAAGGAAGAGTTTTCAAATGAAGACTCTATGGTACCCAAGCCCGAGAACTTACAATCAACAAGATCAACTTCAGGATGAAGATCAAAGTTGAAGGACATGATGGAATCTGTAGAAACAAATTCATCATCACGGAATTTGAAAATTCTAGAAGTAGAATCAAACTCAGTAGGAACACCGATTTGCAAATCTATAGGAGAGTTCAAAGACTCAACAGTAGGAAGATCAGACTTTAAGGTCAAACCAGGGCTGGACATGACTGCGACTGGATCAACATCCAAATGAATGGCAGAATGTACTATGGACTCTAGGAAAACTTCATCGGAAGGAAGTATAGCGTCCTAGATAGAACACATATCTAAACATTCAGATGGAGGTGTCACTTGGTCAAAAGTTGGGACTAAGTCCCGAGAAAGTAAGCATGAACTCAGAGACTTCTTCTCGGTAGTAGTTGAACTCAAGGAACAATATGCCACATAATTCCCATGTGACATGGTAGTGCCTAATGACGAGGGATCTGATTGGTCTACAGTTGGGTAATAAGGAGGATCAACGAATGCAAGTTGGTCAATAGTGACGATGCTTTCGTTATGAGGAAAATGCATCACACGAAAGAGTGTAGAAACCACAGCATGCATAGCATAAATGTAATTATGCTCGAGGATCATATCAAATTCCATAGGGTCCTTTAAAACCATAAAATCAACTAACACTGTTTTTCCACCCAAAGTAACAGGTGCCTGACGGAGGAATCCGAATGGTTCACTAGGTCTTCTATCAAAGTTCAATGGCCAATTAATAGCTGGAATAACATTAGGGAAACCCAAATATCTCCAAGCATAAGCGAACAAGATACTAACAGAATCTCCTTCATCAACAATTCATTGGTCAACCATATGGTTCCCGATATCAACCTTTATCTGGAAAGGTGTCGAAGAAGGAAGACGAGGCTCAGCTAGACTATTCCAATCAAAGGAAATGATCCTAGGGCTTGGTAGGGGTTCACATGGCACAGATGAAGTACCCCCTTTTTCAGGAACATCCAAACTGGTAATGCAAAAGACTTCCGCAGTGGGTGCATCAATCTTGGCAGGACTGATGGGATTGGTCGAAGATTGCATCGATTCAATCACTTCACTCTTCGAAGGAAGAGTGGGGTCAACCAAAGATTGCATTGGTTCAACCACTTTATCAACCATAGGTTGATCTAACTATAGGGAATCTATAGACAACTCAGGAACAGAGGTTCCTTCAGACATGGACCACACTCTTCATGCCTCTGGAATGGCAGGGCATCGGTGAGTAAGGTGATCTCCCTTACAAAGTTTACAACAAAACTTTGGTTTTCGTCCAATAGGTCGAGACTCCTTTACAATGTCAGTGCTCTCAGCATGACTAGCATTGGCTGACAGCTTGCCCCCAGCATGACTCACAGAGGCTGGTTGCTCAGAAGCATAAGACTTTTGAACTAAGGACCACACTTTTTTCACTTCTAGAAGTACAGGGCACAAGTAAGTAAGGTGATCTCCCTCGCAAAACTTACAAGGGAACTTAAGCTTCTGTTTGTTGGGTTTGTCGACAATGGCAACTCCCTCAGCATGGCTTGCAGTGGCTGATCTGGTGTCTCCAGTATGAATCACAGGAACTGGTGACTTGTCAATAATATGACTAGCAGTGATCAATGACGTGTCCCCAACATGACTGATAGTGGTTGAAGACAAACTTTCAATATGATTTTCAGTGACTAAAAGTTTTCTCCCAACATGACCTCCAGAGGCTGGGTAGGTGCCCCCTGCATGATTTGCAGAGGTATGGTGCTTGCCCCTAGCATGACTTGCAGTGGCTAGGTTGTTGCCCCCTTGTTTTGGCATCTTCTTCCTATTCTTCCCCCGTCTATTCCTTTTAGACTGTCGGTTACTAGTATTTCTACTTTCGCCACATGAGGTAGAAGGAGGAGGAGAAGATGTTACTGGAAAGGGAGGCACAGGGTTATGATGCTCTTGATTTGAGGTGCTTACAAAAGAAGCGTCAGGAGCATGCAAGGCATTCAGAGTGGAAAACAACCAAACCGGCAGCCCTATGGTGAATCCAGGAAGATTCAGAGTAGCCATTAAGGGAGTGCCAATGTTTCCAATGAATGGAACAACACAAGGATCCCCCGGAACAGGGGTACCTTGATTGGCACTCGCCGGAACGCTAGACATAGTTTCCTGCTCAAATGAACAAGAAGTTCTCTAAGGAAAACTAAGACAAGTAGCACAAAGAGCACACCACTAAAAAAGTTCCTAGGTAAATCAAACCAGGAAAACATATGACTTACGGAGAAGAGTCTGGGATGATGAGGGCAGAGAACAAATCAACGAAGAATGAAGAACAGTTACCCAGGGTCCACAATACAATGACTAAGGGTGCAAGCACTGGAATCACCCAACCGCCCTCCAAAAGACCTGTAAGGGATTTCCTCCCACGTCTGTCCTAGGTACAGCAGATATACCCTCCGCTGTCACCTGTGTATGAACCTATGGTCAGATACTAAGGATACCACCACACCAAAAACTCCCGCGGGAACAGTCTCTGGTCGAATCAGAAGGCGTGGGAAGGTTAACTGAGCCCGAAACTCAAAAGAGTCCCCGAATGCGATCCAATCCTGGTATATGCTCGAAACAAAAAGTAGGAGGATTATTCCCAACAATCTGATCTCACAAGACCTACTGCATAGATCCCAGGAAAGCTTTGAATGAAGTGGGTTTACCTGTGATAGTCGAACTATGATTTTTGCGTAATGTGTGATCTTGGGTGGTTTAAAGTGTTTTAAACCCAAGATCCTAACCAAGACTAGTTGGTGTAGTGTAACCTAGAAAATAAAATGTTACTAGTACATTTTATTAGGGTTCATTTTAAAGGTTACTCGCTTACTCAAAAAGGTAGTGGGTGTGTGAGAGTGGTTATAATAGAGATAAAGTACTGAAAATGAAATATTTACCACCAAACAAATTTTTTCTTTTCACTGCAAGTCTTAAAATTATGATCTAGAATGCAAATGCAAATGCAATTTTTAATCTTTCGAACGCAAAAAAGGTAAAAATAAAGTCTAAATGTACAAAATTAAACTCAAAACCTAAGAATGCAGCTACTCAAACAAATAGGTATGCAAAAGAAAACTTGTTCTTTTGATGTAAAGCACTCTAAAATCTTTTAAGCCACTTGCAAGGTACTCTATTTAGAAAATAAATCAAAATTATTTATGCTTTCAAAGGTAAGAAACAAAACTGAAACTAACCTATTATCAAAACAAAGCAAAGAAACTTTCAAGTTTTCTTTATTGAAACAGTAAAAGCTAGCAAATATGACTTTCAAATTCTTATTGATGTAAGCATGCCAAACATTGGGAAAAGAGTACAAAAACTACTTTTAGACCCAAACGAAGCAAATGAACTACGAAGAAGTATGGTTTGGTAAAGTCAGGTCTGTACATAAACAATGCAAACAAGGTCTTGAACAACAACCAAAACACTTGAGCTTTCACTACAAAAGAAAACTTAAAAGCATAAGGGAGGATAAAAAACCAATCTAAAAGAGAAATTTCACTCAAATAGATACAAATAGGGTCAAGAAGACTCAAGAGGTTTCAAATCCAGTGGAAATGGAGCAAGCAAGTTCAGTCAGACTCAAATTAGGGTACAAAACACCAAACGGGTCCACAACCCCCCAACTTGGGTCAACAAGCCCCAAAACTTTCCAAACAAGCCCAAATTGATCAAAAGAGGTTCAAATCATGAATGTAGGATTAGTACAAGGATGGGAGACCACTTATAGTGGTTTAACTCAGACCTGGGGTCATCGGGGACCCCAAAAAATGTAGCCATAGCCCCCAGATTTGGGTCCACAACCCAAAAACTAAAAAAACATCAAACCCAGATTGTGGGCACTACTATGTATGAGGCATACCAGCACCCATAGCAGGGTGGGCACTACTGTGTAGAGGAAAAGTAGCGTATGGGCGCTACTGTGCTTTACAACAGTAGCGTACAGGTGGGAAAAGTTGAAAAAATGGGGTTAAAACCCCCCAACTTGGGTCGACTAGGGTCTGAAAGGGATAGGAAGGGTCTGTAAGAGTCAATGAGGGCCAAACAGAGCCTACTAACTGATCCTAATCAAGAAAATGAACAAAGACCATCAAACAAGACTGAATAAATGACCTTGGATACCCCTAAGCAGTTAGGCTTTCCCTAGTGGAGTTGCCATTCTGTTGTGAGGAAAATGCACCTATAGTTCAGGGGAGAAACTACCAACTTATGGTGATAAAGATAGACTTACAAGCATTCTGCAAGTACAACAAATAAGTGAAGACATTAGGGTTTAGAGGTGTATGCACCTTGTTCAGAAGGTTGATCCTAGCTTTGCCTCCCTCGCTCCTCAATGCTTATCCAGTGTCACAATGCCCAGACCTGCAAAACAACTTGATACCTTTCTCAAATACATTTGACTACATATATAAGATTGATATTCAAAATAGAAGAAGACATCAGATTATAAACAAACTGTAATCAAATCTGAGACACACATGTATAGGTCGTATTTGGAAAGGAAAGAACGTCTGATCTTTATTAATGAATGAAAGCAAGTACATAAAGTTATACCTTCCTTCAAGCTTGGCACTTCACGAAACCTAGATTCAAGGCCTCCTGCTTCCGTTCTCCAAGGATCCCAACCTCTAACCAGCAGTGCTAGGGTTTATCAGAAACTAAGCACAAGAGAGGGGGATGCAGGTCTCCATTCCTCCAGTATAACAATGTTATAGACTTGGTCCCCTCACATGGCCCTTCTACCTTCCTTATATAGTCAGTGAAGGAGAGGAAAAGAAGTTATAACTGAGTAGGAGGTTCCCCAACCAACTTAACTTCCCAAAATTTCAAGATTTTGACCAAAACATGGGTGTACCCTACTCTACAGTAGACAAAGTAGCGTACAGGTGGAGGTGGGCACTACTTTAATGAAGCAGAGTAGGGTATACACGCTACTATCATGCCTGTGTACCAGCGCCCATGTTGAAAAATGGCCAAAAACAGGCTTTTCTGCTCATTTTCAGGAGATGGTTTGGTCTGAAAAAATGTTCCCAAGGGTCATAAACATCAAATGGGTCAAGAATGAGGTAATTTCAACCATTTTTAGTGTCCCAAATGACTCCTCCATCCACAAATGTCCTGTTGTGTGACTGAAACTTGATCTCAAGAAATGTCGTCATGCGACCAAGGGAAGCAAGTGTCGTCACGGACAAAGAGGTGTCATTTTAAGCTATAACAAATTTGATTAGTATCTAAATACAATGATGCAATAGTTACCTTTTGTATAGTTGGCACTTGGTGTACATAAAAGAATTTCTCCATCTAGAATATCCACGTTATTGGATAATTTCCATCAAACTTTACATATCAATATTGGGAATGAAGTAGTTCCTTTTGTCTTAAGTTGAACCCATGATGATGTGATGAATGATCAATTGCCATGGACACAAACCTCTTGTTCTCCAACTGCCTTTCAATTTCCTCAATCTGTGACTAAGACAAGTCCCTCTTGTTATTCTTCTCCTCTTATTGAGGAGATTAATTATGATTAAAGAGATACACCATCTCATTTAGAATTACCCCTTTCATAATTTCAAGATCCTCTTTACTAGCCATATTTTCGAGATCGTCTACCATATTTTCGAGATGCTCTATACTAGACATCTTTGATCCATATTTTTCAACTCACTTTCTATATATATTTTTTGTGTTTACCAATTGAACATGTGTTATTGACCTATCATTCAATTCCTTAATCTTGGCCTACAAATTGGATAGTTGGGTGCACACTTCTTCATTTTCTTCATGAACCATGGTTTGTTTCTTGGGAGGTTTAGTGGGCAAAGTGATTTTTTCTCCACCTATTTCCATTAGATCCCAATGGTATTTGGTAGAGTTATTATATATTTATTCTTTATCACACCTTTTGAATAAACCAAAAAAAATATTCCAATCAAATCTATGCAAGTTTCAAGGTAACATACCTTTAAAAACCTGGTTTGTAGGTTGCCTTGCTAACCGGCCTTGCTCCCAAAGTATCTCTGAACATTTGGCCCCTCTAAGTTTGAATATTTTATTGTAGTATTCTGGTATGTCTTCTATGAAATTCCATGGGTTGTGACCCAATTCTGATGTGCCAGGGGAGAGTTATGGTAACTTTCCCAAATCTTGTTAGTTTTGTCCCTTTTAGGAGAGCAAACTTGTATAGACTAACACATGCAGGTTATTTTCCTTTTCTGCTTCTAAAATTTTTTCCACCATTACTACGATCCATAGTCCTTTTGATGCAATAAGTGGTACTCAATTCGAATCTCTCAAGGTTTATATATAATAGTTATACCTAAAACACTTGTTTAAGATTAGTGTATGGATTAATAAAAAAACCCTAACTTCCTTAGACTATAACTTTGGAAGTATAAAGAATTAGGGATTGGAATTTTTACTATAGATACTTCACTATGCCCTCTAAGGCTACTCAACATTTTGTTGTCTAAGGCATCCCCAAAAAATGTTATAGCAAAAATGGCTTTGGTACCAAATGTTATGCACCAAATTCCCAAAATACCATAAAAATAGAAAGAAAGAGTAACCCAACACCTTGAGAAATGAAATAAAGAGATGAATAAGAATCCTCTTCGAGGGGGAAACATTCTTATGTGATATATAAAATGCACAAGAAATAATGAGATGATCTGAAAACTAGGTCTCCTTGGTATATTTTTTGGAGACAAAGGGTACAATTACAATTCTAGCCAATTATACAATTACAATTAAGATCCTAGCCGACCAATAAAAACACTAATAATAGAATAATAGAATTGTAATGTCACAATATATAGGGACTAACATGATTATGCATTTGCTATTGATTTTTCATGTTATCATAGCCATATCTCTAAATCCTAGGATTAAATTTCTTTATCTGTTGAAAGTTTGGATAGGAGATATGCTTGTGTCATTCTGTAAGTATTCAAGAATAGCAATTGAATTTATTTGGCATGTGTTTTTTTAAGTAGATGAATTTCATAGCTCATTTTTCAAATCTAGTGCTTTAGAGATTTAGATTTTAATTTTTGATCGTAATTTTATTTAGACATGTAAATCTTGATCTAGATTACATAACTTTTTATTTTTTTCTTTTTTGCTAGATCCTACATTACCATTATGCCCAAAGCATGCCAATTAGCTGAGATTAGTTTTCATTTCACCAAAATTGGTTTTTATTTGGGGTAGGTCTAAACTTGAATATCTGTGGGTGCACTTCATATCTATGAAAACTATTGCATGTTTAGGCTGATTTGACCATACATATTTGTTTGGACTGAAATTAGGTTAGATTGACCAATTTTTACAAAAAATGGCCTTCATTTGCCCCATAAAAAAGGATTTTTCTTGCAAACATGGGTAGTTAATTCACTATAATGTTTTTTCAAAATTAGTTCTCCAACAGTATATCCAATGAGTTTCATATCAAATATTGTTCATTTGGTTGATTGGTTATAAGAATATTTTAAACCTTCGGTTTTAATGAGGTCTTGGGTTCAAACCCCATTGCCTCTCAACCTTGACCAACATTTTGTTGAATAACTTTACACGTTTGAGCACCTTCCACATCAATCCAACATGGACTCATCCACCTAATGTTGGGACTCAGAAATGTCATATTTTCATCCACTTTACCTTTCGCTATTCCTCACATTTCATCGTCCCATTAACCTTTCTTATACCATTTCCATACATATATTTGGGTTTCACCTTATTATTTCCACTTTATTCATTTTAGTATTAATAAGTGAATTTATGATTAAATATTAGAAATTAACATGCTTTTTCATTAATATCTCAAGTATGGATGAGCTTTGTAATGTGTAGGAATATGTGAAGGATTAATTCAAAGGACTTCTCTAATATCTCCTCCACCATTTCAAGGAGATAATTATTCAAAGCTTATTCTAAGGAGAAGATCATGGAGATTTGGATGGCATATCTTATCCAAGATTTGTGAGAGATGTGTGGAGGATTTGAAGGGATCATATTTTGTAATAATGGGATATTGGTTGAGAGAATAGTGGATCTGTAATTATGAGATGCTCATCTTATTTTCAAAGCTCTCATGTATAAAAGAGAGTGTTCTCTCTTCATATGGGAAGTAGTTTTTAGACTGTAGAAGTTAGTCTTGACTTTGTAGATTGGAGAAGGGGATTCTTACCTTTGATTCATAGTCTTAGTTTTGATGCTTTAATTATTTGTAATTTGATGTTTGTGATGTAATTTAATATTGATGTTAATGTGAGCTCACACGTATTGTCTTGTTGCTCTTCACATGTTGTCTTTCCAATTTCCTGCTTTCTTAGTTAAGTTTATTTTCATGCAATTTACTTTCAGTCATAGTTAGTTTATTTCCATGCAATTTACTTTCAGTTGTGTGTTTCAGCTTAAGGGGGGATTAGATTAGCAATTAGCAAGGGGGGTTAGATTAGTTTAATTCCACTTCAGTCTTGGATATACTTTGCATGTGATTCGTAAGTCTACAAACTCCTCAGATTGATAAATTAAATGGTTGGGCAAATACTACAATGGAATTAAACGACAATATTTCTACCCAACATTTTGGCGCCGTTTCCAGGGAGGCACGATGGATTCAAGTTTAGTTTGATTTTTCCTGGAAGCGTACATTAGAGTGTGAATTTCAATTTCTGCAAGAGTGTTTCAATTTCTGAAAGTATGAATTTCAATTCCTGCAATCGTACATTAGAGTGTGAATTTCAATTTCTGCAAGTGTGTTTGATTTCTGCAACTGTGAAGAGTAATCGTTTTCTGTTTCAATAAAAGTGTTTTTCATCTGTTTCAGCAAGAGTGTTTTTATTTAAGTTTTCATTTAGATTTGGGTGTTGTAAGAATACCTTTTTCAAGATGATTTAACAATGAGTGTAAGATTGGAGCAACTCGCTCAGATCCTTGAAAAAGTCGGGATCCCCTCTTCTTGGGAAGATGAGATCCTGACAGCAGCCAAGAGCTTAATTACTCCTCCAGCAACGAACGAGGAATCAACATTTGAGGAATCCTGCACATTTGAGGAAGAACAATTATGCGAGCAGGAGGTCGAGGAGGACAACAAGGAGTTGTAGCATGATTTGAGTGAGAGAAATTGCGCCTATGAAAGCCTTATCGAAAAATGGTTTCAAGTAAGTATTAGGTTAGATCAGTCTTTTTGTTTTTATTTTGTTAAATCAGAGTTTCCGCAACTAATTTCACACATTTATGTTTATCTTCATCTTCCATTTGCAAAATTAACATTGAACATATTTCTATTACTGTTGTGTGAATGGTTAAACTAGAAGTTTGCTTACACGTAATTAATTTTTAAATTCCAATTAGCATAGTGTAGGTAGGGCATTATTTTCAAGTTTTTTTATAATAAGTATGCTATCCTCTGCGCTTCGTGCAATCGCAAGGATCAGAAAGTAGGATGACTAAAATTGATTTCAGGAAGAATTTTAATTATTGACGATGACAAAAAAACTACCTAATCTATTTTTCGTGTACAATTTGTTTCCATTCGCTGGTAAATTTTCAATACGTTTGCGAAATAAATTTTTAAGTTCTTCTATTTTTTATTTTCTGAAAACATAAAAAAAAAAAATTGTGCCTCCATCCTTGGATCTGCAAATAAAATCAGTAAAATAGCGGCTACAACTCCGAGCTGAAACAACATCTGCAACAGTGTCACCCTTGTAAGATTCTAGTTGGCTTGAGTCGCAGCGATGCCATATCTCGCCTTCATCCGAAACCTACACCTGCTCACACCAAATCTGCAAATGTAATTGCTACTACTGCCTTCACTCTTTTGACCTTGAATGAAATTTGCAACATTAATCCTTGCACCTTACACGTCGCAACCTGCAAAACAATAAAATCATTCAGATCTGAAGTTCTTTCCTCAGTCCAAAACGAATAAAAACAACGCAAATAATTACAATTCTGGTTGTTGTGAATCCCTTTCTGGCTGTTTCAACTGCCTGCAATTCTTCACGCATCTGCTAAAATTGGGTTGTGAATCGTCCACCTCATTTGACCAAATTATTTTAGGCTAAATCACAACCACTTCCCATTATAAGCTAGGCATAATCCTCTCCGGATATGCTCCAATTCCACTCTTTTGATGATCAATCTCTCCGAGATTTGGCAAATAGAATCAATTATATTATTCATTCAAAATAGGGAAGGATGCGATTTTCCTACCGGTAGTTGGGGGCCCCATCGTGACTGCTCTCCATTCCAAAAATAAGACTGCTCTTGAGATTCGACAAACGGAATAAGATATCCTTTTGTTCCTGCCAAGCTCAATTATTCTGCAGATACATTGATTAAGCCACAAAATTATAGAATTTCGTAAGCAGAACGAGGCATGGCTTAGCTAGCAAAAGGCGGTCGTCTCCATCTCCGGATCTGCCGGGGGCCAAGCGCTCTAAGTCTGATGTTCTGCCATAGGAAGAATCTGTTCGTGTTGAAGACATTGGCTGCAGGGATTCTTTGACTGTCAAAGGAACATGCCAGGAGATAGAGAAGCGCTACCTAAGGCTTACATCTGCTCCTAATCCAAACACAGTGAGGCCAGAAGAAGTCTTGCAGAAAGCTTTGGTCATAGTGAAGAATTCACCAAAGACTTATTTATATAAATGTGACTAGTTGAAGTCAATTCGTCAAGATCTTACAGTGCAACGTATTAGAAATGAATTTACAGTAAAGGTCTATGAAACACATGCACGATTAGCTCTGGAGGCTGGAGACATACCAGAATACAACCAGTGTCAGTCACAGCTTCAAGCGCTATATGCTGAAGGCATTGAGGGTTGTCGTCATGAATTTGCATCTTACAATTTATTATACAGTTGGTTGAACCTAGGCAACACTAGTAATCTTTTGTCTTCAATGGCAAGGTTGTAAAAAGACGCCAAAAAGGACGAGGTTGTAAAGCACGCATTAGTAGTTAGAGAAGCTATTTCTTTAGGGAATTATAATGTATTTTTCGCTTATACCGAACGGCTTCAAACTTAAGTACCTATTTGATATTGTACCTTTATATGAAAAAAATGCGCTTTGAAGTTGTCAGATGCATAGCCCATTCTTACATGCCAGTAGTACCAGTTGGTTTTATTGCTCAAACATTAGGGTTTATGGATAATTCTTCTTATAAAGCCTGTAATGAATTTGATGGGTTTGCTGAATGTGAAGAGTGGCTAAAAGCACATGGTGCTATACTGATCATGGGAAGTGAAGGAATGCTAATGTCGATGGCTCCGTCGTCCCACCCCATTTGTTCCGTTGGTTCTCGTCGCCGTCCTTCAGAGGTGGATGATAATAAGTAGTGTCCCAGTTAGAAAATAAATGCCATCACATGATAAATAAAACACAACAGATATGGTAAGAGTTGCAATAACGAGAAGTAATGATGTTATGAGTTCCAATATAATGGCACAGAGTGAAATAAGAATACGGCATAAGGTGACGTGGCCCTAATATGACAAGAAATGACGTGGTTGGCTTGGGAACTTTCTTATATCGAGCTATTACCAGCAAAAAGACACCGATGGGACCAGTGCAGCCAAACCAATCAATCTCCAGTCGAGACAGGCCCACCACTTTGACATACCACCCAAGTTCGAAGCCATATCCATGTACTGAGCTACCCGCTTTTACTGATTGGGACCAAAGATCTCTAGAATGGATCAAGAAATTGTTCCCCAATATGTATTTGCTGGTGGATGCTGTAGCAATGAGATCATGCACAGGTATGTCTTGTGCTCAGGAACTTAGATTGGAAGGATACAATGATTCTTACAGGTAAAAGCTTTCCATTGAAAACCTTCAAGCACAGGTTTGATTTTGCTTATCTGTCCTCTTTAAAGTGTCTTTGAATTAACGGAAAACATTGAATGAAGAAGATGAGGACGATTTCATTAAAAGAAAAATAATTGTCTATAAGCTTGCAGTGTTTCGTGCAGAACACTTCTATGAAGCAGTTACTACGGGGGCGTAGTTCCAAGTACAACAGGGAGTCTGAAAGCTTTGGATGAAATCCCAATACCGCCGACGTTCTGGAATAGAAGCAGTCACAAGTCCCTTCTACTCAGTTACTCAGGGGAATAATACATGTTGATACACGTTGACCGATACACATGGAGAATTACACAATGTTTTTTGACGTGATGATACAATCACACGATGAAAGTTTCAGGGAAGGAGCTCCGAATACTCAACATCCAAAGGAACGCCATGTTGATATATGCATCCATTGGGATAAGAGGTGTACTCTTCCAAGTCTGCAGCAACACAAAACACCCATTAAATGAGGGAGACGAGTATTAATGAACTATTTTTATCATTCTACATTTTGGTTTTGTGTGTTTTTCTAATGATCGGAAACAATGTTTCATTTATCGTGTTGTTCTTACAATGGTATGTGGCCGCAAATTGAAAGAAGGAAGCATGCCTGATCTCGAAATATTTAGCGATTACTCACATGCACAAAACTGACAGGCTTAAGGATGAGACAATTGTTAGGAGCATCAACAAACTGTTACTTATTCCCATGGGAAGATTTGATGAAGCTGAGACAAGCAGTGTTGTTGGAAGCTTTAAGGATATGAGGGCATGCAGATCTGCAGATCAGTTCTTTGATGTTGAGTATTTTTGACATCTTGCATAATTTTTTAATTTCTTTTTGTGTGAAGAACAAAAACAATAAAAATCATAAAACTATCAAAAAGGAAGAAGTGCACTGTTTGCTATGATTTGCATGATTTTGATAGTTCATTTTACTATTTCACTTTGCATATGCACTTTGACAATAGCGGCCTGTCTTTTTTCTTTTTTTTTGTCGAAAATGTTAAAAATTCCCAAGAAAGAAGTCTATCGATAAACACATCTTTTTGGTTGTTTTTACAAGGTTTGAAAAATCTAAGATTCACTGCAATGGTATTTTTGAGTGCTCTGTTAAGAAGGAATTCAAAAACAACAAGGAATGCAGATTTGTCGATTTTGATTTTGAGTGCTTTGTTTTCCATTCTTTTTCCTTTAGTAACATTTTTTTATTTTTATTTTTATTTTCCTTTGATGTGTGAAAAACAAAAACAATAAAAATTATAAAAACCATGAAAAGAAAGAAAAACATTATCAAAATCAGAAATATAAAAATAAAAAATAATTAAAAATAAAAACAAACAAAAAAATAAAATTGCAAATGGACATTCAATAAATTCCTGGAAACAGTAATCAACACATGCTTTTATGCTTAACGCTCATTTGTTTTTCTCAAGTCACTTTGACAGCAATTAATGATGAAACTAGCACGGGCAACAGGTACCACTGCATTTTATTTTTAATTTGCTCACATTCATACTTATTCTTGCATTTCACGTTTTATGATGCTCTCACAAAGTTTTGATTGCAGGATTAGTACTCATATTTTTCAGGTTTCGAAGACAATCACATTTCATGCTGAAGTGATTTCTAGGAATCACAAAAAAAAAAAAAAATGTTGACAGCTTGAAGGAAATGCTTCTCATCGCACATATCATGATGTTTGCTGTTACACAGCAACCTTTCATGAAATCATTTGCGTCAGGATCTATTTACCCACATTTCTCCTTCAAAGAACATTAGTCATCCATGCTGGAGTCCACTAATCCATTGCCTTATCCGTCATGACTTCACACATGCCTATTTTTCTGAGTCGCAAACAGTTTATCCCATTTTTCAGTTCATCGTTTGCCTCGCGAATAAGACCATTCCGCACCCTTTCCATGATTACATTGCCTTGATTTCCTTGCCATAAACACTGCTTGACCGTGAGATCTTTTCACTTATAGTCCTACCAATCTTTTTGTACCAACTCGCGTTGATTGATGTGGGATTCCTTAAGGCCCACCTTTCAACAAGTCTTGCCTCATCGACCTCAGCACCTTATCTGGGATATAGAATAGAGTTCATTTTGAGTACCTAGAGGCTTGCATGCCTTAATGGCAAGTTCTCTCGCTGACAATCATGGGAATACATCAATGTCCCTTGATTGTCGGATCTTGCAAGTGGCTCGACATCAGCACATCTATTCACATTTCGCAGGATGTACTCGGGTACCTTAGCACTCATTGACATCATTGGTGAGTTTTCCTCGCATTGGTTAACGACATTCATCAATGGCCGGTAATCCAATGATTTCTCTTCATGCTCGCCATCGACAAATTCATTCGCATGATTAGAATTGTACCATCGGGTTGTAGCGGGTGAAGACTATACACTTTTTCATGACTCCCCCAGCAGTTACAGTAGCATGACTTCAGCTATATGAGAGTACCACGGTTCCACTTTCTGCCTTGACATTTCCCATGATCCAGTCACAGTAGTCACATTCTCCCTAATGCAGCAGCAGCAATTTCAGTTACATTTTTATGATCCTGCAGCAGTGACATCTTCTCTGATCCAGCAGTTGTACCAGCAACATCACCAACCACGCTCCTATTGCATAGTTCGTCATCATTCTTGGGTAAGTGGAGGTATGTTGTTTTCTGAATTTTAATCATGTAATTCCTTATATGCTAGCAATGAATAATTTAGAAAATTCCCTCACCATGCTCCATTTCCTTTTCCCATTTAATAACCCATGCCAAGTTGCACGAGGGCATGCAACATGTTCAGTTGGGGAGGATGAGATAGAGGTTGCTGAACACTCTACAGGATCTCAAATGCAATCATATTTTCAGAGGACAGGAAATCTTTTTGTGGCAGCTTATTCATTTTCTCATGCATATTGTTCCTTATATAAAATGCAGAATTTGAATTGAGTATATCTCACAAACCACACATTGGATCCTCATGATTTTTGGACAGAGAATGGATAATATTATGATGAACAAAATTGGCAAGTTTCATCTCAATCCAATGCACGGATTTCGAAAAAACAACCATCCTCACCTACAGCCAATTTGCAATTTTCTCAAAATCCGTGATGTAGGTTTTTCTGATTTTTGGTGTGGAGATGCCTTGGTTTAGTAAAAACTTGCTTGCAAAATTTCAGCCAAACCCAGTTTGTGATTTGAGAGAAATCCAACTATTTCGGCCAGTTGAAACACCTACCTGCAAAAATTTGTCACCTACAGCCAATTTGCAATTTTCTAGAAATCCGTGATGTGGGTTTTTCTGATTTTTGGTGTGGAGATGCATTGGACTAGTAAAAACTTGCCTGCAAAATTTCATCCAAACCCAGTTTGTATTTTGGGAGATATTAGTTCAGGAAGTTGGCTGCAACACCATCTGCAATTGTGCCAAACTTTCCATTTCACAACTACAACTCCACCAAACTCTCCATTTCACAGCTGCAACTCTGAACTGTATTCACTATCATCATTTCCCTACCATCATTCCATTTTTCCACTGCCATCACTTCATTTTTTCCATCTCATTTACCATTCACCAACATTTCTTTCTCGACAAATCCTCTGTTGCACTTTGCTTCATATGCATTGATATACATATTGGCATGATTCACAAATATGAAGAAACGACTTTCTTATACACAGTGATGCTTTCTTATGCACATTGATAGCTTATCATTTCCAGCGAGTGTATGGTTGCAGCAAGAAAACAAATAACAAAATGGTTGTTACACAAGAACCAACCATAAGAAAATGTCAGTTGTTACTCCATTCCTTGCATTCAAAAGAAAATGTCAGATGTTACTCATGCATTTCACATCATGGAATGAATGTTGTTAACAAAAGAACCAACCATAAGAAAGAAAATGTCTTCCGTTACTCCATTTCTTGCACTCATAAGAAAATGTCAGCTGTTACTCCTTTTCTTGCATTCATAAGAAAATATCAGCTGTTACTCCTTGCATTCATGGTTGTCACACAAGAACCAACCATAAGAAAATTCCAGCTGTTACTCATGTGATTCACATCCTGGAAACATTCATTATTAAAAAGACATCATCAATCAAAGCCAAAGTTCAGATGCCAAAAGTTCTTAAGCAGATCCATGCACGGTTGCATGAGGACATGCAACAAGTTCAGTTGGGGAGTATGTTGGGACTCAGAAATGTCATATTTTCATCCACTTTACCTTTCGCTATTCCTCACATTTCATCGTCCCATTAACCTTTCTTATACCATTTCCATACATATATTTGGGTTTCACCTTATTATTTCCACTTTATTCATTTTAGTATTAATAAGTGAATTTATGATTAAATATTAGAAATTAACATGCTTTTTCATTAATATCTCAAGTATGGATGAGCTTTGTAATGTGTAGGAATATGTGAAGAATTAATTCAAAGGAATTCTCTAATATCTCCTCCACCATTTCAAGGAGATAATTATTCAAAGCTTATTCTAAGGAGAATATTGTGGAGATTTGGATGGCATATCTTATCCAAGATTTGTGAGAGATGTGTGGAGGATTTGAAGGGATCATATTTTGTAATAATGGGATATTGGTTGAGAGAATAGTGGATCTGTAATTATGAGATGCTCATCTTATTTTCAAAGCTCTCATGTATAAAAGAGAGTGTTCTCTCTTCATATGGGAATTAGTTTTTAGATTGTAGAAGTTAGTCTTGACTTTGTAGATTGGAGAAGGGGATTCTTACCTTTGATTCATAGTCTTAGTTTTGATGCTTTCATTATTTGTAATTTGATGTTTGTCATGTAATTTAAGATTGATGTTAATGTGAGCTCACGCGTATTGTCTTGTTGCTCTTCACATGTTGTCTTTCCAATTTCTTGCTTTCTTAGTTAAGTTTATTTTCATGCAATTTACTTTCAGTCATAGTTAGTTTATTTCCATGCAATTTACTTTCAGTTGTGTGTTTCAGCTTAAGGGGGGGTTAGATTAGCAATTAGCAAGGGGGGTTAGATTAGTTTAATTCCACTTCATTCCTACATATACCTTGCATGTGCTTCGTAAGTCTACGAACTCCTCGGATTGATAAATTAAATGGTTGGGCAAATACTACAACGGAATTAAACGACAATATTTCCACCCAACACCTAACAAGTGTGCGCCACATCAATAATTACATCCAACCAAATCTTCCCAACTCATTTACCATGTGTCATTTTCAACATGTACCTTTCCACATTAGTATATGATCGTTTCCATTCATAAGCAACCACGTGGCACTTTTGTCTTAGCTTGTGGGGCTTAGCACCAAATTTTTTAAAATTTCACAACTTTATCATATGACATTAGTTTTTAGTTTGGTTTTTTGTAGACTATATTTTTTAATCTTCTACATAGTTACATGTTTGGGTTTAGCGAATTTTTTTGTTTGATGTTGGTGTTTTTCATATGTTCCCAAAAAATGAGGTCTAGACCTCATTTGGATATAACAATGGTCATAACTTGTTGATACCGGCCATATTTCTCCTTTGTTTGACTATATAGAAGTCTATTTGAGGTAGTTTCTTGATGGTTGAAATTTGATGCTTTTCTTGGCACACTATATTTATGATGGGGATATCATCTTACATTGCATCAAGTGCATATTTGAGCACTAGTTGAACTTTAATAATTATGAGATCATCATGCTCAAGTTATTGACTGAAACACTTGAGCTGATTGTCAACATTTTAGCGTATTGGATCACATATGACTTCATCTTCTATTATCTTTCATGGCTTGTTGGTGAATTTTTTTGACACATTGTGGACTTTCCATGATGATTCAACCCTTCACTCTTGGAGGTTCTTTTTTATAGCTAGCTTTCTATTTTATTCAACCGTTTTAAAGAGATATGTGTGAAGAGTTTAAAGAACAGATTGGTTATGTGAATAATTAATTTATCTTGAGTTTTATATCACTTCATCATGATCATATTAATGTTGTCATTGGTGGTCATTCTATATTGATTCTTGATGGTAGCAAGTATCCTATTCTTGCACCTTGTTGAGGATTTGATTGCAACTTATTGATTGTTTCCTACATTGTTCCACTCAACAACCTATCTATGAAGGTAACAAAATATTGTTATCTTTTCCATTTATCCAAGATGTTTGAAGTTGTCATGAAAGGGAAATGCAATGTATAAATGCCATCTTCTTCCAAAAGTGTTCCTTACTTCCCATGATGTATTGATTGTATAGTAGCCACATTTATTTTTATATGGCATATCATTATGATGGTTGTGAGAACATCATTTTGATGCATTTGTACACAAGTCAAATATCTCACATTGTTGGCTCCTTATTATTATATAGCTCATCTCCTTCCTCTGCTTAGGTGGTCATTCCTTCAGTCTACATTAAGGGGGAATGTTAGAATGTGGTTTAATGTTGTCTAGTGCATTGATGCAGTCTTCTACTTAGTATCATAATGATGATCATTATAACATCATTTGTGGGGAATTATACATGTAGTTAGGCCTCACTAGACTTTTGCAACATTGTGCATAGAGATGGTTTTGGATTTATTTGGTGGTGATCTCAATTAATGATGAAATACACTCCTAAGTCATTCTTATCGACCACTTTTACCTTATATCTAGATGAAATCATTTCTTACCTCATCCTCAACCTTTATAAATTGGTTGATATATGCCCTTGATTTTTCCCTATAGATGATTAATCGTGCAAGTGTTTTGTAGTTACAACTTGAGTGGGCTTATCGATTAAGAACTTGTGATTCCTCTTGAGAGTTTACAGGTTCAAATATGAAGGGGGGTAGTATCACGGTAGGGTATGTACACATCTGAACACTATAGCAAGGAAATCATTGTGCATATGGGGTATCTTGTCCCACAAAAAAGGGGATATAATACACCAGTTTGGTGTTTGGCTTGGCTATGACCTTAAAAATGAGATTATTATTATAAAATTATTATAATTATTATTATAAATTCTATCCTCTTTGGTCTTAAATATTAAGGTGGATGGTGGCTTGTGGTATTGATTGAACTAGCTTTGACCCTATGGGTCCTTAGGCTGGATCACCAATGTAGTTTTTGTGAGTGTGTGGATGTTAGTTGAACTCCATGCTTGAAAGGTCTTTTGGAGGATGTTGTAATGAGGTTTTATGCAATGAATGTAAGAGTTGTTAAGTGTGGATGTTTTCCTCATCTTGGGGATTTACCACAAATTCTCTTGTCCTCTCTTTTATTTTCTTAGATCTACTTTTATTTTGTTGATGTTTTCCATAAGAGTTTAGATAGGTTACGTCTTGGATATGTCCATACATAGGTCCATAATATTACATTCAAGCTATCTCTCGAGATTCAAGAATACTATCAAATTATGAGATTCTCTCAACTCTTTTGTTGAGCTTTTGTATCTTATGTTGTCTCTAAAATATTGGGTTGCACTCCGAACACCTTGATCTATGTGTGTTATGGATTCTTGTCTTCTACCCACAGTTAAGTTGGTCTCCCTTGTTCCCCACACATAAGGCATGTTCTACTCAATGTTCCTCCTCTTGTTCTAGGGAATCCTCAACATCTAGGGGATTCATAATTTCCTTGAAAATATTGTTTTATAGAATGCACGCTGATCTTTTCTCTCTTTTTTTCACTTGTAGACCTTGTACAAGACATGGCTTTTCCTTGGCCATTTTTTCCTCGTGCTCAAGAAATATTTTGGTTTCTTGACAATTTATATTCATCCTTGAAGGATAGCTAATATGCATTTGTGACAAAATGAACCAACCATCTTGAGCTCATCTTGGATAACATATATGTGACCATATAACAATAGCCTTTTCACTCTTATCACTTTGTCTAGACCCAATGGAGAATGTTTAAAATTCCTCAGCGTATTCCTTCACCATCATCTCCCTTTGTCTTAGGTTTTGAAACTTCCTAATCAGAATTATAGAATAATCCATAGGTTGAAATTCCACCTAGAGCCCAACAATCATATTTTCTCAAGCCCTGATATTCTCTTTACCCTTATTTTGACTATTTGGTTATAGATTATCCTACCATAGGAATGCATGACCATCCAACGTGGTGCATGCATGCTTTACTCTCTTGGGGTCTTCAATTTGTTCAAATTTGAGGATTTTTTCCATTTTCCCAATACATTCTATGAGTTCCTCTAGGTTTAGGCTTGTGAAGTAAGTAGGAGTCTCCATCCTAGGCATATCACTTAAATATTTTGGGACCATTATAATTTTCTCTTCTAGAACCTAGGTTTCTTCAACATTTTATGTTAGAACTTCTTTTTTTGCACATCATCACTCACATCACAAAGATGTATCCATTCTAAAAAGACATCTCTCAACACCTTATTGATTTCATGATCACCTCCTCTTCATTGTCATTCCTCCTATATGATTACATGTTCATCTTTTTTTTTATGTTATATTGTTATTTAAATATAACTATTTTTATTTTTCTACCTAACAATATTCCTTTCCATTAAAATATCATTATTCCTTTAACAATTCTATCTAAACACATTTTCACACATCAAACTCACTCTAATACCAACCCTGATCACACCTACTCGGGGTACAAGTTTCTCAAAATACAAAACACATAAAATGAAAACAACACAACATCGCAAAGCACATAATAAGAAACACCCTTAACAAACTATTAAATACAGTAAAAGATGCCCGTTAACGAGATCCTTTTCACTTTGACTGTCATTTTTGTATATGACCTTCCCTTTCTTTGAAATCTTATTCTTCCAAGTCATCATGATTAACTTCCCTCATAATTAGTAACGCGTCACCCTTTATTCTTTGTCACGCTAATTTTCTTGTCCTTCCTTCCACTCCATGGCTTTTGTTCTATGCGTCCCTTCACCACATGATGACTTCTCAAACCTTTTCCTCCACTCGCGGGTCTTCTCTAATGTATGGCGTGGCGTCTGGATTGTACGAATTTGTAAATGAATTTTGTGAATCCTTTATTTATATATACATAATCTATTTTATTATTCTACTTAAAATTCTATTTAATTTGTAGTTTTTATAAATTGTGTTTTTTAATACATAAATGAAATCACCATCTTAAAATATTTATATTATATAATTTCCACAATTATAATTGCCAAGATCCAAATTTTAGGCTCTATCAAACTGAGAGAAATCAAATCTCCTGAGGTACAAATCTCTCTTCTCATCCAAAGTGTAAACCTCTCTCCTCATGTATTGCACTCAAAGAGCTTTTACAAGATCTCTCTCATATTATTACTTTTTACTTTTTATTATTACATTTTATTTATGATCGACAATATGAACAAACACTCCACTCACAAAATTTAAGTTTTTTTAAAAATTTCCAAATCTAAACAAAACAATCCAAAAAAACATAAAAAAATTGAAAACATAAATACACTTAAATGATAATGCCGTGTCTATTTAGCTGAAAACAAATGAAGTTTGTCCACATTTGTGACTCCATTAAAAACCAAAATCCATGAAAGATTTTATGGATTTCCACACGTTCAAAATAGCTCATGGATTTCCAACTTGTTGTAAAGAATACTACATAGTGAGGCCCACACGTGTAAAATTTCTCACGGAACAAACGAAAACCATTATTATTTGGTTTTGTTGCAAATGATTTGCCACTTTACCCACTCCATTATATTGAAATCTTCACAAGGAAGAATGAGAATATGAATTGTAAATAAATATATGTGAGTGGCAACTTCCACTGATATGGCTTTACAAGCCATTACAAAATTGCAATCACATTTCTACAGTGCCATGAGATCTTATGAATGCCCTTTTATATATAATTGTGGGCTATGGTGATCGATAGTTATATATATTTTGGATTGAAGCACAAGCAAAGAAAGACATTACAATTATCAGTCATCGTAAGCTATCTTGCCGACAAAATTTGCATGGAAGAATGTAGATTGACTGAACTTTTGCCAGCGGCCAGTGCTCTTGAATTAGGGCTAAATCTCTTCGCTATGGAAAACTGGAAATTCTCATGCAAGGGCGGATCCGGAACCTCGTTCTCTCCTTCCAACATCTGCACTACTGCTTTCATCGAAGGTCTACAGTGGGCATCTTCTTGTATGCACAGAAAACCAATCTTCAATACTTTGATAGCTTCGTTTCTATCAAAACCATGATCACTCGCAAGTCTCGAATCGATCACCTCCGACTCTCTTCCAGCAACTGTCATCGAGAGTGCCCAAGCAGGGAAGTAACATTTATCGGAGTCAACCTGCTTAGTGTAGTTCTTGCGCCCTGCGATAATCTCGAGAACCACCATTCCGAAGCTGTAGACATCGCTCTTCTCAGTGATCGCGCATTCCAGAAGCCACTCCGGAGCGAGGTAGCCGGGGGTGCCTCTCATCGTGGTCACCACACCGCTATCTTTCCGGCTCATGAGCGTCGCCATACCGAAGTCGGAGACCTTGGCCACGAAATTCTCATCGAGAAGAATGTTCTGAGGCTTCACATCCAGATGAATGATTTTATATCTGCATTCCTGATGTAAGTAGGCCAGACCGCGAGCGGTGCCCAATACGATATTGAATCGAATGGACCAAGTCAGGAAGCTTATCTTACTCTCGTCGAAAAGCCATCGGTCCAAGGAGCCGTTGGGCATGTGTTCGTAGATGAGGATCTTGTGAGACCCTTGAGCGCAGAAGCCAAGGAGTTGCACCAGATTCCAGTGATGGATTATGCCCAATATCGCAACCTCTGAGTAAAATTCCTTCTCGCCTTGCCTTGCGATTTCCAGCCTCTTCACAGCTACCAGCGTCCCATCTTCAAACACGCCCTCGTACACTGTTCCGAACCCGCCGGATCCCAGTACCTTCCCAAAACCATTTGTGAGCGTCCGAATTTCGTTGAACGAAAATTTCCTGGCCATCACATTGGGAATACTATACATAAGTCCACCTGAATACTTTGTCCAGGAATTGCCTGATTCTGGTTTCGACTTTCGGGAAGCCCTGAAAGCATGAAAAAAAATCGAAAGCACGGCAACAACAAGCAAACCCACTCCAACCCCAATCACTACTTTGTATGAAATTGAATTACTGCCATGCTTGGAAGCTTTTGAATTCTTCATTATATCCGTACTTTGCACTTTTATGAAAACAAAGTTGCCCTCGTTCGAAGTCTCTGCAATTGTCCCCAGCTTAGAGGAAGCGACGAAGCAGGATTTGGATTCTCCCACATAGAAGGAAGCCACGCACGAACAATTTTTTAAACAGTAGTCTGAACATTTTTCCATTGTAGACATATTAAGAGGAACGAAATACCTGTTACGATAGTATTCCATTCCTGCAAGAGAAAACATCTGCCAGCTTCCATTAACGTTGGCACAGCTGGGTTTCTTAGATAATTCACAGCCTGATCCATTAGAATTGGATTCTTTGCCTAAGTGATGCGTACCGTTGTTGGGACAATTACAAAGTTGATCTTCTTGAAAGCAAACTCCATAGTCGCCACAAGAGCTCGGCAATTGGCATTTACTCATGGCTTCAGATAACAATTGGAAGGGTTCTGCAAGTCCGGCTGCATATCCTCTCAAATTTCCATCGTAATCTAGCCTTACGTACACAGCATCAGACGATGAATTCGGCTGGTATTTCACAGCCCGTGAGAGGTAATAATGAGGAGTAAAATCTGAAATATCACACAGATTGGATGCACTGCTAGACGTAGAATTTAGAAACTTCAAGCCGAGACTTGAATCCGGCCATGCAATAGATACATTGAAGGAAATACCTGAGCAATTTTGGTCCATAGCGAGAGCATTCTTACTATAGAGATTCCACATCCAGTAAATCTCGGATGACGCGGGATTAGATCCCCTGACATAGAGTCCCAGACCCCCAGGCCTCACTTGCAGGCTATATATACCCTGTGATAGATTATAAGGGGACGATCTGCTAACAAGCGTATTCCCTACACGGAGCACTTGACCAAGTAGAAGCGTATCCGTAGGATGATCGGTGCTTCGCCAGAGGGTGGCATTTGCCCCGCCGATCATTTCGAGCACACCGCCACCGAACAGTCTCATCCCCATGACCCCCTTCCCGCCTGTGTTCGTAGACCATATGGTTCTCCTGCCAAAAGACGATGAGTCGGAAAGCACCAAATTGCCATCAGATTGCAGCTTCAGAATCCCGTTACTCGAGACGGGCTTATCTCCGTTGGCCGTCCACACAACCTCCCCCTTTTCCTGCTTAAAGGATCCGGACACGACGATGGACAGGACATACTCGCTATCTCCCGTTTCCACGAAGCTCAAGAAGGACCAAGAATTGATTCCGGCTACGAAGCTCTGATGAACAATATGCGTGATGAGAATTGCAGTGGCATTGTCTTGCTCATCAAGATTCAAGGAACCGACCATCGTACTTTCGTCTGAAATAGACCAAGTTGTATTGGTGCCTATGAATCCATCAATATCATCCAGATCATTAATTACAGAGCAGTGGATCACCGTGGCCGATAAACAGAGTAAGATGCAACAGAACCTAAACCTGACAGCTCCTAATTCCATCGTCATATTTGTAGGCACCTACAACAAACCGAAGAGGCTGCAACGCTGAGACAGGAGAGGAGAAGGAAAAGGAAAGCCGGTATAATAGGCAAGTTCAACACTGCTCGGCCATGGTTTACGCTTAAACTCGACTACAGCCTCCACTCAACTTTGCCAAGGCCTGGATCCCAGCAATTGAGAGATAACCAGAACATATAACACATGTGAACGGAACCCAGTTTGAGTTGAAACCCTACGATTCTAGAAAATTACTAATGCGCCATGGCAATTCAATTTCAACATAGCAGGTAAGGTCTTTTGATTAAAAATTGGTTTTGAATTGGAAATGTCAATGGTGGTCCATTTGAAAATTGAGGGATACCAAAACTTGGGTTGAAATCTGAATTCGACGGCTAAAACTTAATGTTCTGAAGTGTGAATGGTACTGGTACTTAAATTGAATAAATAGGATAATCTAAAGAGGCTGGGCTAAGTTGTATATTCTAAATTACCTAGACACATGATTTAAAAAAGCATAAATATTGTTGTTACCTACACCTATGCTTTACAATATTCCAAATTACCTAAACATATGTTTTTAAAAAAACTTTATGTATATTCTATTTGTTATGCATATTCTATTTGTTATAATCTCCTTGATTTTATTTAAAAAAGAACAAATGCTTTTGTTATGTATATTCTATTTGTTATAATCTTCTCGATTTTATTTAAAAAAGAACAATTTGGAATGCATTTAAAAAACTTCATGTATATTCTATTTGTTTAAAAAAAACATTATATATATTCTATTTGTTAAAAAAACTTTATGTATATTCTATTTGTTATGCTTTTGTTATGTATATTCTATTGGTTATAATCTCCTTGATTTTATTTTAAAAAGAAAAATTTGGAATGCATTTAAAAAACTTTTATGTATATTCTATTTGTTATGTATTTGTTATAATCTTTTTAAAAAATTATTTGGATTGTATATTGTTAGTAATGTTACATGTAGAGATTATGTTTCAGTTGATTATAATTAATTGATAGCAATATATTAACATAAATTTATTTTAAAAAAGAATTTACTAAGATTTAGAGGAATTAAATTTCTAGATGTGCAATTTTTTTCTTAAAACATTCTAAAAAGGGATTTATGGTTTTAATTTATCTAATTTGTGTAGTTTTATATATATGCTTTTTAAAATGTTTAAAATCTAATTTGAGTTACACATCTCTTTACTGGGCTGTAAAATGCACCTCTTAAAAGCAATCACCAAACATAATGTTTAAGAAAATTATGAAAAATAATATTATTTTTCAATATTTTTTATTATGCTTTATTTAAATGTTTATTGGATAATAGATCTAGATTTTACATTTTTTTATCATTAAACCTATTAACAAAAATTGCAAAAAAAAATCATATCTATTAGTACTTTATACAAATATCAATCTAATCAATTTTCATAAACTTATATAAGGAATACATTTAATTTGTTGATTTCTAAACACATCCAATATAAATGATCATAAGAACCCTTATTACCATTGCGTCTCATTTTTCCCTCGTTTTATTTTGAGTTTTTAGTTTCTGTTGCAAATCATAAGTAGAATTGTTGAAGCTAGGAGGAGAATCTGTTTATGGAAATGCAAGGTTCTCTCGTGTCCCCATTTTTTTTAAAATTTAGTTTATGTTTTAGTTTTTTTTAATTTAGTTTATGATTTACAAACCCTTCTTTTTTATTTTGTAGGGTTTTAATTTATGTTTTTGTTTGTCTTAGTTTGAATATCTCAAAAAATTGAGAGGGTGATCCCTCCTTTTTCTTTGTCCTTTGATGTTATATTCCAAACCTAATCACAACCCTTTTGCATTTTCTCGATAATTTATTTTAGTTTTGTGAGTATTTTTTTACCCCTTTTAGTAAGGGTGTAACACTCTTTCTTTCTTTGATTCTTATAGCTAGGATAAATGGGTTTGTTGTTTACATATTCAAGGGCACAACCCCTTTTGTGGATATCCTCATCTAAGATGCAACCAGATTGGATTTTCTTTAGCTATGGGACATGGCCTCCTTCCTTTCTTCTCCCTTTGCATGTGCTCTCACCCTTTTTCTCTATGCGACCTGGCTTGACGTTCTTCTCATGGCCTAGTTTGAGGGTCTAAAATGGTGTTGCTCTCCCATGTGAATCATGGGTGGAATGATTAGTGTATAATTCTAGTGGGAAATTTGTCATTCACATTTTGGAAAATATGCATCCCACACTAAATACTCTTAATTTTTATGCACATGATAGGGATAGTATCACTTCAAGCACGTAATTCCTTGCCATGTTTAGCCCCATTTCAGTTCTTCTCAATGTTCATAATATTACTTATGGTGATGGAATATCTTTTGCCATGATCTATGAGTGTCCAAGGTCTATTGAAGCACATAATAGAACCCCAGACTAAGTTTCGAAACACCAAGACAAGGAGCTAATTGCATCCAATACATTCACAATTAAGAGATATTCCTTAAATCCATCTTATTGCATCTTGCATTGTAGTACAAACATTTGTCTACACACCGTGAGGATCCCATTCTAGGCATTATCCATCCACTTCGAATGTTTCATCAGCTTTACCTGACTTCATACGACGTGTGTTTCCTGGCATATTGTTTAAAATCTATATATATATTTTTCTTTTTTTCTTTTTTTTACCAATGTTCTCCAAGTATATTGTTTGGACAGTGAATTGTTTTATGTGTGCATTAGATGGGTGGTTTTTTTGGAATTAGCTATATTAGTTGTATAAGTTTTTTTATCATAGTTTTCAGAAAAGTGGTTTTTTGGTACATGGTTTGTGGCTGTGGTATTTGTTCATTGAAACAATATAAATATGATGTATATATATGGTTTGTAAGTAATACAAGTTGATGATCCTTCCTTCCTCGTGGTTTTTTCTGGTTTTTTCCATATTGGGTTTTCCACATAAAATTCAATGTTCTATAATGATTGTATTATTCTGCACACATTTTAGATCAGTTATATGAATCGATTGTATTTAGATTTGGAAATTTGGAAATTGTTATTGACTGTTGTTTTTCTAACAACTTATCAGAACCGAGTATAGATGATGGTGAGATCTATTGGTTATCAGCTAGTTAAAGTGTAAATATGTTCATCACGAGTTTCAATATTACAGATCTGGCAAATCTGAAGCATCCCAGGGTTATTATTGCTGTTAGATGATGCAAATCGGGATATATGTGTTTCAATTTTTTATTTGTTGAATAATTTATAGGCCTGCCTGCGCTGAGGAAGAAGGGATTTGTGCTCAGATCGTGAAGGACGAAATTGTTGCCTGAGTGAAGAAGATCTATCAGTGTGATACCCATCCGCATGAGATCAGATTGGCATGAGGAAAATCCACCCACTCATCTTGTCCAAGAGCCACGAAACCGAAAACCATGGAATAATTTGCATGAAGAGAAATGGAGTTGGTACTTTGCTGAAGACAGAAATTGTGAAGGATCTGCTGGTTGAAGAGAAATCCGTGTGGGTGAGGAGAAAACCGCCACCGCGAGTAAGAAGAGCCCAAAGATCTATTTTTGTTGCGCAAATTGTGAACAAGCCGTCAATGAATTCGCATGAGGAAAGGCAAGCTGTAATACCCCATTTTGACCCTTAGGATATATTATCATTTAATGTAAATAATGTGTACATGTGATGTATGTTTTCCTAGCGTGGAGCTCAAGGCCAAGGCCCCGCTAGTGAAAGCCTGAATTTTGATTTAAAAGGGCAAGCATTGATAATTGATGCCCATGTGCTCTTAAGCCATGGAAATTGTAATAGGATGTAAATAAACATCATGCAATATAAAATTCCAAGACTGGCTATGGAGGCAACGAATGAGAAGGGGCCATGTGTATCCACTAGGGAGTGGTGAGGGGGTTGTGGGGATGAACCATATGCTGCCAAATGTCATTATGAGAACCCATTTGACTTTCCTTGATGACATTTAATTCTGTTGTAAGGAAGTGGTTGAAGAATTCAGTCCATGGCTTCAATGGAGCATGGGCAGCCCAGAAATTCGTATGGCAGAGTATGGGCTCTGTTTTCTTGTACCACAAGCCACTCTACCTCATGGAGGTTGCTTCTTCCTCATCCCCATTCCATTGGGAAACTTACGAGCACCATTTTCCATCCAAAAACAAATTGCCAGCAGAGTGAAAAACCAGAAATCGCGACTTTGAAAGAACCCGCGTTTTGAAGAGCCATAAACGCCCAGATTTGGCATCGGACAGTGAAATCCAATGGGGGATCCATTGGTATGAACCTTGGGGCGAATTTGGGAGTATTAGTTATCCCGAAATCCATGGGAAACCCCAGTTTTTACAGCCCAGAAATGAAGTGACGGGATTGAGCTATTGGATAACAGAACTGTGAGAAATCCATGTGTGAATGACTGAGCAGAGGTTTGGTTTGCTTGATAAACCCAGTGAAGGCTAGAATCTCAAGGAACTAGCAGCTGGACCTTTCTATGCCCACCCTGAAGAGCACTGGAGGGAAGGGACGCCTGAGGGACTGTGCAGCAGAGAAGGGGACCTTCCTTGTGTTGGGGTGCGGTAGGTATTGTGGGTGCCATGACTGCTGAGTTCATTTGAGATGCCTGTAGCTTTGTGGTTGAGCTCACTGGCTTAGCATCCTCCTCATTTGTCATTTGTATGCTTGATAAACCCAACGGTGTGTTGGCTTAGCATAGCTGATGACCGAAACCATGGCTGTGAGTGAGCCCAGCTAGTTCTTCCTTAGTGGATACACAGCCCAGCTCGGGGGTGATCTCTCAGCTGAAAGAATACAGGCTGGACAGAGATCTATGGTTGGGTGGAACGTTGCTCTCACATAGCCAGTTGTTTGGACAGCTTCATCTCAAAGATAAGTGTTATCTCTGTATTGTAAATTATATGCATTATGTGTTCTGCAATATGTTAAATTGTCCATGTTTAATGAAATGAGTTGATTATCTTAATTTGGAATCCATGCATGGCATTGTAACGAGATTGAGTCTCTATATGCTGAATCATCCCCCGCTGTGATATATATATATATGGTAGGCACTACTGTTTGTGTGCTTGCAATTATGTTTAATTCCGCTGTGTTTATATTGAGATGAATCTGCATATAGAAGTTTTTAATTGTTATTTATTTATGAGTAATGTAATATTGGGGCTAAGTCTGCCAAAAGCCCCGGTGTGTTGTTAACGTTTCCTTCCCTGCATTTGATGACGGGAGGGGACGTTACACAAGCCGTAAAGAAGGATCCACTCAATGTGAAGAAGACTGCGCTGTCATGAGAATTCGCTGCAGTTGTATATGTTGAAGAAGTGTCTGTGGAGCCCGTGGATAGAAGGCTTCTCCAAATCGAATCGTGGATAGAAGACTACTTCAATAAGCGGCGTTGCTTATGAGGAAGAGCCGTCAATGATGAATGTATTCAAATCAAACGAATTATTTCATAAAGATGACATCACGTCAATAAAAAAGGGTGATATAATTTATTTTTTAATCCATGGCACTTAAAAAGAAAAAGGATGCTGTTTAAGTTATTATAAGGTTTTATGTAGAGGTCTTGTCCACATAAAACAAAATAATTGATAGGTTTTATTTTATTAATAACTTTGTTTAAAAAGTTAATGAGGCTCTTGGGAAAGTTATAGATGGTAAAGAGTGATTATTTCAAGTTGGTGGACTTAATGCAAAGTTGAAATGAGAAGATAATGTATCCGTGATGATGATCATCATGGTTTTGTAGATTGTCATGATGATGATAAGAGAGTGTAGGTTTGCTTTAAGCATTAGAGCAAGGATATATTCAATATGTGTGTGGTTAGAAAGTTAGAAAGCTTCGGTGAGAAGAGTCGTCTATTTATGTAAATCTAGAAAATATAATTTGTTTTTGTGTTGTGAAGTATTGAATGCTTTTGTATCTGAGTTTAAATGATTAAGGATGTGATGTAGGGGTGCATGATTGGTGGTACCCGACACCCCAGTTTTTTTGGTTCCAAGTAAGAATTGATTCCCTATGTTTTTGGCCTACATGTATTGGAGTAGGTGTGTCTCTTTTAGGTGCAGAAGAGGATGTGACATCAAGTTGTGGAAGGAACCACTTGGGTAGGTACGAGGGTGGCAAGTGTACTCGTATGCTAGCTTGATGTGGAATGGGGGGGAATGTGAGATAGATTTATTTCAGAGTGTTGGGACTAGGTTATGCTCAAGGAAGAGTTTAATGTGTTGATGAACTACATAGGAGAAAATGATTCCTAGAGAACTAATGGTTACAACGGTTGAGCACCCATGTATTCTGGTAGATGAATTCCTTTTTATATGGACATCAATGATGAATTGTTTGAGGTACAAAAGGATTGTGGAAGTGCAACACATGAAGGAAAAGAGCAAGGTATTGATTTTACAGAAATTTTCTCCCCAATTGTTAAAAGCTCATCAATGCAAGTTATTATTGGTCTTGTTACTGCTTTAGATCTTGAATGTGAACAGTTAGATGTAAAAACAGCTTTTTATAACATCCTCGATCCCTTTGGTTCCCTTTAGAGTGATGGGGGAACAACTTGATAATATTTTTTTTAAACTATCCATAACTATGCAAAACTAACTTCAGTCCACAATCTGTAGGACGCAGTTCGTAAACTGCAATCCGCAGCCACAGTGCAGGGGTCGAAAGTCGGCATTGCAACACACAACTTCGACAATTACACCTTCGACTTCCACAGTCCGCAGTCCGCAATGCGGGAGTCAGAAAGTTAGAATCCCAATTTTTAATCTCCGGGAAAATTACGCCTCCGACTTCCACAATCCGCAATCCATGATGCGAGAGTCGGAAGTCAGAACTCCAACGTGCAACCCGTAGAAATCACACGTCCGAATTTTGCAATCCGCAACCCACGATGCGGAAGTCGGAAGTCGAAACTCCGATTTCATAGCTCCGGAGAAAATGGCGCCTCTGACTTCCACAGTCCGCAATCTGCGATGCGGGAGTCAGAATTCAGAACTCCAACATGCAACCCCATAGAAATCGCACCTCTGACTTCCGCAATCCACAACTCATGATGCGGAAGTTAGAAGTCGGGACTCCAATTTCACAACTGTGGGGAAATCGCACCCCCCTCCCCACCCCGACTTCCGCAATACGCAATCCCCTATGCAAGAGTTGGAAAGTCGGAACTCCAATGCACCATGCCAAGAAATTCATGCCTCCAACTTCTGCAATCTGTGCTGCGGGTTTGGAAAGGAGGAACTTCGACCATATACCCATGTTATTGCTAACTTCCCAATAATATATCTTTCTCATCCTAAGTCCATTTTGGGCATACTTGGTACCGTTGGAAAGATCTCGGTGAGCTCTATGCAATGGTGTGATCATATGCCACACCTCGGAACTCTGATCTTTCCACTGTTACAATCAAAATGCTGCCCTGAACTCCATCAATGCCTCTTTACCCCTCTGTAAAGAGCTTTGGTATCACCCTATCATGGCCCCTCCCTTCATCTGATCCACGGAGGGGGAATTGTTAATGTATTTGTAACTTCGGAAGATATTCTTCTATGTATTACACTTGTACTTTATTATATTCCTGATGGAGATGTATTATTCCTCCAATCAGAAGTGTTATCATTTGTATTTGTAAGTGTCGCAAGTGTTGCAAGTATTATTGTAAGTGTCACAACTTATATTTGATGGGTTATTAGACCACTAGTGTGGGGTAGGCCCTGTATGAGTCATGTGGATGGGTTATTAGGATTCCTTAGGAAGTCGACCATGTTAGGGTTAAAGGCAGGTTAAGTTGTGTATAAATAGAGAGTGAGTGTCTCTCATTCTATTCATTCACTCACTCATCCAACTCACATAGTTGAGAGAGAGGAGTGCGCACAAGTGGAGGAGGAGTAGCTGTTGGAGTCATCTGTCTTTTGGGGATTGATCTTTGTGATCTTTGTATTGGGGCTTATTCTATCTATGAGGAAGTTGCGGGGTTTTTAACCTTCTTGTGCATGTTATTCTCTTAGTTGTTAATTTTTGAGCATTAATTCAACATACTCTAGGATATTTACTGAGAGAATAACATGTACAACATATCAAGTATCACAATGCATATCAATCACACCAAGCAATCACATGAGACAATAGACACACAGAGTTTCACTAGGGAAAACCATAAAGGTGAAAAACCCCACAACTTCCTCAGAGATAGAAAGAGCAATGATACAACCAAAGTACACAGAGATAGTCCTCCTAGTAGCTGAACCTTATCCTCCACTAGTGCGCCACTTTCCAAGTGATGTAGAAGTGAATAATGAGATGATCAAATAGAGAGCTCCCGCTCTCTATTTATAGTTATCCTGACTTGCTTAATAAATTAGTAGGGCCGACTTCTCTAGGAGAGTCTAATAACCCATCGTTACATTAATTAGGGCCGACCCCACACTTGGTGGTCTAATAACCCATCACAGCAAGTTACGACACTTGCGACACTTGTCAATACAAATGACGACACTTCCGTATAGAGGAATAATACCATCTCTATAGGAGTACAATATACATAGGTGAAATACATTCCGAATTTACATATACATCAACACTCCCTCTTAACTAGGAAGGTATTTCTCGACATAGATCTGTTAGCACAAGTCTTCTTCTCTGGATCATCGCCATTGGATCATCATCATCGTCATCGTCACTGCTACTGCTATCTCAATCAATCTCTGATCTACTTATCATAGGAAGTTCTACAGATCTAGTCCTTTTTCATACTGGATGTAGGCCCACCACCTGCAGGTCTTCATCAGCACTGGCCATACTGTGGGATCCTCATGACTTATTACATGTGTCACAAACCCTCACAAGAGAATCCAAGGACTTATTACGGACACACAGCCCAACCTATTGGATCTCCCAGGTCTTATATGTGACCCTCATCACAAACCCTCGAAAGAGCATCCCAGGACTTATTACGGGAACACAGACCAACCTATCGGATCTCCCAGGTCTTATATGTGATCCTCATCACAAACTCTCGAAAGAGCATCCCAGGATTTATTACGGCACACAGCCCAACCTATCGTATCTCCCAGGTCTTACATGTGATCTCCACTACAAACCCTCAAAAGAGCATCTTAGGACTTATTACGGGCACACAACCCAACCTATTGGATCTCTCAGGTCTTACATGTAGTCACCACCACAAACCCTCGAAAGAGCATCCCAGGACTTATTACGGGCACACATCCCAACCTCCCGGATCTCCCAGGTCTTACATGTGGTCACAGGATAAACCCTCGAAAGAGCATCCTAGGACTTAGTACGGGCACACAGCCCAACCTCTCGGATCTCCCAGGTCTTACAAGTCCTCTCAAGCACAACCTATCCACGGCCATAGAGCATCATCCTAATACTCACCATACATCATCCTGATGTACATGATCATCTTGATCATCATCACTGCATCGTCCTGATGCATGTCATCATTGCATGATAATCCTGATCATTGTCCTGATGCATGTTGTCAAGAGCATCATCCTGATACTCATCACACATGATCATCCTGATCATCATCACTGCATCATCCTGATGCATATCGTTCAGAGCATCATCCTGATAATCATCACACATGATCATTTTGATCATCATCACTGCATCGTCCTAATGCATATCATCTAGAGCAACATCCTGAAGCTCATCATCCATGATCATCCTGATCATACAATGCATCCACCTGATGCATACCAAGTATCTACCTAATGCATATCATCATACATGATCTACTTGATCATACAATGTATCCACCTGATACATATACAAATACATGATCCAATTGATCATACAAATCATCCAACATGATGCATATACGGAGTAGTAACTGGAGCATCGTCCTGATGCTCATCATCCAGCGCTTACATCCATAGCCATGGGAAGGATCCTCCTCTCACCATGCTTGGAATGGCTCCAGCAAATGTGTCCATCACTTCTTCCTTGAAGTGTCGTCAATCTGAAGAACACCAAGCCTCTCTCTGAAGTACTCAAACTTCACTCCGGCTAGTGGCTTTGTCAACACATCTACAACCTGCTCATCCATCACAACATACAGGAGCTTCACTGCTCCTATTTGCACCATATCCTTGATATAGGGATATTTTATCTCAATGTGCTTCGACCTGTTGTGGAACACCGGGTTCTCAAACAGCTTCACACAAATCTGGTTGTCACAAAAGATACCAGTAGCATCCAACGAGAGATCAAATAACTCAGATAATAGCTTCCTCATCCATACTGCCTCACAACTAGCTGAACAAGCTGCAACATACTCTGCTTCGGCTATACTAAGTGCTACGTAGGATTGCTTCCTGCTAAACCAAGAGATCACACATGTTCCCATATTGAAGCAGCATTCAGATGTGCTCTTCCTATCTGCAGCACTGCCTGCCCAGTCCGAATCAACATAACCTTGCAGGTTACACTTTTGATTCGCATCATACTTGAGCCCATAATCAATTGTACCCTTCAGGTACCTCAGAATATGCTTTACAGCAACCAAGTGAACACCTCTAGGATCCGTTAGGAACTGGCTCAATGTGTTCACTGCAAAGCAAATATCTGGTCTCGTGTTCGTCAGGTACATCAAAGACCCAATCATCTGACGTACATCAGACATCAACCGGATCAGATGAAACATCACACAGAAGCTTCAAGTGCGATGCCATAGGTGTGGCCATGGCCTTGCAGTCCATCATCCCGAACCTCTTCAAGATCTCTACTGCATACTTCTCTTGTCCAAGGAATATTCCATCTGCACTCTGCCACACCTCCATGCCTAGAAAATAGTGCATCATCCCCAAGTCCTTCATCTTGAACTCGGTAGCAAGCTTCCTCTTGGTATCGGCAATCAAACCATCCTCACCTGTAACAAATAGGTCATCCACATACATAAGCAGTATCACAGGATTTCCTTCCTCAACCTTGTAGTAAAGGTTGGAATCTGCTTTACTCTTAGTAAAGCCCAAACTGGATAGAAAGTTGTCTATCCTACGATACCAAGTCCTAGGAGCTTTCTTCAATCCATACAAGGCTTTCTTCAACCTGCACACATGTGACTCCCTGTCATGTGTCTCAAAACCAAGTGGCTACTCCACATACACTTCCTCCTCGACTACACCATTCAAGAAAGCTGTCTTGACATCCATCTGGTGTAGCTTCCATTTCATCACTACATCGAGGGAAAGTACTGATCTGATGGAATTGTACCTGGCTACAAGAGCAAAAGTCTCTTCATAGTCTATTCCCTCTTTTTGGGAGAATCCACGAGCTACAAATCTCGCTTTGTACTTTTCTATGCTACCATCTGCAGCATGCCTGATTTTGTAGATCCACTTGGAAGTCACAACCGACTTCCCTTCAGGTCTTGGGACTACATCCCAAACATCATTCTTCATGATCGACTGGTATTCCTCGACCATGGCATCCTTCCATTCTTTCTTTTCCATTGCTTATTCATAACTGGAAGGTTCTTTGTTCATAATGTCACAGAGTAAGGAAACATAGCTGGTATGATATCTAGTTCTCTTGCTTGCTCTATGTTCTTCTTCTAGAATGCCATACCTTTCTGCATCTTGAATGATCTCTCTAGCCCCACGTCTAGCCCATGTTGGTTTCCTCTTGTGAGATTTCTTCTCACAAGGTGGATCTACAGGTATTTGTGGAGCTTCAACTTCACGATATGCTTCTGGAATTGCTTCATTCATGGTGGTGTCTTGAAATCTGGTTTCCTTTGGTTCTTCATGATCTTCAATAGGTGCCTTCCTTGACTTGATGAAAGCTGAGTCTTCATCAAATGTTACATCCCCACTGACATCAATCTTCTTGAACTCTGGAAAGTATATTCTATAAGCCTTCGAGCTTTCACTGTACCCCACAAAGATGCCCTTCTTTCCTGAAGGATCTAGCTTTATCCTCTTTTCCTTTGGAACATGTGTATATACTGGACAACAAAATATTCTGAGATGGCTGACTTCAGGTTTCTTACCAGAGAATACCTCTTTTGGTGTCTTGTTGCCCAATATCTTGTGAGGTGTTCTATTCTGTACATATACAATTGTCCTAGCTGTTTCTGCCCATAGATGCATAGGAAAATCTTGGTCATGCATCATTCCCCTTGTTGCTTCCATGATTGTTCTATTCTTCCTTTCTGCAACTCCATTCTATTGTGGATTGTAGGGAGCAGTCAACTCCCTCTTAATCCCTGAATCACTGCATAGCTTCTTGAAATCACCTGAAGTGAATTCTCTGCCATTGTCGGATCTGAATGTCTTGATCTTCTTATCAGTTTGATTTTCCATCAAGGCTTTGAATTCCTTGAACTTATCAAACACTTCATCTTTTTTCTTCAAGAAGTAGACCCAAGTCTTCCTAGAGAAATCATCAATGAAAGAGACATAGTATACATACCCACTCAAAGAACTGGATGACATCGAACCACATACATCAGAGTGGACAATCTCCAAGATTCCTTTTGCTTTGCTTTCACTGCTTGGAAATGCCTTCTTAATGTTCTTTCCTTTTGCACATCCTTTGCAAACACCTTCATGCTTTGTCTTGATTTCAGGAAGACCTTCTACATCTTTTCATGCAATTGGTAGTGCTCTATAGTGCACATGTGCAAGCCTTCTATGCAAAAGTTCACTTGGCTTCATGGATTCATGCACCATGGCATGTTCAGGTTGTCCCTTCAATTTGTACAATCCTCTCTCTTGCTCTCCAATCACTACTACATCATCTATAGTTTTACCCTTGGGCCACATTAGGACTTGGCCATCTACAAATGCAACCCTCATGCCTTTTGCATCCAATGCAGATATGGAGAGTAGGTTCTTCTTGAGCCTAGGTACATATAGAACATATTTCATCTTCAAAGACTTCCTAGAGTCTAGGTTGTAGGAGGCTTCACCACTTCCTTTGATAGGATATTGATAGTCATCCCCAAGTTTCACCTTATGGGGTGACTCATGTTCAGATAGATTTGCAAAAGATTCTATAAACCCAATCATGTGTTTGGAAGCCCCACTATCAATAAGCCAATCATTACATCCATGAGAGATAGTACCCGTGAGAGCAGATATTAAAACATATTCATCTTCACTTGATGAATCATCACTTTCTACCCTAGCCTTCTTCTTGGGAGGTTCATCATCCTCAGGAACATGAGCATGAAACCTCTTGTTGTTGTTGTTCTTCTTCTTCTTGTGGAAGTTGTTGTTGTTGTATTTCTTCTTCTTGGGACAATCTGTAGGAAAGTGTCCCTTCTCATTGCATGTGAAGCATCTGAGATATTTCTTATCCTTATGATAATGGTGGTGTGAATATTTCCTGAAGTGGGATGGCTCCCTCTTGAACTTTCCTTTCTTGGTGTGTGTTGTGAGAGCTTGATCTTCACTCCCCATATTTTCTTCTTGGCCCACAAGCCTAGCTTCTTCTTGAGAGCATTCCTCCCACAGCCTACTAAAGGAGATCAGTTTTCTTCTTGCACAGATTCCTTGGATAAAGGAATCCCATAACCTAGGTAGGCCATTTAGAGTGGTCATAACAATTTCACCATTCTCCACCACTTCATCCACAGCTTCAAATTGTTCCTTGATCTGAGAGACCTTAGATAAATAGGATTGAATGGTCTCTCCATTCTGAAGCTTTACCCTTTTCAATTGATTCTGTAGAGTCATCTTCCGATTTATGTTCTTCCCTTCAAATAAATTAGCCAGGGAATCAAACATCTCCTTGGGTGTCTTTAGAGATGACACATGTGGTATAAGATGGTCTTTGATAGAATCAGCAATGATCCTCTTTGCCTTGACCAAGTTCTTCTTATGCAAGGCCTTAGCCTCTTCTTCCTCTAGGACAGGGACCTCAGAACTTATGTAAGTATCCAATTCATTTTCTTCCGGGATTAACCCAATCCTATACTTTCATGCTCGGAAGTTATTAGCCCCTTCAAGCTTATCCTCAAGCTTGGTGTGGTGAGACATCTTTAAAGAGTACTTCAAATGGAAATAGAAAATATTTAGGTCTTACCACTTGATTTGTAGAAATCTAGATCTAGTGCTGGATTAGGGTTTGTCAGAGAAACCCTAAATGTTCAAAATGTGAATTTCAACTTTCTAAAAGGATAGAAATATGCACCTTGATGAGATGATCAGCCCGGTATATTCAGAATTTGAAATCTGCAAAGTTTCACCCTTTATAAATGCCTTTTAGTCTTCCCGGATTCACTAGGGAGGACCCTGAATTAGGGTTTGAGTTTCCCGAAGCTTCACCCAACCAAAAATCTTGATCCAAAGCTCTAAACTTGATTTTTCCAAGGCGCTTCCAGCTATGTCCTCGGATTTTAGAAATTCCTATTTTTGTGGAAACCCTAATTTTTAGGGCAAAAATGAAAGTGCTAAGAATTGAATTTTGATTGGACAGAAAGATGCACCTTGCTGAGGAGAGTCAAAATACCCTACTGCGTTTCACAATCTGTGGAGAGAAACCCAATAAATAGGAACCCTAGTTTTTGCAACTGCACATTGTTTTCTTCTCAGGTTAGCTCTGACACCACGTTAATTTTTGAGCATTAATTCAACATACTCTAGGATCTTTAGTGAGAGAATAACATGTACAACATATCAAGTATCACAATGCATATCAATCACACCAAGCAATCACATGAGACAATAGGCAAACAGAGTTTCACTGGGGAAAACCATAAAGGTGAAAAAACCCACAACTTCCTCAGAGATAGAAAGAGTAATGATACAACCAAAGTACATAGAGATAGTCCACCTAGCAGCTGAACCTCCTCCTCCATTAGTGCGCCACTTTCCGAGTGATGTAGAAGTAAATAATGATATGATCAAATAGAGAGCTCCCGCTCTCTATTTATACTTATCCTAACTTGCCTAATAAACTAGCAGGGCCGACTTCTCTAGGAGAGTCTAATAACCTATGGTTACATTAATTAGGGCCGACCCCACACTTGGTGGTCTAATAACCCATCACAGCAAGTTACGACACTTGCGACACTTGTCAATACAAATGATGACACTTCTGTATAGAGGAATAATACCATCTCTATAGGAGTACAATATCCATAGGTGAATTACATTCTGAAGTTACATTTACATCAACATTAGTAGGATCCTAGATAATGTTTGAATGAAATTATCGAAAAATTAACATGGTATCAGAGCGATACTAAGAAGAAGAAACTGTGCAGCAGCGGAAGCTAGTGCTTCTTAATCTTTGGGTTTCTCTCCTTAGATCATCAAAGGCAGGAGGCTAGGCTAACTCTCCTTGCAAGGGCGTATCTTTCTGTCGAGAACAAAATTCAATTCTTAGCACTTTCAGTTTTTGGCCCATCATTGTTGTGGGAAATTAGGGTTTCAAAGAAAATTAGAATTTTTGGAATCTGAGACCACGGCTGGATGCTCCTTAGAAAAAGTGAAGTTTAGAGACCAAGATCGAAATTTTTGGTGTGGCAGAACCCCATGCTCCATCAAACCCTAGTTCAGGATTTTGATCGGGAAGGCAGAAAATTAGGGTTTATGCAAAAGTTGGAATTTTTGAAATCTAAGACCACCACTGGATGCTCCTTAGAAAAATCAAGTTTAGAGACTAAGATCAAATGTTTTGGTTGGGCAGAACCCCGGGCATTATCAAATCCTAGTTCGGGATTTTGACAAGAAAACCAGAAAACCAGAAACTGCAGATCCAAAAGTTTCAAAGGCAATTTTGAGGGGTCAAATTTTGCAGATTTCAAAATTGAAGTATACTAGCTTGATTAGCTCAGCAAGGCGCATATTTCCATCCATTCAGAAGTTTGGAATTCAAAGTTTGAATTTTTAGGGTTTCTCTGACAAACCCTAATCCAGCTCTAGATCCAGATTCAACAAATCAAGTGGTAAGACCTAAATATTTTATTTCCGTTTGAGTTTCTCATTAAGATGTCTCGTCACACCAAGCTTGAGGATAAGCTTGAAGGAGTTGACAACTTCCGAGCATGGAAATATAGGATTGGGTTAATCCTATAAGAGAATGAGTTGGACACCTACCTAAGTCAAGAGGTTCCAGTTCCAGAGGGAGATGAGGCTAAGGCCTTACACAAGAAGAATTTGGTCAAAACCAAGAGAATCATTGCTGATTCTATAAAATACCATCTCATACCCCATGTGTTGTTAAATTTTGAGGATTAATTCACAATACTCTAGGATCTTCATTGAGAGAATAACATATACAGTATATGAATGCATAACAATCACAATAAGCACGATAAGCATCACAAGAATCAAAAGCATGAGAGACAAGAGACACGGAGTTTCCGTGGGGAAAACCCTAAGGTGAAAAACCCCACAACTTCCTCAGAGATAGAGAGAGCAATGGCTCAACCAAAGTACAACCAAAATACACTTGAGATAGTCTCCTAGAAGCAGATGATTCTCCTCCTCACTAGTGTGCCACTTTCTGAGTGAGAGAGAGATGACTTTCCGAATGATCTAAATAGAGATCTCCTTATCTCTATTTGTACTAACCTGTTTTCCCAGTGACCTTATGGGGCTGACTTGTCTAGCTAGGTACATCCACAATATAATATATATTTTAGGGCCAACCCCACACATGGTGGTATAATAACCCATCGACAAGTACACACACTTGCGACACTCGTCAATCCACATGACGACACTTCCTTATAGAGGAATAACACATCTCTAATAAGGGTACAATAAATATATATGAAATACATTCCGAAGTTACATATACATCAACACTCCCTCTTAACTAGGAAGGTATTTCTCGACACAGATCTGCTAGACAAGTCTTCTTCTCGGGATCATCGTCATCATCATTGTCACTGTTGCTGCTATCTCAACCAATCACTGACTCTAGTCGTCATAGGAAGTTCTACAGAGCCAGTCCTTTTTCATACTGGATGTAGGCCCACCACCTGCAGGTCTTTATCATCACTGGCCATACTATGGAAATCTCAGGACTTATTACGTGCGTCACAAAACCTTAAAAGAGTCTCTTGACTAGCAAGAACCCTAAAGAGCATCTGAGGCCTTTTTCATCCTGTCCAGATCTCCAGGACTTATTACATGTGACCCCACCACAAAACCTTGAAAGAGAATCCCAGGACTGATTATGAGCACAAGGCTCAACCTATCGGATCTCCCAGGGCACAAATTACATGTGGTCACCACAAAACCTTGAAAGAGCATCCCAGAACTGATTACGAGCACACGGCTCAACCTATCGGATCTCCCAGGGCACAAATTACATGTGGCCATGGCAAAACCTCGAAAGAGCATCCCAAGACTGATTACAAGCACACGGCTCAACGTATCGGATCTCCCAGGGCACAAATTACATGCCATAGGACAAAACCTCGAAAGAGCATCTACCAGATATCCCAGGGCACAAATTACATGCCATAGGAAAAACCTCGAAATACTATCTCCAGATCTCCCAGGGCACAAATTATATGTCCTCCCAAGCAAAACCTTGAAAGAGCATTTGCCAGATATCCCAGGGTACAAATTACATGCCATAGGCAAAACCTCGAAAGACTATCTGCAAATCTCCCAGGGCACAAATTACATGCTTATCTGCACAACCTGTTCCACGGCCACAGAGTATCAACCTGATACTCACCATACATCATCCTGATGTACACATGATCATCTTGATCATCATCACTGCAACTTCCTACTGCATGTCATTTGGAGCAACATCCTGAAGCTCGTCATCCATGATCATCCTGATCATACAATGCATCTACCTGATACATACCAAGTATTTACCTGATCATACAATGTATCCACCTGATACATATACAAATACATGATCCACCTGATCATACATGATACATATCAACATACATGATCTACCTGATCATACAATGTATCCACCTGATACATATACAGATACATGGTCCAAGCATCCAACATGATGCTTATACAAAATACATACACATGATCCAACCGATCATATCCAGCATCCAACATGATGCGTACATACACATATAAATGATCCAACTGATCATATCCAGCATCCAACATGATGCATACATACATACATATAAAAATGATCCAACTAATCATACAAAGCAGAAACCAGAACATCATCCTGATGCTCATCATCCAATGCTTACATCCACAGCCATGTGAAGGATCCTCCTTCCAACATGCTTGGAATGGCTTTAGCAAATGTGTCCATCACTTCTTCTTCGAAGTGTCATCAATCCGAAGAACACCAAGCCTCTCTCTAAAGTACTCAAACTTCACCTTGGCTAGTGGCTTCGTCAGCACATCTGCAATCTGCTCGTCCCTTGCAACATACAGGAGCTTCACAGCTCCTCTCTGCACCATATCCCTGATATAGTGATATTTGATCTCTATGTGTTTCAACCTGTCATGAAACACTGGGTTCTCGGACAGCTTCCCACAACTCTGGTTATCACAGAAGATACCAGTAGCATCTAACGGGAGATCAAATAATTCAGACAGTAGCTTCCATAGCCATACTTCCTCACAACTAGTTGAACGGGCTGCAACATACTCTGCCTCATCTGTACTCAGTGCTACGCAGGACTACTTCTTGCTAAACCAAGAGATCACACCTGATCCCATACTGAAGCAGCACCCAGATGTGCTCTTCCTATTTGTAGCACTGCCAGACCAATCTGAATCAACATAACCTTGTAGGTTAAACTTTTGATTCGCTTCATACTTGAGCCCATAATCCACTATACCCTTCAGGTACCTCAGAACATGCTTTACTGCAACCAGGTGAACACTCCTCGGATCTGTCAGGAACTGGCTCAATGTGTTCACCGCAAAGCAAATATCTAGTCTTGTGTTCGTCAGGTACATCAAGGACCCAATCATCTGACGATACATAGAGACATCAATTGGCTCAGATGAAGCATCACATAGAAGCTTCAGATTCGATGCCATAGGTGTGGCCATGGCCTTGCAATCCATCATCCTGAATATCTTCAGGATATCTACTGTGTACTTACCTTGACCAAGGAATATCCCACCTGTACTCTGCCACACCTCCATACCTAGGAAATAATGCATCATTCCCAAATCTTTCATATTGAACTCAGCAGCAAGCTTCCTCTTTGTATCACACCAAGTTCTGGGAGCTTGCTACAAGCCATACAATGATTTCTTCAATCTGCACACATGTGACTCCCTGTCAGGTCTTGGGACTGCATCCCAAACATCATCTTCATGATCGACGGATCATGGCATTCTATTTCTTCATCCTAGATCCTAGGAACTTCAATATCTTCAATAGATATCTTTGTTGCTGGAACAAATGTTGTAGTACTTCTTTTGTAGGTGAAGATATACGGTCTTTCCTACAAAACAAGTTAAATTGCATGATTAGACACATCTCATAATTTTCAGAACAAATTCTTTACACATAAAGAAATATGTCATGCAGTCATGCAATTATCTTAGCCAATGCTTCAATACAACATTTATCCATGTTCCACAACTTTCTAGATGCCTTCCAGTCTCTACCAGAACATTGTTAAGTGTATGCACTACTCCCAACATGTTAGCAAAGAGGTTTCATTCTAGACAAGTAGCACTGGAATGTTGTACAGTGCCATAGGCCACTTACCTATCACATGCATATTATTAGTATACTGTTCATTAATGCAATCATTCTAATATGCACAATACATCTCCTAAGTCTAGGAACATAAGCATAATATTATTTAAACAAAAATAGACAAGAAATGATAATTGAAATACTTATCTTTGTTTTGTTTGTTGGGTGGAATCCCTCTGAGTCTTTGCTTCCTGGCAGGAGCTGCTAAAGTAGCTTCTTCTACACTTTTCTGTTGTGGAATGTAGGAAGATGGTCAACTCCTTCTGAAAATATGCATTATTGTAGGAGCTGCTGGAGTGTGATCCCTCTTGATCTTTACTTCCTGGATTACCTGTCCTTGAACTTATATTCATTCTTGCCGACATCAATCTTCTTGAACCCTGGAAAGAATATTTTGTAAGCCTTCGAGCTTTCACTGTAACCCACAAAGATACCCTTCTTTCCTGAAGGATCTAGTTTGGCCCTCTTTTCCTTTGGGACATGAGTGTATACTGGACAGCCAAATATTCTGAGATGGTTGACTTCAAGTTTCTTACCAGAAAAGACTTCTTCTGGAGTTTTGTTGTCCAATATCTTGTGGGGTGTATTGTTCTGCACATATACAGCTATTCTAGCTGCTTCTGCCCATAGATGCATAGGTAGATCCTGGTCATGTAGCATTGCCCTTGCTGCTTCCATGATTGTTCTGTTCTTCCTTTCTGCAACTCCATTCTGTTGAGGATTATAAGGAGCAGTCAAATCCCTCTTAATCCCCGAGTCACTACAAAGCTTCTTGAAGTCACCTGAGGTGAATTCTCCACCATTGTCGGATCTGAATGTTTTGATCTTCTTGTCAGTTTGATTCTCCATCAAGGTTTTGAATTCCTTGAATTTATCAAACACCTCATCTTTTCTCTTCAAGAAGTATACCCAAGTCTTCCTGGAGAAGTCATCAATAAATGAGACATAGTAAACATACCCACTCAGAGAACTGGATGACATAGGATCACATACATCTGAGTGGATGATTTCCAAGATGTCTTTTGCCTTGCTTTCACTGCTTGGGAAAGCCTTCTTAATGTTCTTACCTTTTTCACATCCTTTGCAAACACCTTCATGTTTGGTCTTGATTTCAGGAAGACCCTCTACAGCCTTGCTTGCAATTGGAAGTGCCCTATAGTGCATATGAGCAAGTCTTCTATGCCAAAGTTCACTTGGCTCCATGGATTCATGTACCATGGCATGTTCAGGTTGTCCCTTCAATTTATACAAACCTCCCTCTTGATAACGATGATGATGATGAATATGATGATGATGATGATGATGATGAAGATGATGATGATGATGAAGATGATGGATGATGATGAATATGAGTATGAACATGAAGAGTACGAATATGAGTACGAACATGAAGATGATGATGCTGATGATGCTAAATATGATCATCATCATCATCCTCATCCTCATCATCATCCTCATCATCATCATCATAATCATCTTCATCATCAACAGCATCATCATCATAATCATCATCGTCATCATCCTCGTCATCATCATCATCTCCATCATCATCATCATCGTTATCACCCACTTCCTCATCATCATCCTCATCATCATCTTCATCATCATCATCATCATCATCGTCGTCATCATCATCTGTTAGTTTTTATTTGAGCAGCATATAGCATATAAACAATTACTGAAAGATAAACAAGCACAACATAAAAGACAAGAGACACAATTTATCCTGGGAAACCCTCTTGGGGTAGAAAACCCAGCAAAGCCTTCCTCAATATAGAAATCACAAAGTACAAAGTATCTCCAAGACAAAACAACTACTCCTCCACTTGTGCGCACCTCTCTTCTTCACCTTTGCGAACTTGCTTAAGTCAATGAGTGATTGGAAGTGAGAGAGAGCACTTCTATTTATATTCTTCTGTTGAAATGACTAATTCCCCAACAGGGCCAACTTCTCTACTTGACTGGTCAATTACATAATATAATAATATTTTAGGGGCTTTTTTGAGCTGACACATGTCCTAGGGTTTACATTGATTCTTTCAATGACCTTTACATTATTAATTACATGACCATCAACTCCCGTAGGAGGAATACAATAATATAAATAGAATATGTTCTATAGTTACATTATTTTAACACTCCCTCTTAACTAGGAAGGTATTTTGCGGGTAACAACATCTACACAACTGACTTGTGAACTTCTATATGTCGTAGGAAGTCTTTGGATCATCATTTGTCTTGGGGCATCATCTACGGAGTAGAAATATCATCATCTATTGAAATATGATCATCATCAGCAGCAACATCATCAGCAATCATCCTCTTGTTGGAACAACATCTTCGTCAACTGGAACACCATATGCTGGAACATCCTCATCAGCAACATCATCAGTTGGAACATCTTCTGCTATCAAAAACCTTGTTAGCTGGAACACCATCTGCTGGAACATCCTCATCAGAAGCACCATCAACTGGAACAACATCATCGTCTGCTGGAACACCATCTAACGGAACATCCTCATCAGCAGCACCATCAGCTGGAACACTTGCAACAACAATCAGTAACTAAGTACTGATACTATCAATCTTCCGGTACTGATCTTCCCTCACCCCTGGAGAGGCATCATCATGTGAGAGTTGGAACCACCAGTCATCCAGTACTGATCTTCCCTCACCCCTGGAGAGGAATCAGCTCGTGAGAGATGGAACCATCAGTAAGCCAGTACTAATCTTCCCTCACCCTTGGAGAGGCATCCATCCCTTTGGATAGGCATCAGCTCGTGAGAGCTAGAACCATCAGTCAGCCCAAATTGATCTTCCCTCACCCCTGGAGAGGCATCAGCTCGTGAGAGTTGGAACCATTAGTCATCTAGAATTGATCTTCTCTCACCCTTGGAGAGGCATCCATCCCTCTGGATAGGCATAAGCTCGTGAGAGCTAGAACCATTAGTCAGCTAGTACTGATCTTTCGTCACCCTTGGAGAGGCTTCCATCCCTCTAGACAGGTATCATCTCGTGAGAGTTGGAACCATCAGTCATCCAGTACTGATCTTCCCTCACCCTTGGAGAGGAATCCATCCCTCTGGACAGGCATCATCTCATGAGAGATGGAACCATCATTCAACTAGTACTAATCTTCCCTCACCCTTAGAGAGGCATCCATCCCTCTGGATAGGCATCAACTCGTGAGAGCTGGAACCATCAGTCAGCCAGTACTGATCTTCCCTCACCCTTGGAGAGGCATCCATCCCTCTGGACAGGAATCTATCCTTTCGGATAGGCATCATCAATTTCTCTTCCTAGAGAGGTCCCTCTGGACCACCCAGCTTGTCTCAAAAGTACTCAAACTTCACACGAGCTAGAGGCTTAGTTAGCACATCAGCAACTTGTTCCTTTGTAGGAACATACTCAAGCTTCATAGCTCCCCTCTGCACCATATCCCGGATATAGTGGAACTTAATCTCGATGTGCTTTGATCTATCATGAAACACAGGATTTTCTGTTAACTTGATGCAACTCTGGTTGTCACAGAGTATCTCCGTAACATCAATCTCTGCATCGAACAATCCTATCAACATCTTGCGAAGCCACACTGCTTCACCATAAGCTGAACAAGCTGCAACATATTCAGCTTCTACTGTACTGAGTGCAACACAGGGTTTCTTTCTACTAAGCCATGAGATCACACCTGATCCCAAACTAAAGAAACATCCTGAAGTGCTCTTTCTGTCTTCAGCACTTCCATCCCAATCTGAGTCTGTGTACCCATACAGTCTGAACTCACTATATGAGGCATATCTGAGTCCATAATCCAATGTACCCTTCATATATCTCATCACATGTTTTGCTGCAATCAGGTGAACATTCATGGGTTCCACCATATACTGACTCAATGTGTTTACCGCAAAACATATATCTGGACGAGTATTGGTCAAATACATAAATGACCCAATAATTTGTCTATACATGGTGACATCCACTTTCTCTGAAGAAGCATCACTCAAAAGGTTCAAATTTGTCACCATCGGAATGGTCATGGCATTGCAATCCAGCATCCCAAATCTCTTTAGGATCTCTACTGTGTATTTTCCTTGACTAGGAAAAAACTCGTATGGAAACTACCATACCTCAAGACCTAGAAAATAGTGCATCTTGCCAAGGTCTTTCATCTCAAATTCGGCTGCAAGCCTCTTCTTACATTCAATAATAGGCTTGTCTTCTCCAGTAAAAAATGAGTCATCCACATACAGTAATAGTATCATGGGTTCATCATTCATAATCTTGTAGTAAATATTAGAATCTGCTTTACTCTTGGTAAAGCCCAACCTCATCAGGAAGCTGTCAATTCTTCCATACCATGCTCTGGGAGCTTGCTTCAACCCATACAGTGATTTTCTTCAACCTACATACATGTGACTTATTATCTTCTACTTCAAAACTTTTTGGTTGCTCGATATATACTTCCTCTTCTATGTTTCCATTCTGGAAAGTAGTCTTCACATCCATCTGATGTAGCTTCCATTTCATCTTGGCTGCTAAGGCAAGAATGGTTCTAATCGAAGTATATAATCAATTCCTTATTTTTGCGAGAATCCTCGAGCTACAAATCTTTCCTTGTACTTTTCAATGCTTCCATCTACTGAATGTTTTGTTTTGAATATCCATTTTGATGAAACAACCGATTTTTCCTTCGGTCTTGGTACCACATCCCAAACATCATTCTTGTTGATGGACTGATATTCTTCATTCATGGCATCCAGCCATTCCTTCTTCTTTACTTCTTCTTCAAAACAAGTTGGTTCTTCTTCAACAAGATTGCACATCAAGGCTACATAGCTAGAATATGGCCTTCATCTCTTGATCTCTCTACTGGACCCTTCTGTAACACCATACTTTCCTGCATCTTGGATTAATTCACATGCCCATGCTGGTCTTCTCTTTCGAGAGATCTCCACATGAGGTATCTCCTCAGGTATTTGAGGTTCTTCCATGTCATGATCCTTTGGGGTAGGGTCACCTTCAACACTTGGAATTGGTTCTTTGGTTGATTTTGCAACTCTAGGAACCTCCTGCTCCTATTCATCCTCATGAGTCTTCTTAGATTTGTTGAAAGCTGAATCTTAATCAAATGTGACATCCCGACTATCTCGATCTGACGGAATCCCAGGATGTATATGTGGTAAGCCTTAGATTTCTCACTATAACCCACAAATATTCCCTTCTTCCCTGAAGGCTCTAGTTTCGATCTCTTCTCCTTTGGAATGTGGATGAACACCGGACATGCAGATATCTTTAGATGAATGACTTCAGGCTTCTTCCTGGTGAACATCTCTTTAGGGGTCTTGTTTCCAAGAGAACTATGGGAGATCATGTTCTGTACATAGAATGCAGTTCTGGCAGCTTCTTCCCATAGATGCATGGGTAAATCTTGATCATGGATCATAGCCTTTATTGCTTCTATGAGCGTTATGTTCTTCCTTCTGACCACACCATTTTGTTGTGGATTATAGGGAACAGTGAGATCCCTCTTAATCCCTGCTTGCTTACATAAATCTTTGAAATCCCCTGAGGTATATTCCCCTCCATTGTCTGACCTCAAGATCTTAATTTTCTTTTCAGAGAGATTCTCTACAAGTTCCTTGAACTCTTTAAACTTTTCAAAGACTTCATTCTCATTCTTCATAAACTAAATCTAGGTTTTTCTAGAATAATCATCAATACAAGATGCATAATATTCATACCCGCTTAGAGAGGTGGTGGACATTGGTCCATAGATGTTTGAATGAATAATATCCAGAATACCTTTCGCCTTGCTGTCACTACTTGGAAATGGGTTCTTAGTGCTCTTCCCTTGAGCACACCCTTTGCATACTCCTTCATGATCCACTTGGATCTCTGGTAACCCAGTTACTACCTTAATTACAATTGGTAAGGCCTTAGAGTGTACATGAGCTATTCTCCTATGCCATAGCTCATAGGGGTTCATGGTACTAGCCATCATTGTTGCATCTGCATGACCCTTTAGTTTGTAAAGTCCTCCTTCTTCTACTCCAATGACTACTACATCATCAATAGTCTTCCCTTTAGGCCACATGAGAACTTCACCATATACAAATGCAACACGAAGACCTTCCTTATCTAATGCTGAAATAGATAGAAGGTTCTTCTTCAACCCAGGTACATAAAGTACATCCTTCATTTTCATTGACTTTCCAGAGTCCAATTTGTAAGAGGCTTCTCCCATACCTTCGATGGGATATTAATAGTCATATCCGAGTTTTACCTTGTGTGGAGATTCCTTCTGGATAAGATGAGACAATGATTCTTTGTATCCTATCATGTGCTTTGAAGCTCCACTATCAACTAGCCAAGTATCACTCCCATGAGATACTGAACCAGTGAGTGCTGAGATAAGAACATATTCTTCACTGGAGTCTTTATTATTTTTGATCTTGTCATCATCATCACTATCTTTTGTTGCATGAGCATGAAACCTCTTCTTGTGCTTCTTGTGTTGTCCATGTTTGTTTGGACAATTCCTTGCAATGTGTCCAGTCTTGTGGCATGAGTAACACTCAATTGAAGAGAAATCCTTTTTGGTCCTTCTCTTCTTCTGGGGTCTTCTCGGAGAGTCCTCTCAGGGACGAGGGTTGTCCTTCCTCTTCTTCCCACCTTTAGCATGAGTATCCAAGGCTAGATCTTCATCGTCATTTAACTTCTCCTATCTTACAACTATTCTTTCTTCTTCTTGGACACATTCTTCCCATAGGTTTCTGAACTTGATTAGTTTCTTTCTAGCACAAATGCTACGAACAAATGGTTCCCAATCTTGGGGGAGACCATTCAAAGTAGTCATCACAACTTCTGCATCCTCTATCATATCCCCAATGACTTCTAGTTGTTCTTTGATCTGGGATACCATGGAGAAGTATGAGTGCATGGACTCAGACTTCATACTCTTCACACCCTTGAGTTGATTTCTGAAGGTCATCTTTCTGTTGATGTTCTTTCCTTCAAACAGGTTGGTCAAGGCATCAAACATCTCTTTTGGTTTCTTCTTGGAAGACACATGGGGGATCAAGTGATCCTTCATGGAATTAGCAATGATCCTCTTTGCTTTGATAAGATTCTTCTTATGCCTTGCCTTCTCTTCATCTCCCTCTAGTTCTGTAAGTCCTTCCTTCACATAGTATTCTAGCTCATGCTCCTCAAGGATGAGCATGACTCTATACTTCCAGGATCTGAAGTTCTCAGATCCTTCAAGCTTCTCATCAAGCTTGGTATTAATTGTCATCTTGCTATAATGAGTACTTCAAATGGAAATAGAAATATATTTGAGACTTACCAGAAAATTTACCCTTCTGAGATCTACTCCTCCTTGACCTAGGGTTTGTTAGAGAAACCCTAATTTTTTGACTTCGGGATTTTGAAAAACTAATTGGATGAGCAAATTCTCCTTCTTAAGGTGAGTTGAGAAAAGTGATCCTTTTCTAAAATCAGTGAGCTGATGATTCAAAAACTTGACGCCCTAGTTCTCCCGAGCAGCAGTGGTGGACCCAAAAATAAAAATGCTCGAAATGAAATTCCACTTCAACAGAAAAATGTGCCCTAGGGAGGCGAGGCATATCTCCACCCTCTTTTTCGACAAAAATGTGGAGGTAGCTCCCGGAATAAGAAACCCTAGCTCTTGTGGTTACAGGGGCTGCACAATGTAATCTTTTAGGTTAGCTTTAATACCATGTTAGTTTTTATTTGAGCAGCATATAGCATATAAACAATTACTGAAAGATAAACAAGCATAGCATAAAAGACAAGAGACACAATTTATCCTAGGAAACCCTCTTGGGGTAGAAAACCCAGCAAAGCCTTCCTCAATATAGAAATCACAAAGTACAAAGTATCCCCAAGACAAAACAGCTACTCCTCCACTTGTGCGCGCCTCTCTTCTTCACCTATGCAAACTTGCTTAAGTGAATGAGTGATTAGAAGTGAGAGAGAGCACTTCTATTTATATTCTTCTGTTGAGATGACTAATTCCCCAACAAGGCCGACTTATCTACTTGACTGGTCAATTACATAATATAATAATCTTTTAGGGGTTTTTCTGAGCCGACACATGTCCTAGGGTTTACATTGATTCTTTCAATGACCTTTACATTATTAATTACATGACCATCAACTCCTATAGGAGGAATACAATAATATAAATAGAATTTCTTCCTCAGTTACATTATTTTAACATCGTCATCACCCTCTTCCTCCTCCTCCTCCTCCTCCTCATCATCATCATCATATTGGTCATCATCTTCATCATCAACATCATCATCATCATCTTCATCCATTCAATAGGATTTTTGTATGGATGCATATGTGCTTGAGCTATGGTTTGGTCTAATTTTACTAAATAGCGTGTACACACTAAATAGCGCGTACGCACTATTAGTGCGTATGCGCATCTAAACCAACGTGCACACGCCATTTAAATTTTTAAGTTTTGGCGGGTAATTCCTTTCCCACCAATGTGGTGGATGACTTAGCCGCTATGGTTTTAGGTTCGGGTTGCCAAACCAAGTGGGGGACTGTGTTATAACAAAATACATCTTATTCTATAACTTCTTCTGTTTCGAGCATGATTCTGTGTATGCTACACTAGTCCACTGCTAATGAAATTGTACACACTTCTAGAACTATGTGTGCAGATTCTGAATATGTAATTTTTTATTAAATCTATCATTTGTTTCTATTTTTTAATTGATTTCAATAGCACTAACATCAATCTTACACAAAAAGTAGGTTATTTCTTTTGTCTATAACTTTTGATTGTCTCACCTATTTTGAAAATAGAAAAGAACCCACACAAGTACACACAAAGACCTACATCCTAAAAAAAAAAAAATTCATTGATTATGTTAAGACCATGATGTCGGGGACTAACGTTCGACCTAGTCATTCTAGGGCTTGGCTCACTTCCTCAATTAAAAAAAAAAAAAAATTAAAATAAATAAATATGGAAAAATAGCTTTGCACTAGAACGTCCTGTTATCTACGACTGTATATAATTTTTTTCACAAAATTCCACCATTTGCATATCGAACCAGGGAACTAATGTAAACATATTCATTATGTTTTCTTAAAAAAATAACATACCAACCTTAGGAGAACCCCATTTTTTGGGAGTTAAATACATAATTTCCATAAATAATATTTATATATTCCGGAAGGTAATCCGATTGTCTACGTTTCATCTTCTTGTGCCATATTCCAAAAAGTTGTGTAGGTAGCTCGAATATTGCTTTTTGACGTCCAGATTTATGTTTTTCCAGGAGTGCATTGCGACTAACGCGTCATGAGTGGCCAACATTAGCTTGCACCGGCCCATATATAAACTGAACAACTTTACTCCATAAATCAAAATGATGCTAAGAAACTAACTCTCAAAGAGACTCTCATATGGAAACTTAATACGTAGCTCCCTACAAAAAACAATAGCCATCTTTGAAAGACTATGTGCCATATTGTTATATTCTCTCTATATATTCAAACAATAGAGATGGAAGAAAAACTATGAATCAATTCATTGATTTTGATTTCCTGGTGTTCCAAGCTCATCACTTGGAGCTAATTGATGTCATTTTCCCACTCAACTATAACCTTAAAGAGCTTATGCTCTGGTATTACTTCCTATACCAACCTCCATCTTTAGCTTTATGAAATGATCATCTTTAGCTTTTAATACCACAAGGGCTCCACACATGCCATCTTTTTGTACACCATCAAAGTAGCCTATGGGCTAAGAGTTGAAATCAAATCAGGACTCATCTGTTCTTCTCCCCTCATTTTTCCAAGATTTATAATATTCAAAAAAATAATTGATGATCTTTGTACTTACCAGTGAAGCAATTGGTTTGTTATCTTTAAAAATGTACCTATTCTTGGCTTCCAAATTTCCCATATAGTAAATAAGGAAAGCTCCTTGTATTTGTATTTGATATGTTTATAAAACCAATTAAACATATAATCCTGAAATTTGCAATCTAAAGATTAAGAATTTAAGAATGCTATATTTTTCCTTAAGTAAATCATTCATCTCTTTAATTAATTTTAAATTATGTTTTGATTCAAATTTTACAAAATAAATATTTCAAACATATAAATAACAATAACAATAAAAATATAATATATGAGAATTTATTTTTTAGAAAATTAATTAATTATTAAAATATTAAATTATAAATTAAATATTTTTAAATTATAACATTATTAATTTAATTAATATTTATATTGTAATTAGAAAATAAATATATACATAAAACAACAAACATTTAAAAATTAACTTCAAATCAGTTTAAATACTTCCTAAATTAACTTCAAACAATTGTAAAGTTCCATGTCGGTTAAATTGAAAATCCAGTTAACCCATACAACCATTAAAGACCAATCAAATATTCCTGTAAAATTAGAAATTTGAACATAACAAACCAAAGCATACAACATAAAGACTTGTCTAAAACAATAAGATAAAAAAAAGTTAACTCTTCTTCCAAAATTACACTTTAAACTATCAAACATAAAATCAACTTGGCCACCACCTACAACCAACGGCCATGAACCCAAGATTCCTCTACCTTAAACCACGCTATATCTCATTTCTACCACGTGTCTGTGTCTGTTAGAGGAGTTAGATTAAATAACTTAGAGCCATGTTTCAAATTCACTATAAATTTCGATGAAGAGATGCATTTTACAACCCAGTAAATAGAGATTTGTAAAACCACTTCATAAAATATATATTAAGAATTAATCTTGTAACAACGCGCTCACAACTAAACACCCAATAGTAAAATTGAACTCTTCCAATGCTGTCCAATAAGCTTTCAAGATTAGGTCAAGTACGCTTTGTAATTCAAATTATATTGAATTATATGGAATGCAAAGTTGTTCCCAATAAACTTAAAATATACGAGATACAATGTGAAGAGAAGACTAAGCATTGAAAGGATTGGAAATTAGGTGCAAGTTCATTTGAGAGCTCTCTTCGGGTGAAATATTTATTGATATCTGCATGCTGAAGGTTCGAACGAAGTGCATTCCCCACTCTTAGAGAATCTGACATGACTGTATGGACTGGATTAGGTTGGACTGGATTAGGTTGTTCAATGGAATAATTTTTATTTTTAAATATCTATTATTTATTCATGAAATTCACATGTTTGTAACTATCTTAGATCTCTATGCCTGTGATCTCTTATATCACATGCCATGAGCCCAAGATTCCTCCATTTTAAACCACACTATATCTCATTTCTACCACGTGTCAGTTAGAAGAGTTACCCGTTATTCTAAATAATCTAGAGTCATGCTTCAAATTCAATCTAAACCTTGATTGTGCCAAAGAGGCACATTCTATAGCCCATGAGAGGGAGATGTGTAACTCCTTCAGTGCTCATCCTATAGTTGACACCTGTCTTATAAAAATGTTTGCTCAGATCAGATTTAAAATATTTAAAATGACATATATATAAAACTACATAAATGACATAAATTAAAACCATAAGCATGGCATTACACGCTTCGTCAACATTTTCAGTCAAAAAAGAGTTTGCACCTTTGAAAGTTTTGATCCCTCTCGGTACTTGGTAGATTCCCTTTAAGATTAATCTATGTTGGTGTTATAAATCATTCATCTCTTTAATTAATTTTAAATTATGTTTTGATTCAAATTTTACAATATAAATATTTCAAACATATAAATAACAATTAAAATAAAAATATAATATAATAAAATTTATTTTTTAATAAGTTAGTTAATTATTAAAATATTAAATTATAAATTAAATATTTTTAAATTATAACATTATTAATTTAATTAATATTTATATTGTAATTAGAAAATAAATATATACATAAAACAACAAACATTTAAAAATTAACTTCAAATCAGTTTAAATACTTCCTAAATTAACTTCAAACAATTGTAAAGTTCCATGTCGGTTAAATTGAAAATCCAGTTAACCCATACAACCATTAAAGACCAATCAAATATTCCTGTAAAATTAGAAATTTGAACATAACAAACCAAAGCATACAACATAAAGACTTGTCTAAAACAATAAGATAAAAAAAGTTAACTCTTCTTCCAAAATTACACTTTAAACTATCAAACATAAAAACAACTTGGCCACCACCTACAACCAACGGCCATGAACCCAAGATTCCTCTACCTTAAACCACGCTATATCTCATTTCTACCACGTGTCTGTTAGAGGAGCTAGATTAAATAACCTAGAGCCATGCTTCAAATTTACTATAAATTTCCAACATCTCACTTTTACCACGTGTCTGTTAGAGGAGCTAGATTAAATAACTTAGAGCCATGCTTCAAATTCACTATAAACTTCCATGAAGAGATGCATTTTACAACCCAGTAAAGAGAGATGTGTAAAACCACGTCATAAAATATATATTGATAATTAATCTTGTAACAACGCGCTCACAACTAAACACCCAATAGTAAAATTGAACTCTTCCAATATTGCTGTCCAATAAGCTTTCAAGATTAGGTCAAGTACGCTTTGTAATTCAAATTATATTGAATTATATGGAATGCAAAGTTGTTCCCAATAGACTTAAAATATACGAGTTACAATGTGAGCAGAAGACTAAGCAGCCCTAAGCATTGAAAGGATTGGAAATTAGGTGCAAGTTTATTTGAGAGCTCTCTTCGGGTGAAATATTTATTGATATCTTATTATATCTGCATGGTGAAGGTTCGAACGAAGTGCATTCTCCACTTTTAGAGAATCTGATATGACTGTATGGACTGGATTAGTTTGTTCAATGGAATAATTTTTATTTTTAAATATCTATTATTTATTCATGAAATTCACATGTTTGTAACTATCTTAGATCTCTATGCCTGTGATCTCTTATACCACATGCCATGAGCCCAAGATTCCTTCAATTTAAACTACACTATATCTCATTTCTATCACGTGTCAGTTAGAGGAGTTATCCATTATTTTAAATAACCTAGAGTTATGCTTCAAATTCACTCTAAACTTTGATTGTGTCCAAGAGGCACATTCTACAACCCATTAGAGGGAGATGTGTAACTCCTTGCTCAGATCAGATTTAAAATATTTAAAACGACATATATATAACACTACATAAATGACATAAATTAAAACCATAAGCATTGCGTTATACGCTTCGTCAACATTTCCAGTCTAAAAAGGAGTTTGCACCTTTGAGAATTTTGATCTCTCTCGATGCTTGGTAGATTCCCTTTAAGATGGATCTATGTTGGTGTTATAAATCAGAGGCCCTTATCTTCTCTCGACAAAACCACATCATAAGATGGATATTAAGAACATTCTTTAATCTTGTAGCAACTCGTTGTAAAATTGAACTCTTCCAATATTGTCGAATAAGCTTTCAAATTTATGGTCAAGTACTCTTTGTAATTCAAATTATATTGAATTATATGGAATGCAGAGTTGTTCCCAATAGACTTAAAATATACGAGATACAATGTGGGCAGAAGACTAAGCAGCCCTAAGCATTGAAAGGATTGGAAATTAGGTGCAAATTCATTTGAGAGCTCTCTTCGGGTGAAATATTGATTGATATCTGCATGCTGAAGGTTCGAACGAAGTGCATTCCCCACTCTAAGAGAATTGGACATCATTGTATGGATTGTATTAGGTTGTTCAATGGAATAATTTTTATTTTTAAATATCTATTATTTATTTGAATGAAATTCACATGTTTGTAAATATCTTAAATCTCTATGCCTGTGATCTCTTATACCACATGGCTTAGATCTGTATGTCTGTGATCTCTTACCCCACATGGCTGAAGCTAATTCTAAATATGAAAGCTTAATGTTTTTTTTGTTATTTTCTCCGGGTTAATTTTCTCATTAACCCTTTACATTAATGGTATGGGGCTAATTCTCCCACTAAGTCTTTATATTAACTCTTTATATTAAAACTTAATAAACAAAAAACAAAAAAAACATTATGAAATCTGATATGAAGAAACTTTATTGCATCAAGATTAGTAAAATGCTCTCCATGAAATTATACATAAAACATGACCTTACCTACATTTAATTGCTGGATTAACATGGATCATTGCTTCCAACCTGATTCACCCCATTCATTGCCCCCTCACAAGCACTTCATCAGATCTTTAATAAGTGTGATTGGAAGAACTATTAAAATTTAAAACCCTCTACACCAATCTAACCCTAGAGTTTTAATACGTCATTCCGCTCCTCTGAACAGCATTTCATCTAATGCCATAATTATTATATCTTCTATGAATTGAAGCAGATGTGTAAGCAAAAAGGAAATCATTACATACTTCAGTTACACGCTATCTTGACGGATGGATGCATATAAACTGACTGACTTGTTCCCAGTGGATGGTAGTCTTGAATTAGGGTTTAATCTCTTCGCGGTGGCAAACTGGAAACCCTCATGCGGGGGATCCGGAACCTGCTCCTCTCCTTCCAGCATCTGCACTACAGCTCTCATTGAAGGTCTGCTATGTGCATCCTCTTGGATGCACAGAAAACCGATCTTCAATACTCTGATCGCTTGCTCTCTATCGAAATCGTCATCACCCGCAAGTCTCGAATCGATCACCTCCGATTCTCTGCCAACAACAGCCATGGAGAGCGCCCAAGCAGGGAAGTAACACTTTTCGGATTCAGCGCGCTTGTTGTAATTCTTCCGCCCTGCGATAATCTCGAGAACCACCATTCCGAAGCTGTAGACATCGCTCTTTTCAGTGATCGCGCATTCCAGAAGCCACTCCGGAGCAAGGTAGCCGGGAGTGCCTCTCATCGTGGTCACCACGCGGCTTTCCTTTCGGCTCATAAGCGTTGCCATGCCAAAGTCAGAGACCTTGGCCACGAAATTCTCGTCGAGAAGAATGTTCTGAGGCTTCACATCCAGATGAATGATCCTATACCGGCATTCCTGATGTAAGTAGGCCAGGCCACGGGCTGTGCCCAATACGATATTGAACCTAACGGGCCAAGTCAAGAAGCTTATCTTGTTCTCGTCGAAAAGCCATTGGTCCAAGGAGCCGTTAGGCATGTGCTCGTAGATGAGGATCTTATGTGATCCCTGCGCGCAGAAACCAAGCAGTTGCACCAGATTCCAGTGATGAATTATGCCCAGAATCGCAACCTCTGCGTAGAATTCCTTCTCGCCTTGCCTTGCAATCTCCAGCCTCTTCACAGCAATCATCGTCCCATCTTTAAGCATGCCCTCGTAAACTGTTCCGAACCCGCCCGATCCCAGCACTTTGCTAAAACTATTTGTGAGCGTCCGGATTTCGTTGAACGAAAATTTCCTGGCCATCACATTGGGAATACTATACATAACTCCACCTGACTGTTCTGTTCCTAAATTGCCTGATTCTGGTTTCGACCATCGGCAAGCTCTGAAAGGACGAAAGAAAATTAAAACTACTGCGAGCACAACGACTCCGACCCCAATAATCACTTTGTAGGAGTTACTGCCATGCTTTGAAGCCTTTGAATTCCTCCTTATATCCGTGCTTTTCACTTTGATGAAAACAAAACTGCCCTCATTCGAGGTTTCTGCAACTGTCCCGAGCTGAGACGAAACGACGAAGCAAGATTTGTTTTCTCCCACATAGAAGGATGCTATGCAAGAACATTTTTTTAAGCAGTAATCTGAACATTTTTCCTTTGTAGACATATTAAGAGGAAATGCATACCTGTTACGAAAGTATTCCATTCCTGCAACAGAAAACATCTGCCAGCTTCCATTAACATTGGTGCAGCTGGGCTTCTCAGATAATTCACAGCCTAATCCATTGGAATTGGATTCACTAGTGCCTATGTGATGCGTAACGTTGTTGGGACATTTACATTGTTGATCCTCTTGAGAACAAACTCCATAATTGCCACAAGAGCTCGGCAATTGGCATTTACTCATCGCTTCAGAGAGCAGTTGGAAGGGCTCTGCAAGTCCTGCTGCATATCCTCTTAGATTTCCATCGTGATCCAGCCTTATATACACGGCGTCCAACGGTGTATTGGGCTGGGCTTTGACAGCTCTCGAGAGGTAATAATGCTGAGTAAAAGATGAAATATTGCACATGTTGGATGCATTGCTAGACGTAGAGTTTAGAAACTTCAAACCCAGCCTTGAATCCGGCCATGCTATAGACACGTTGAAAGAAATACCTGAGCAATTTTGGTCCAGAGTGAGCGCGCTCTTACTGAAGACGTTCCACATCCAATATAGCTCGGAAGACGCAGGATTAGATCCCCTGACATAGAGTCCCAGACCCCCAGGCCTCACTTGCAGGCTATATATGCCCTGTGATAGATTATAAGGGGACGATCTACTAACAAGCGTATTCCCTACACGGAGAATCTGGCCAAGCAGAAGCGTATCGGTGGGCTTATCGCTGCTTTGCCAGAGGGATATGGCGTTTGTACCAGCGAGAATTTGAAGCACACCGCCACCGAAAAGTCTCATCCCCGTGATACCTTTCCCGCCCGTGTTCGTCGACCATATTGTTCTCCTATCGGAAGCTGCCGGTTGTCCGCCATTAATCAAGTCTGAGAGCACCAGATTCCCATCAGTCTGCAGTTCCAGAATCCCGTTGCGAGAGACGGGCTTATCTCCGTTGGCAGTCCACACAACCTCCCCATTTTGCTGCAGAAATGATCCAGACACTACGATGGACAGAACATACTCGCTATTCCCCGTTTCCACGAAGCTCAAGAAAGACCAGGAATTGATTTCATCTGCGAAGCTCTGGTGAACAATATGCGTGATGAGAATTGCAGGGGCGTTGTCTTCGTTATTGAGATTCAAGGAGCCGACCATCGTACTTTCGTCGGAAATAGACCAAGTTGTGTTTGTGCTGATGAATCCATTAATATCATCAATGTCATTAATCACCGAGCAGTGAATGAATATAAAGGAGACAGTACTACAGATTAAGATGCAATAGAACTCGAACGTTACGAGTCTTAAATTTTCCATAGTTATATTTTTCAGCAAGAAGAAGGAAAATAACTAAGCTCAAACTAATTCCTTAACCATAACTTTCTTAATAACAGCTGACCAAGAACGCACCGCTGCCATTAAAATTCCTTGATTCCAGATACTAGAAATTGGGAGACACCGAGAGCAGATCATATAACAGCAATTGATAAACAGCTGGAGCACATTTGAAGTAACTTCAAACTTGCAGTAGAGTTTACACGTGTGAACGGAGCCCATTAGAGTTGAGGTCAAGGCCACCGACAGAATCAGTGAATGAATACAGTGTTAAATGAAAATGCCATTCAATTTCAACATTGCAGGTAAGTACTTTTGATTAAATTGGTTTGAAATCGAAATGTCAATGGTGTTTAAAACATTTTAAATTGATCAATACCAAACAAAATTCCCACTAAAATTTGTTTAAATGGCACCTCGAGCAGTTTATTTTAATTTGAAAAATTGAAACATGTTTAAATAATTATTAAACTAATATATTTTATTAATTTAACATAGTAAATGAGAAGAAAAATACTCATCCCGATGTTTGTTATAATGCATATAATGATTATGATAATGCATCTAATATAACCACTCAAGCCAGTGATCAAATTCAATTGACTTTTGTATTGTTGATATTAATTAAATTGAATTGGCTTCTACTTTCAATAAAATAACATATAAGTAGCCACCCACCAACCCTTGACAAAACAGGCAAGGCGGCACCACTAACTCTGGACTTCAAGCTTTGACTCTGAAAAAGTAAACGCAAAGCACCAATAGCCAACACAGTAAAGAAGGTAACAAACAACAGATGGGCTCAATGGTTGTAGAATTTGGGTTATGTATTTTGTATATTGATTGTTAAGAACGCTAGCTACTTTTTCAAGTCGTAAGGACAAGGATTTTATCATATAGAAAAGTTCAAATTTTTATAATACAAAATTATAGGAATGGATAACTAGTCGTTGAGATCCGCTGTCGTGCAATGACGTTCGATTAAGTTCGTAATTCAATAGAATATATATATATATATGAGAGCATTTTAACATATAAGCTTAATTGCAATTTTATCTTTACTCATTAAAAAAATTATATTTAATTTGAAATCATTTCCATAAAATTGAAATTCATTTAATATAAAAATATATTTATAAAATGTTATTTAGAAAAAATGTTTATAATTTAATGGTTTACCCACGTTAGATTGAGTGTTTATTAGTCCCTGCCCATAGGCACTGCAAGGACTATAGAAATAGATTTTGCTTATTTCTATTAATTTGGTACAAATTACAAAGGATTTTAACCAAAGTTTTTAAGACATAAATATGTTGTGGTCAATCAATGCATTTGGAGCTTTATTTGGCCTCAAACAGAAGCAACAATTTTTTATTAGTTTTTGTTATTCACGAGAACAGTGCTCAAGGAGAGACTCTCTACTAGTGTAGGGTTCATGAAATAGGTGTTGCATGTGAAGCTCGCCGGTCCTCGCAAACTGCCACCACGCTCCTAATAGCACACAGGAGGTGCCACCCTCAACTTCTCCTCTCTTCCCTATTTATATTGCATCACTTCCACTCAATGTAGCCATATATTTGCATCAACCATGCATTCACAAACATACACGGTAACTTGTTATTTTCCTGGCTTATCTTTTCCGCGTTTCGTTCCATATTTTTTTGGCTAAATTCAGTTTAAATTTTAAGGTTTTCCAACTCTTCCATGACTCCATATTTTATTTTTTCTGAATTTTGGTTGAATCTAGCAGTACCAGTACCAGTGTTTAAGTAAAGGAATTGCCAAGGATCAACTTGAGTGCCCAAGCGTAGAGACTCGGCCTTGACGGACAAAGCGGCCCCATCTCCATTGGAGAGGTACTGCACTTATACCATTATCTCTTCATATTCCACCATTTTAGATTTGTGTATAGATCCTGAGGCTTAATTTTCTTAGATTTCGGTATCGTTTTAGATTTAGCGTTTCCATATTGGGTATCGATAATATTTGAGATCCCTGACGTATCAAATTTGGGTATAGCTTATATATTTTGGGTAATGAAATCATTAATGTCGTTGCTTACTGCCCCATAATTTGCAGGCGTTGTAGGTAGCCGAATTGCGCAATCCCAATAAGCAGATTGATCTCGGCGTTGTGAGTGCAATTAGGAGTGCAAAGGGGCAAGCAATGAAAGTGAAGGAAGAGGTTCCTAATGGCCTTGCGCTCAAGGTCAGCATGTCCTTGACAAGAACACAAGTCCCATGGGCATGGCATCAAGCCAGGACAACAACAACTTAAGCACAATCACCGTTGTACGTATCCCTCAAACAAACCCATGCATTCATTATGTATGACATCACAATACTTTGAAATAATAGGGCCCTCGCACGAAGTTGAGGGACCCTTTAGGTGCAATCATGCATTCGCAAAACGCGCTAGAATTTAGTAAATTCAAAACATGCGCATTGCTTAGAACTAGGCATGGGCGGACTCCGACCCTGCTATGTCAATTAACATGTAGGATAGGATTCCAAAATGCGTGTGCATTATAGTGATAGATAACGCGCATGCGTTATTTATCACTATAACGCGTGTGCGTTTTGGTTAATATAACCAAAAAAAAAAATAGTCCGCGGACCGCAGCCACTGTTTACCCACTCAAAACTAGAACGCTCGAGCGATTGTGGCTTGGAAAACGCATTGCAGAAGTGAAGGGAGGCCAAATTCGAAGCTCAACAAGGGATATTTCATCTTGCAAGGAGGATTGGAAAGGTAAGCATCCAAATCCTTGCCTCATTTCATCATTAAAAATATAAATTTTGATGTTGCCGTAAATTTAAAATCTTTGTAAATGAAATTCCAAAACTAAAAATTTTAAAATTTGTTATTTAACATATGTGAATTCCTCCCTACTATCAATCCCCTTAATGAATTTTACATCCACCCAAGCAATAAGGGATTTGAAAAAAAAACTAAAATGGAAATTGGAAATTCAATCCCAACACCAATATTTTTTCCACATCTATTGCAAATTGGAAAAAAAAACCATCCACCATTTGGCTAGAAGGAGGAACTATGGACTATAACCTAGGCTTGGTTTCTAGACTTGACACAACCAAACCCTATTTTTTTTCCCACACATTCTTTTACCCTAAAAATGTCCAACCAATGCTTGTGAAGCCAACCCAATGGCATGATGTATTTTGCATCATCCCCCAAATCCCAAGGGACTAAGTTCCCCTCCTTTGTAGACACACCGCTTACTTTGTTGCTACTTGATGAACTACAACATCTTTTTTGACCTCCTTCACCACCAAGATGTTAGACACAATGGCTCACTGAGAGGGGGGGGTGAATCACTGATCTTGCACTTATTAACAATTTCAACTTCTTCTCTCAAATCTTATATCATTAATTACAAATTCACTTCAATATCATATTCATCAATCAACTATATCACACGCCATTCATTAATTAAGACACATTACAAGAGACAAGATATAAGCTTTGTAAAAAATTTATAATTGGAGACTTTAATCTCCAAAATGGGCTACAACCCAAATTGGCACCAACCACAAGATAATTATGTCAGCTGCAACTGACTGGGATGCAGCAACACCCCAACAACCATAGATTTACAAATGATATTTCAGACTCTTCTTAAGTCTGCAGATTACATACATCATCAACCAAAAGCCCTTGTTTGTTTCCAAAGCACTTCATCATTCTCATCAAGCACTCATTATTCAATATAACTTCATTCTGTCCATCAGCAAATATTACCATTCAGATCACATCTTCATTCTATCATCATTATTCATGTCATATAAATCTGTTGCCATATCTCCATTCATAGACTTTACACTGTCCATATGCACATCACAACATTCTGCCCATATCATCAATCATCTCTTCATCATTCTACCAGCATGTCTTCATTATGTCCATCAATAGGCTGCCTCAGTTTAACCCTGAATAAAAGATAGAAAGAGAGATTGTTTTACTGCTCCACCTGCTGTTGCTCCTTCACCAAAAATTGTCCTCATCTTCCTAACCCCTGAGATCAGAGCTCTCCTCTATCTCCCGAATTCTCCCCCGAATTCTCCACACTCACCACACAAAAAACACAACCATCTTGTTCTTCATGTATACTTCTCCTTTCCATGTATTTAGGAGGTCGACTTGTCTTTTTTTTTTATTAATTCAAATAAGTCAAATGATATTTTTATTTCCATGTTATCCTTAACCAATAAAAATACATATCTTTGCCACATCATCATGGTCTTTATGCCCGCATGGTCTCCACCCTTATGCCCGCAATGTCACGTCCCCATTTTGACCCTTATAATATTTTGGTCTATAATGTAAATACTATATGCATATTATGTATGATTCCTAGTGCGGAGCTCAAGGCCAAGGCCCTGCTAGTAAATGCTCGACCTTGAAGAGGCAAGTATTTGATATTATGCTACCCGTGTGTTAGTAAGCCATGGGAATTGTAAATATGCATTTTAATATAAATTCCCACAACTAGCTATGCAATGCAACAAGAGATGGGGGCATGATGTTTACAAGGAATTGGGAGGGAAATATTCAAACCCTTGAGCCAATCAAGTCAAGCCAGGTGTCAATGAGAGAACCCATGAACCCTCAACTACCCATGTTGACTTTTGTGCCCAATCATTCATTTCTCCCAAGAGTTGGTTGAGGTAGTTAATGCCTTGGGGAATGGAGAGGTATGGCTGTCCAAATTTGAGTATGGGCAAGCCACCCTTCCTAGAATTTCGTGTTTGGCTTCTAAGGCAAGAAAAAAGCCACAAAATGGCCCCCAAGCCATTATTCACCCATCAGTTTTGCTCTCTCACGAGTTTGGAGCTACCTGGGCATTTTCCTCCATGAATTTCCTGTGTTTTCCTTCATTTTCCTAGCTGGGAAGGACATTTTTATGTGGTATAACAGTGGGGAAGAAAGGGAAACGATTTGGGGTTTTATAGAGGCCGTTTTGGCCCACTTAATGCTCATACATCTGTGGGAGAAATTGGTTTTCTTCCCTGGGGTTGATTCCCTCTTCCCACAATCCGTGTTGGGTGTGCAACGATTTGGGAAAAACCCATAGACCCTATTCTATGAATCTCATTGCTGAAATGTGTATCCATGCCCAGTTTTGAGTTGTTGTGTGTGTAAAAGAATGTTGGGATTGAGATGGGTATCCATTGCTTTGGGCTGTGCTGAGCTTGAGAGTCCCCTTTTCCTTGTAGATATCATGCCCATCTCGGGGATGTTCTCTGAGTGCTAAAAGAATATAGGCTGGGAAGAGACCTATGGTTGGGTGGAACGTTGCAGCGACATAGCTAGTTGCTTGGGACAACATTACAATGAGATAAGTATATTTTCTTATGTGTATTTACTTCTGCACTATTTAATTAAATGATGGTTGTTCTTGATATGGTTGATGCATGTGAAATATGAGTGGATGATGTTTTATTCCGTTGTGCATGTCTGCCTGATTATGGGCAACTGTTTTTATTTATATGAATCATGAATGTTGAAATGGGCTAAGTTTTATAAAAGCCCAGATTTTGGGTATCATGTTCCCTTCCTCGCGTTACGAGATGGGAGGGGACGTGACACACAAGGACCCATAATGTATGCCTACAATGGTCGTATGAAATGATATTTATGTTTGTAATGTATGCCTAAGATGATATTTATGTTTGTAATGTATTCGTTCTTACACAAAGTTTGTACATTTTTCATTTTTGAGAGATGTCATTGTAGCACATGTATATGTTTCTAATGATTTTTTTTTTATTTTTTGATTGCAGTGACGACCATGGATGCACATTCAAACATCCAAAGAGAAATTAAGAGGCTCAGAGAAATTCGAGCTTCAATAACTATTGTTGATGATATGCATCTTATGCTTGCATCCAATTTGGATGCAATGATAGAGACCTTTAGTAGGTCTAATGGTGCACCACAAGATATTGCCACATTCAGAGAAACAAAGAGGCAGCAATATGAAGATGGAATTAGCTACAAAGAAGTCAAGAAGTTGAAAATAACAAAACAACATATTTTTTCCCTCTTTAGAGATCCACGGACGGGTGAAATCCCAAATGCAAACAAAAGGCATATTTCTATCGAGTGGTGTACATATCAACCATTCATAGATAATTGGATGGACCGATGGTACATGGTGTTTGACGTACCACCACATAACAACAAGGAAATGCCTTTATGTTTTCTGAGAAAGATGTACGCATAATTTGTTTTGGGGAAACATGTTAACTATTTTGATATCTTGGAGTACCAGGGCGTTGGGATGGGGATGCCTTAGCAATGTCCCAATGCAATGCACATAGATCCCTATCGCCCAATAGCTCCACCTCGCAGGAAGCTACCCAGGCCAGATGTGTCGCGTGCACATTAGTTGGTCCCAGAGACACAGGAGTCATTCCTACTGTTGGCATAGGCAGTTGTTCGCCATAGCACGTATCTTCAAGGTACGTACCAGGAAGGGCCATCAGATCCACAATCTATGGGTGGATTAGAGCCACCACCTGTCAGTGGGGTAGATCCACCACTTTCCAGTGGTCGAGGAGCATCTAGTAGTGGCACTAGACCTGCACATCATGAGAACAGCCGAGAGCCCCACCCATGCACAATATGTGACCATCCTTGCTTTAGTCCTGTCCAAACAGATGATACCTTTACTGGGTATTTTACATAGGTAAGTAAGTGGTTAAAACAATTTAGTGCCATTTGTAAATTATTTTTCCTTACTATACACATATATAGATTGCTAATATTTTTAATGATTTTAAAACTTGTAGTTGCCACAAGAAGGGCACGAGTTTTTCAACCTTTCCATTGATGATGCAGAGCATAGTCCAGAGGCTCATGCACTAGCACCGTCCGATGTAGAAGATGTTGTCATACTTTCAGTGACAACAACTCACGCTGAGGTAACTATTTCAACATGACATTATTTTAATATATGAGTAAATGGTTAACAATTTAGTGTCATTTGTAAATTATTTTTCCTTACTATACACATATATAGATTGCTAATATTTTTAATGATTTTAAAACTTGTAGTTGCTACAAGAAGGGCATGAGGGGCAAGAGACTCATGCAGCAGAACCTTCTGAGTTACAAGATGTTGTCATACCTTCAGCGACAACATCTCACGCTGAGGTAACTATTTCAACATGACATTATTTTAATACATGAGTAAATGGTTAACAATTTAGTGTCATTTGTAAATTATTTTTCCTTACTATACACATATATAGATTGCTAATATTTTTAATGATTTTAAAACTTGTAATTGCTACAAGAAGGGCATGAGGGGCAAGAGGCTCATTCAGCAGAACCTTTTGAGTTACAAGATGTTGTCATACCTTCAACGACAACATCTCATGGTGAGGTAACTATTTCAACATGACATTATTTTAATACATGAGTAAATGGTTAACAATTTAGTGTCATTTGTAAATTATTTTTCCTTACGATACACATATATAGATTGCTAATATTTTTAATGATTTTAAAACTTGTAGTTGCTACAAGAATGGCATGAGAGGCAAGAGACTCATGCAACAAAAACTTCCGAGCTTCAAGATGTTGTCATACCTTCAGCAACAACATCTCACGCTGAGGTAACTATTTTAACATGACATTATTTTAATACATGTTAGTTTGTTATCACATGTTACTTAATTAATGTTACACGATCTAATATTTACAATTTTCTAAATTGTAGGTTGTTGATCCCCATCATAGGGAAATTATTTCATCTTGTGAGCTCCCCCCTGGTGGGAATACAACCAATAGCATTCCCACAGAGACACAACAGACGACAGATCGTTTCTTAGATTTGCTTGAAGTATACAGTACATCGATATGTATTTCATCATTGTCAATTTGTTAATACATGCTATTTCATTGTCCAATGCATTTCTAACTACATCAGTATTGGTGATTGTAGCCACCAACCTCTATACTTCTGAGACTGTCAGCAGTTGGATCTCCTCGTAGTCCAAATGTGCAAAAGGACAAGTGTATAAGAGAAGCTCCACTCCTAGAAAGGGTGTGGATGTCCTCTATAGTAGACACACGAGAGATGCATCTACCCCTCACCTAACAAGGGTCATTGATGCTGCAGTTAGTGCCGCATCTAAAATAGCCACAAGTCATGCATAGGTAACTATTTCAACAATCACAATGCATAGTATTTAACCATGTTACTATATTGTTTATTCATGCATGTCTAACTATTTCCCCATTTGGTGATTGTAGCCATTAGAGACAGAAGTGCCCGACCCCTCTGTTGAATCCATGGTTCTGACCGGGTCTCCTCTTGTTGTGAGATGTTCATTAATGACCAAGTTTTTTTATTCAATTTACCCAAACCTCTTGATCAGTGTTGAATTGTTGAATTAATTGAGATACGATCTTTTATTTGTAGAGCACAACTATAGAGAGGCCTTCCATGAGCACACCACTCACATCTATACCCCATGAGGATTTGGTGAGTGTTTGTCATAAATAATGTGGCCATAAGTTAATTTTTTAAGTTTGTTAATGGTAGGGTATTAGTGCAGTTATTTGATAAAAATAATGATCTTTTTTTTGCAGACTCCTGAGATGCAGAGCAATCCCAAGGAGATGGTCGATAGAGGAAAGTCGGGGAAAAACAAGCGAAGGATTGATTTTTGATATTGCATAGTCTTGTATATATTTATTTTGACATACATGTACACATTGTTGTACTTAGGGATACATGTACATTGATAGGCCATTTGAGGACCGACTACTTTGCCTTATTTTGTATTACAAACATTCGACTATCAATGCATGATACAATATATTCCATATTTTCTCTTGAGTTTCCACTTGTTCTTGTGATGATTTATCTCTTCCACAAATTGATAAATTATGCTATTGAAATTTATATAATTACATTTTAAGCAATATTTATTCTCTTACATTTATTGCATTGATCAAGTAACATCTCACCATTGTGTTATGAAAACATTATCTTAATCGAAAAAACTAATAATATCTTCTACAGTTTAATGAACTTAGCACATGCATGCTAATTTGATATCTAATTTAAAATTGTGTTTTTTGTCAACTCCAAGGGTTCATACCCATTGATCAGGATTATGGTTGCAAGGAAAAAACAAAAGTTAACAAAATATGTCAAAATATGTTTGAATAACCTCTGTCATAATAGTAACATGCTACACATATCATCAATGTAATCCCATGACATTTTTAGCAACTACGAGGAAGTCTAATAGATGCTACACATTTCATCAATGCTACTGTATTTCATCAAACGATACGTACATGAGCATCTATGCAGTTCGGTTGAAGTGTGCCTACTCTAGCATGCTAAAAACAATGGAAAAGTATCAAGTACAATGGAAAGGAATGCATAACTAAAGTGTAATCAAATTCATTGGGCCTTCGTGTACATATGGTCAAATATATGTAACAAATATACCCTATTTTGTTCCAATATGCTAACCAATAGCTGGTCATGAATTCACTCTCATAAAATTGTTGAAGATATAAACCATATCCTTACTAAACCCTATTATGTAAGACCCTGGTTTGTGCTTTACCTCTTTCATATGTCTATTTTCCACTTGTCATAATGCAAAAGTAATCATGCAGAATCCATGGAAAATGAAATACCTAAATAGTTTAATGATATTCCTTGATAATGTTGTTTTGATGAAGGAAATAAGATGTTCATGGTCCTATGTTTGTAAAAATGATGGATTATCCTCATATGAAAATGTATTTAAAATTGAATGTGCTTGATTGATACAAACGATGATGTAATGGTTGTTCATTGTGATTTGGAAAGTATTCCCCCATAACATGATGGAAAGGTTTCATGGTGAGTTTGATCTAACAAAATTAGCAAGGATCAGAGGGATATCATCGATAAAACATTGCCTACATTTTTTATTTGGAACTTTGAATTCTTAAAAATGACATTAATTACTCAAAATCCAAATATAGTGGAACACTAAGAGTCGTTAAATGACGTGGCACACTAAGGACATATAAATCTACCAAGGGTGCACCAAAATCAAAATCAAAATCAAAATAAAAAAATTATAGTTCTAGAATCAAAATCAAAAAAATTCAAAGTTGACCCCCATGTGCAAAACTGCACACTCCCTTACTGAGCAAAACCCTATTTTCCAAACTTGACCTAAAAGTTGACACTTGGGCCAAGGGACCGGAGGAAAGGGGCACCCCTATCACTATACCGATAATCTGAATCCATCGGAGTTGACGGCTTTTCAATATGAGCCACGATCTTCATTCTATGGCTCGTTCCATCTCGCATCCAAAAGGCCTTCACGGACACCAGTTGGATACCTACCGGGGCCATAGAATTCCAACCGTACAACAAAACCAGGTTCCAGGGAGTCCTGCAAGTGTGTCTAGGAAGGTTCCAACTGGGAACGCTATCCATAAGTCCCCAGTCTATGATTTTGCAAAGTTGACCCCCATGTGCAAAAATTGCACACTCACTTACTGAGCAAAACCCTAGTTTCCAAAATTGACCTAAAAGTTGGCACCTAGGCCATGGGACCAGAGGAGAGGGGCACCCCTAGCACTATCCTGATGTCTTGAATCCAAAGGATTTGACGGTTTGTCGATCCAAGCCATGGTCGTCATTCTATGGCTCGTTCCATCTCACATCCAAAAGGCCTTCAGGGACACCAGTTGGATACCTACCAGGGCCATAGAATTCCAACCGTGCAACAAAACCGGGTTTCGGGGAGTCCTGCAAATGTGTCTAGGAAGGTTCCAGCTAGGAACGCTAGCCATAAGTCCCCAATCGATGATTTTGCAAAGTTGACCCACATGTGCAAAACTACACACTCCCTTACTGAGCAAAACCCTAGTTTCCAAAATGGACCTAAAAGTTGACACCTAGGCCATGGGACCGGAGGAGAGGGGCACCCCTAGAACAATATCGATGTCTTTAATCCAATGGAATTGATGGTTTGTTGATCCGAGCCACTGTCGTCACTCTATGGTTTGTTCCATCATCCAAAAGGCCTTCAGGGACACCAATTGGATACCTATCGGGGCCATAGAATTCCAACTGTGCAACAAAACCAGGTTCCAGGGAGTCCTGCAAGTGTGTCTAGGAAGGTTCCAGATGGGAATGCTAGCCATAAGTCCCCGATCGATGATTTTGAAAAGTTGACCCCCATGTGAAAAACTGCACACTCCCTTACTGAGAAAAACCCTAGTTTCCAAAATTGACCTAAACATTGACACCTGGGCCATGGGACCGGAGGAGAGGGGCACCCCTAGCACTATCTCGATGTCATGAATCCAACAGAGTCGACGGTTTGTTGATCCGAGCCATGGTCGTCATTCTATGGCTCATTCCATCTCGCATCCAAAAGGCCTTCAGGGACACCAGTTGGATACCTACCGAGGCCATAGAATTCCAACTATCCTGCAGTTTTGAAAAGAAATATATTTTCTTTTGAAAGGAAATCTAGTATGCAATTTCATAAGACAAAAGATGAAGATGGTGGTACTTAAATTTGTTCAAATATAATAATAAAAAAAACTTTCATTAAGTTTAAGGGCACAATCATGTTACCATGACCATATGACACCCCTATATATGACTATCTTGCAGTTTATAAAGGATGCATATTCTCTTTTGAAAGGACAGAGAGTATGCAATTTCATAAGAGCAAAGACAATAATGATGGTGCTTAAATTTGTTTGTAAAACCAAATTTTACACTGCGGCTGATTCATATATACGTGCATAACAAACTTGCAGAATTAATGCCCAGCTATGGTGACGTTTAGTAAGATTCTGTTGCTTTAACAAGAGTGTTGGCATATCTTTAGAAGGGAAACTACTTTCTTGTCTTAAATACAATTTCAAAACTATCAAGTGGCCACGCACGCCCGGGATCCTTCGGACAAGAAATGGCCCCCTTGAGCAATATTGGCATGGCCTTCACTGCGCAAAACCCTAGCTCTGGAGATGGCACAATAACACTATTTTCGGGGGTTGGAGGCACACTGTGGGGGGTCCCCTAGCTGAAACTTGGCATCCCAGATCCACCGAAATTGATGGATTCACGATTGGAGACACGGTTTTGGTGTTGTGGGCATCTTAGTCCGGCACCCCGGGGCCATTCATGGACACTTTGAGGAATTGCTTCGGGGGCATGGAACCCAAACCAGCGAGCGGACCTGGGTTCCGTCATCTCCCACACATCCATATCCCCGTTATTATGTACCACTGGGTCTCCATTACATTGTTGTATATATATGAAGCATTGTATTTTTAGTATCTGATCTCCAATCCACAAACCCTAAATTTGATCCCCAATCCTCTCTATCTAACAATTGTCGAGCACCCTATATGCAGATAGATTATTCCAACATACAGAGCAGACGAGATTTATTGTGAACCCGAGAAAGTCTTTTATTTCAAAGGATAGATGCACAGTCTATGCTTAAACACCAAATCACTACAATTGAATACTTTTATCCTCTAACAACTATGTCCATCCCAAAGATCTGTGTAATCCCAGTTGCTTTCTAAATACTATAATTTCAATTCCTTTCTACCATGCATCAACAAGAAGTAAATTAAGATTCAAAGACAATTGCAGATAAAAAGAAATCCTATTCACATCCTAGAACAAGTAACTCACTTCTTCAATCTGATCACTCTTGAAAACCATAAGCATAAACTGAATATTAATCTAGAAATTCAATTGCAAAGGATTGAGTTCAGCTGCTCTAAGAAATTGAATTACAGGAATGAAAATCAACAATCATAACAGGAAAGATAAATTGCAAGGGCTCATGGGATCACAACTTAACTGCAAGATGAACAAGGCTGTGTACAACTGTCACACGAATTGCATAAAGTTTCTTACTCAGTCGACTGTCACTCTGTATTACTTGCCAATTTCAAAGAAATATAATCTTAATTATACTGGAAATCCACACCACACTTACTACTGCTGCGTACAAAGGAGATATCATCAACAAAACATCACACAAAAATAAATTGAAGAATCCTAATTTAACTCAGCAATCTCTGTGGAAGACGGGCCCAGCCATCACACAGAGATGATGGTTGAACAACGTATTCCTTTAACTCAGAGGTAACTCCTTATATTAACAGAAGAATGATTACACAGTTTGCTTTTACTGCTAATACAATAAATAAATTCTCCATTGTTCAACCCCCTGGGTCGAGGCAGCTCCCCATATTTATACATACAGATCGAAACATCCGATCTTATTAATGGGCAGCCATGAAGATCTCTGATCTTCAGGCGCCCTAAATAACACTAGCTGTTACAATACGTGGCAAGGTAGAGACATAAAAATTCAATAAAGCTGTTGATTGGCCCAGGAGTGGCGATCTTTCCAGATCACCATTAACTCGAGCAGCAAATAACGTAAAGATCTCCAATTATAGCGCATTCTGTTACAGCTGCCCTATCACAGCTCTGTCTAGAATGTTGCATTAGAACCACATGCATTAATTGATGATTGGAACTTCAAGGATCCTTTTAAGCAGCGAACATCCCTCCTTTCAAGACTTGTTCAGCCCCACCTTCTTGCAGTCCACTTATCTCAAACTAACTTCATAAATCATAACATGTTAGCACAATTGAGAGATACACAGCCTTAATTATCACAATCATAAGCATTAATAAGATAAAGCAATGATCAGTCATACCTTGGCAGCTTGGGGAAGTAAAGTGAGGACAACAGGTCTGATTAACATGATAAATGGTGTAGGACAGGGGAAGGAAAGGTGATCAAGGATGATTAAAAGGGGCCAATTCTGGGCTCAACATCTCCCCCCAACTACCCTGTTGCATGTCCTCATGCAACAACCTGCATCATTCGGAATCTGAGTCCTGTACTGAGCTCTATCCATGGAGAGAGGAAAAATTGTAGGGAGACTCAGGCACCTCATCTGTCTTTAAAAAGCCTCTATGAGTAACCCAATACCTTCCAGCATCACTGTTCTCCGTCCAATGCTACTTGCTGGTGTCTGGAAATGCAGTTGGTGCAAGTGGAAATCACTTCTTCCTGCAGTCTCATTATATGTTGTGCCTGTGGAGGACTTGAAAGGAAATCTTAATCTGAGTCCAAATCAATGACATTTCTAGGAGGTAGAAGCACTGGTTCCTGTGGGGCAGTGTCTTCCAGCACATCCAAATCTAATATGAGAGTTGTTGGTTCTTGTGTAACAGCAACATCCTTTAGACTCTCTTTAGCAGCTACCTTCATTGCTTTTAGAGACACTGGTTCTTGTGTAACAGTGTCTTCTTTGTCCTTCTGCTGCTGAGATTGGATATCTTCCTCATTGTGCAGCTCCTCCTCCAAGATTTCAGTGTCACCTGCAGATTGTGTCTGTGCCTGTTCATCCTCACTCCACTGCATCTCGGGAATGATATCCATTCCAAGGTTATTTCCTAATTAAAATTTAGGAGTACCTGCTGCAGCCTCCAAGGATGTTGGTTCTTGTGTAACAACATCCTGGCTTGCCTCATCATCCTCCTGTTGTTGTAATTCTTCTCCTATAAGCTCTGTGTCATGGGAACATTCTGGGGTTACAACCCAGAGTTCATCATTAAATTCCATAGTGTCCTCTATCCCAGGTTCTTCTCCCATTTGTTCAGCCGATTGGACAAGTATACTCAGGTTTGCTGGTTCTTGTGTTACAGCACCCTGTTCAAGTTTATCAATGTCTTGCCTTTGTGGCTCCTCTTCTAAAATTTCTGTGTCATGGGAGCATTCTGGGGTTATAGTATAGAATTCTTCATTAAGCTCCAGAGTGTCCCCCATCCTCGGTTCTTCTCCCATCTGCTCTATAATCTCTGTGTCGTGGGAGCATTCTGGGGTTACAGTGTATTCTTTATCCCCATCATCATACATGATTTCATCCCTTAGCTCCTCTGTCACAGGATTGGTGGCAGCTTCAGCAAGGATGTTTAAAGATGCTGGTTCTTGTGTGGCAGCATCTTCTTTTTCTGTAGCTTCCTCTATTGTGGCCACAGGCTGTTGTGCTGAGCAGGTACGAAGTATAATCTTGTGGCCTGCCTCCTTGAAGATTTCTCCATAGGTGGGACAGATTACTCGTTCATCCTCCTTACCAGGCTCAGTATAGTTTGATCCCTCCAGTTGGTCTGCAGCCTCTACCAATGTGTACAGTTTCCTTTCACCTAGCTTTCTGCAGGTTTCCTTCCAAGTTTCCAATTCCCTTCGAAGCACTTGGAGGTCCTCTTTTAACAGTGTGTTCTCAGCCAGAAGTCCTTCAATTCCGGGTTCTTCCTCAACTAGCCTTTGTGGAGCATCCATTGGTCTCGTTACAAGGATAGGGGGCTCAACCTGTGCCTCTAAGGTTGCCCATATTTTTCTGGCTGCTTCTGCTACTGTAGCTGATCTAGTTCTTTTCTTTCTGATTGGTGCGGTTATGCTAAATTCATTGATTGATCCCTTTCTTTTCCTTTGTGGTGTTTTCTTTTGTGGAGCTGGTATATAGGGATTCACAGCTGAGTTCGAAGGAATGTTTTCTTGCCTCTCATGCTGTTCTTCTTCAATTAAAGCTCCTCCTTCCCACTCAAGTGAGGATTCAATAGTTACCAGCTCAATGTTTTCTTCTATTGCCCTGTCTCTGTCACCTTCAGGTTCAATTGTCGCAGCATTTAATGTTGCTCCAATTTCACCTTTTGCTGTCGGAGCTACCCTATTGTCTGGATTTTCCACAGGGTTTTTATCTACATCCTCCCCCAACGACTCTGCTTGTGCCTCCAATTGTTCTTCTTCTAATGGAGTTTCATCCCCCCCAAATGGCTCTGTTGGTGCCCCCAATTGCTCTTCTTCTAATATAGTTTCATCCCCCCCAGATGGCTCTGCTTGTGCCCCTGGTTTTTGTTCTTCTACTATAGTTTCATCCCCCCCAGATGGCTCTGCTTGTGCCCCCGGTTGTTGTTCTTCTTCAATTTCATCCCCCCCCCCAACTTCAGTGGAGGGACTCTGGTCCTCCTGTTGTGGTGGAACTCGTATTTGTTGTAATGGGACAACCCGCAAGGGGGCGGGTTGCTGAGCTCGAGTTGTGAATTGTTCCCAGGTTATATGATGATGGGCAAGGGTTCTTACAATTATTAATTTGATAAGGCCATGGTGGGTGAGGGAGGAAAGTGGGTGCTTAGCAGACTGGACAAAGGCTGCCATATGACGCAAGTCATGCAGTAGATAATATGGAATGTTTATTAAAATGCCATGGCGGAGATGAGAAAGTAAAGGGAGTTCAAAATTATACACAATTTTATATCTACCTTCACAAGTGATGTACTTCTTGAGAAAGACAGCAACCTAGTCCCATGGACACGGCAATGAGTGCAATGTGATCCCTCTTCTTGATGATTCTACTTGCTCCCCCTCCAGTAAAAATGCTTCCCATGCAGTCGCCGTGGGGACTCGTCGGTTAAACCATGGCTTTCCCACTAGCGGGATGGCAGTAACCTCAGATATAATGGCCTCGGAGACTTCTATGTGCAGCCCCCACACCATGGAGTGAGTTTTGGTGAGGTTTAAAGCAAATTGCAAGGTTGCTTCCCGATTGAATCCATCTAGTCACTCAAAAAAATTCGAGCCAGCCAGCGGCTTGAAAGATGGCAAGAACTTGAAGATTTTTCCTAAGTTCCTGTGTATTCAAAGGTTCATGACGAACTGGAATCCCCATGGTCCTGGCTGCAAGCTGAAGTTGCTATCCCACAGATGACAGAATCCAAGAATAGAAGTTGCAGCACAGAGGATGCACGAATCGCTGAGCGGAGATGTTGAAGAGATGGACAAATTTGGAAAGTTGAGCACAGAAAAACGTTCGAAATTTCCATTCTGAATTGGGGAAGGTGGCAGTTATTAATGTTTACTTCGTACGAGGGAAAGGTCTCATTAGGAATAATGGCGATACGTATAAAGGTACAATTCATATTGTTCAATTATATCAACACTTAATCACGTGATAAATGAAAGCCATACCTCATAAGATTGTGCATCAAATATCCTGCGGAGAATGGTGGAGCGTGTAGTTGGTGACATTGCAGAACCAGACTCGTGCACAGTCATAAATAATGCAATAATTCCTTCCGCCAGTGAAACACAAACCATCGCGTCCTCGGGTTCGGAATGATGAGTTCTCCGGCACGACTAGGATGAATCAGAGCCATAACTTAGCAGGGTCGGAGCAATTCTTCCGTTAACACAGGAGTTACCAATGCAAGTTGCCAGAAATGATATCACGGCCGACGAAAAAGATGTTGCAGCCACCAGAAAAGATTCACGGCCACCGGGAAAAGGATTTACGGGATCGGGAGAAATTACGGCTGTCAGGGAAAAGTTTTACGGTGGCGGGAGGTATGTCACAGTCGCTGGGAAATATGTTGCAGCCGTCGGAAGATATGTTGCAGCTACCGGAAAATGGTTCACCGCAGCCGGGAAAAAGGTTTTACGACTATCGGAATAAAAAGTCATGGCTGGCAGGGAAAAGTTTTACGGCGCCGAGAGATATGTCGCAGTCCCCGGGAAATAAGTTGCAGCCGTCGGAAGATATGTTGCAGCTACCGGAAAATGGTTCACGGCAGTCGGGAAAGAGGTTTTACGACCGGCGAAAAAATGATATTGCAGCCGCTGGTAAATATGTTGCAGCCGTCGGAAGATATGTTGTAGCTACCGGAAAATGGTTCACGGCAGCCGGGAAAGAGGTTTTATGACCGTCGGAAAAATGATATTGCAGCCACTGGGAAATGGTTCACGGCTACCGGGAAAAGATGTTGCAGCCACTGAGAAATGGTTCACGGCTGCCGGGAAAAGATGTTGCAGCCACTGGGAAAGATGTTGCAGCTGCCGGGAAATGGTTCACAGCTGCCGGGAAAAACGGTTTACGGCCACCGAGAAAACGATTTTACGGTTGATGGGAAACGATATTGTAGCCGCTGGGAAATGATGTTGTAACCACTGGGACATGATGTTGCAACCGTTGGGAATGGTTCACAGCTGCCGGGAAAAAGGGTTTACGGCCGCCAGGAAAATGATTTTAGGGTTGACGGGAGACGATATTGCAGCCGCTGGGAAATGATGTTGCAGCGGCTGGGACATGATGTTGCAGCCGATGGGAATGGTTCACGGCTACCAGGAAAAGTTGTTGCAGCTGCCAGAAAATTTGTTCACGGCTGCTGGGAAAAAGGATTTTTACGTCTGCCGGGAAATATATCGCGGTTGCCGGAAAAGATATTGCAGCTGCCGGAAAATATGTTGCAGCTGCCGGAATTTTTTTTTTTTTTTTAAGGAAAAAGGGAAATATAGCACAGGACGGCACAGGGTGACTCTCGTTTGACAGGCCCAATCTGGTCATTCTCCTGGCGCTTCCCTGGAAATTTTTGAAAAACAACAGCAAACAAAAAGATCAAATGCAAAAAGAAGAAAAAAATAATTATACGCTACAGCAGAAAGTTATTTATGTACAGTAATTTAAAATGCGATTTTCAGTTTAAGGATTGGCAAGGGCAGAGAGAAATTCCTGCTCTGGTGCCAGCTGATAATCTGGATCGGCGGCAATTTGTGAAATGAATGCATCTTTCGAAATAGGCTTACGATACAGTTGCATTCTATGGCCATTAGCAAGTAATGGTATACGGTTTTCATCGATGGTCACCAGATGGACAGTGCCATTGTCAAATACCCTGTCGACCAAATATGGACCCAGCCATCTTGCACGTAATTTACCTTTAAAATCCCTCTTGAACCTGGAGTCATATAGTAGCGCCCAGTCTCCCTCACAGAAGATTTTCTTTTTAATAAATCGGTCATGCCAGTTGGATCTCTGTTGCTGAAGCAACACAGTCTGGTCTACTGCAGCTAACCGTTTCTCATCCAATTCATTTAGTTGATTCAATCTTCTCTTTTGGGCTTCTGTTACATCCAGATTCATTTCGGTGGCTGTTTTCAGGTTTTGATCTCAAACTCAATTGGAAAGATGGCACTCTTCCCATACACTAGATCATAGGGAGAGAACCCTGTGGTGTTGCGCCAAGTTGTGCAATATGCCCACAGCGCTTCCGGAATCCTGTCAGCCCAATCCTTTCGATGGCTCTTAACTGTTTTAGTAAGGATTGCTTTAGTAACTTTATTAGTACTTTCCACCTGACCATTGGCCTGGGGGTGGTAAGGTGAAGCCACCCTATGCTGCACATGATACTTCCGGAGCAAGGATTCAAATTGGTGTGAGATGAATTGCGGTCCCCCATCGGTAACTACTTCCTTCGGTACCCCAAAGCGGGTAAAGATTTCACTGTACAAAAAATCAATCACCGCCTGGTCATTAGCCTTAGCCAGAGCTACAGCTTCTACCCACTTGGTCATATAATCAATACAAACCAGAATGTAAACTTTCTGTCTGGAAAGAGGGCTGATAGGGCCAACAAAATCCAGTTCCCATCTATCAAATGGTTCAACTACTACTTGAGGTTGTAGAGGCATCTGATCTGTTTTATTAGGCTGGCCCATCCTTTGGCAGCTGTCACAGGACTGAACATACCTTTTAGCGTCCCTGAACAGAGTCGGCCAATAGTAGCCCATCCGCAACGCTTTATGCCCTGTTCTTTTGTCTGCAAAGTGTCCCCCACAAGGTCCATCATGACAGGCCTTCAGTATGTGAAAGATCTCATCTTCCCTTACACATCTCCTAATCTCAAGATCGGGTCCTGTGTAGAAGACATGACCATTGAGCCAACAATACCTGGCACTTTGCTGGATAATTTTTCTCTTTTCTCGTTTAGACATGTGTGGCGGGAGCTTTCCTGCAACCAAATAATTAGCGACGTCTGCATACCAGGGGGAATGAGCTGAAAGTGCGAATAGATGTTCATCTGGAAAAGAGTCCTCAACAGGCAAACTGTCATCACTGTTAGTAAAACGAGATAAAAAATCAGCAACAACATTTTCTTTTCCAGGTTTATCTATAATGGTAATATCAAATTCCTGCAATAATAAGAGCCACTTGGTCACTCTAGCATTGGTGACAGGTTTGTTCATTAAATATTTAATGGCAGAGTGATCAATGTGCACAAACGTAGGATACCCAGTAATGCAATGCCGAAATTTATTAATAGAGTAAACAATAGCAAGGAATTTTTTTTTAGTAACAGTATAATTAAGTTCAGCAGGGGCTAAGTTTTTACTAACATAATAGATGGTATAAGGTACTTGACCATCCTGCTGTCCTAATACTACTCCAATGGCGGCATCAGAGGCATCTGAAGAAATGTGAAAGGGTAGGGTCCAATTAGGTCCCCTTAGGATAGGAGCTGTGGACAGCTTCTCCTTAAGCTTATCAAACACTATCTGGCATGCTTCACTCCACACAAACTGTGCATCCTTCATTAAAAAAGAAAACAAAGGAGAAGCAAGTTTGGAAAAGTTTTCTATAAACCTACGGTAATACCCAGCATGTCCCAAAAAACTTCGCACCTCTTTCTGAGTTGAAGGAGTCGGTATATTTTTTATCACCTTAATTTTTTAAGGATCCACCTGAATGCCATTGGTAGAGATGAAATTCCCTAATACCACCCCCTCACTCATCATCATATGGAACTTTTCAGTGCTTAATGAGAGGCGAGTCTGTTCGCAGTGAATTAAAACCTTCTTTAAATTTTCCAGTGCTTCCTCAAAATCCTTGCCATAGGGAGTAAAATCATCCATAAAGACTTCCATACTATCATTAACTAGTTCAGCGAATATGCTAATTACAGCTCTTTGGAACATTGCTGGTGCATTACATAAACCAAAGGGAAGCACTCTGTAGGCAAACGTTCCCCAGGGGCAAGTGAAGGTGGTCTTATCCTGGTCCTCAGGAGCAATCTGAATTTGGTTGTACCCGCTAAACCCATCTAGGAAGGAGAAGAACTTCTTCCCTGATAAGGTATCAAGTACTTGGTCAATAAAGGGTAAAGGGAAATGATCCTTTTGCGTGGCTTTGTTTAGTTCCCTATAATCGACACAAACCCTCCATTTACCATTTTTCTTGGGCACAATTACGAGTGGGGAAACCCACTCACTATCTGAAATGGGATATATAAATCCTGCTTCCAAAATTTTCTGGATTTCCTCCTTCACTATATCCCTCAGATTGGGATTCATGCGTCATTGGGGTTGACACACAGGCTGGGAGTCACTTTTAATATAAATATGGTGGGTGCACAGATTAGAGGGAATACCCCTCATGTCTGTATACTCCTAGGCGAATGCCCCCTTATGTTCCTTCAAGAGACTGATTAGGCACCTATGTTCCTCTAAGGAGAGACCAGGGTTGATATTCAAAGTCCTTCCAGGTTCTACCTCAATAGGAATACTTTTTGAATTTTGCAAAACTGGGATTATGTTTGTGTCACCAACTAGTGCTTCTTCAGTAAGATTTTCTTGTTCTTCCTTACCAAGGGTAATGTTTGGGATTTGATAGACCTCTTTATCCACTGAAGCAGGTTCGCTAATAAAATTACTAATAGCATCATCTTCTGTTTCATTTTTAAAAGTTAAGGCCTTCCCTATAGTTAATAGTGGCTGAACATCCTCGTCCTCCTCCTGCTCTATCCAAAGGGAAGTTTCAGCTTCTAGACTTGGTCGAGCTGGAGGATATGGGGTGAGGTTTTTAGTCTCCGTACCATCAGATATAGTCATGGACCCTGATCGACAGCTGATGCAAGCGTCAGCTGTGGCCAACCACGGCCTCCCCAGGATCAATGGGTGTCCCCCTAGCTGTGATTTTGGTTGTAATATCAAAAAGTCAACAGGGTACTCCCATGAATCTACTGAGATGACAAGGTCGTCCAGAATCCCTTCGGGTCTAATGGTAGATCTGTCTGCCAATTCTAAAATGGTAGGGGTCGGTCTAAAATTAGTGATCCCAAGCTTCTTGACAGTCTCAATTGTTATGACATTGATCGCTGCTCCTAAGTTGACTAGCACGTTGGGTATCTACGTCTGTCCTACATGTACAGTGACAGTAGGATTGCCAGGGTCATCATACTTGGTCACCGAGGTTTTTCCTGTTATCAAAGTAGATAAATTCCCTATGACATGAACAGTGGGAGGATCTCTAGGTTTCCTCCCTGGTTTCTTAGTGCACAGGTCCCGAACGGTTTTAGCATAAATAGGCACGTCTTGAAGAGCTTGCAGAAGGGGGATTTTGACGTAAAGATTCTTTAACTCTCCTAGGAGGTTAAACTGAGGTTGCCCCCCTATTTTTGGTAGCATTAGTCTCTCAGGGTATGGTGGTTTCCTTATCAGCTGGGTCGGCTGCGTATTGTCCAATTTATTGTTTGATGTTTCAGCCATCCATTCCAAGGGATGCTCAGCACCTTCAGTGATAGGAACTGTATCGGATGGATGCTGTGAACTCTCTCCTTCTTCATGCACAGAAGGTGGAGTATCTTCTATGATTACGGGTTCTATTATCTTCCCAAATCGTAGACGAATATCGTTACAAGGTACAGGGGAAAGAGAGTAGGCCGGCATATTGATAGTTTCCAATTGATGGACTGTTTTATTATTCGGGTTAGGATTAGGTTGGGCAGGCAGCTGAGGCCGTATTGGTATATTAGGGACAGAATTATTCTGTAGCTGCAGCTACGACTTCTGAGGTGGGTATTGAGGATATTGAGGGTATGGAGGAGAATATGATGACTGTTGAGGTGGAGGTGGTTGAGGAAACTGGTTCCCAAGATGGAAGTTCCTCCATCCAGGAGACCATGACGTAGGTTAATGTGGTGGCTGTGTCCAAGGACCCCATGAGTTATAATTTTGCATTGCAGGTTGGGAAGGATTCCACTGAGCATGATTTGAAGGGAATTGTGTATTCACATTTTGCATGTTATTATTCCAATTGCTCATATTATTCAAAAATGGAAACGAGTCCAGAGGCATACCTTGATTTCGAGGCTGCCAAGGTTTCTTCTGTGCAATGAAATAGGCTGATTCCACTTCTGGAGTTGATGCCTGCAAAACAGCCTTCACTTGAGGAAGTGAAGGGCATTCTTTCATGTCATGATTCATCTCACACAGCTGACATACTTCTACCTTGTCAAGTGGGCATTCTTTCAGCGGATGATTCTTTCTACATCGGGGACAGAACACACCTAGTGTGATATCCTCCACTGCCTGTTTTTGTTTTGCCTTCAGAACATCAATCTCCGAAGAGATGGAGCTCATCATTTATGTTTTAAAATTTTCAAGGAGATTGCCTATCTTTGCATGGGTAGCTCCTCCGTTGGATGACTTCTGAGTCCTGTTGAAGACATCACGTTCCAGCTTATCCCATTTGTCCCGCTTATTATTCCTAGAAGATCCCCTAGAGTATCTCTTACATAGTTCCACAATCTTCCCAAAAGGTTCTTTGGAGATGTCTCCCCTTCCTAGAAGATTTAACATGTCTAAACAATCATCCCTGATCCCCCGAAGCAAGATTATCTTGAGCACATCCAGCCCCATGTTCGTCTGCTCGGCTCTTTGCACATTGTACAGCAGCCTTTCTACAAAATCCTCCAGACTTTCGTCCTCCTTCTACACCATTTTGAATAATTCCTCTCTTTTGTCCTTGGTATTGCAATATTCCTAATATTTCTCCAGGAACACTTGTTTCATCTTATCCCAATTAGCAACGGTTCCTCCCCCAAGGCTCATGAACCATCGTAATGCATTGTCCTTCAGGGTGGCGGGAAAAAGTTTTAGCTTTTGGGCATCGGTGACATAATCATAGCTGCGACAGAGGATATCGAATTCAACAAGGAATTTGTCTGGATCTTCTGCTGCCCTTCCATGGAAGCGAGGCAACACCGATGGTGAGATGTTCTTCATAGGGGCTGTCCCTTCTGGTTGCTGAATCGGAAATTGTAATGTAGTTGTCATTCCTTCTAGCAGGGAGTAATTTTCATGATGATATTCCACCATTGCCTCTTCCTCGTCGGTCTCGTGTCTGTTACTCATCTTCTCTTCTGTTTCCTCTTCTTCGTTCGTTCCTGCGTTCTTTTCCTTGTTTGTAATAGCTGCGTCTTCCTCAGTTGTAACAGCTGCATCTTCCTCAGTTGTAACAGCTACGTCTTCCTTAGTTGTAACAGCTGCGTCTTCCTTAGTCATAGCAGTAAGTCCAGTTGTAACAGCTGTGTCCTCCTCGGCAGGGATATACAAGGGAGTCACGACTGCTAGTGTATTCTCCACCGTGGACGCTGGCGCCCTAGGATCAGCAGGGTTTCTTCCGATAGGAGTTTCTTGATGACGAGCCCTGGTGGATGAATTAGTTCTGTTGGCAAGATCGTCAATGAATGTCCTTCTACCCAATGCTGGTCCTCGACCACGACCCGAACCACCTGCGCTGTTAGTATTTTGTGGGGTTTTGGGAGTTGGGAGGTGATCGCGTTTTACCCTCCTCGTATTCATGCGAACCAAATCATTTCAGCAAAGAAAAGACTGACTAGAAACAATTACCAGATGCAACTAATTATTAGTGTTTAATTTTTATCCTTCCCCGGCAGCGGCGCCAAAATGTCGAGCACCCTATATGCAGATAGATTATTCCAACATACAGAGCAGACGAGATTTATTGTCAACCCGAGAAAGTCTTTTGTTTCAAAGGATAGATGCACAGTCTATGCTTAAACACCAAATCACTACAATTGAATACTTTTATCCTCTAACAACTATGTCCATCCCAAAGATCTGTGTAATCCCAGTTGCTTTCTAAATACTATAATTTCAATTCCTTTCTACCATGCATCAACAAGAAGTAAATTAAGATTCAAAGACAATTGCAGATAAAAAGAAATCCTATTCACATCCTAGAACAAGTAACTCACTTCTTCAATCTGATCACTCTTGAAAACCATAAGCATAAACTGAATATTAATCTAGAAATTCAATTGCAAAGGATTGAGTTCAGCTGCTCTAAGAAATTGAATTACAGGAATGAAAATCAACAATCATAACAGGAAAGATAAATTGCAAGGGCTCATGGGATCACAACTTAACTGCAAGATGAACAAGGCTGTGTACAACTGTCACACGAATTGCATAAAGTTTCTTACCCAGTCGACTGTCACTCTGTATTACTTGCCAATTTCAAAGAAATATAATCTTAATTACACTGGAAATCCACACCACACGTACTACTACTGTGTACAAAGGAGATATCATCAACAAAACATCACACAACAATAAATTGAAGAATCCTAATTTAACTCAGCAATCTCTGTGGAAGACGGGCCCAGCCTTCACACAGAGATGTTGGCTGAACAACGTATTCCTTTAACTCAGAGGTAACTCCTTATATTAACAGAAGAATGATTACACAGTTTGCTTTTACTGCTAATACAATAAATCAATTCTCCGTTGTTCAACCCCTTGGGTCGAGGCAGCTCCCCATATTTATACATACAGATCGTAACATCCGATCCTATTAATGGGCATCCATGAAGATCTCTGATCTTCAGGCGCCCTAAATAACACTAGCTGTTACAATACGTGGCAAGGTAGAGACATAAAAATGCAATAAAGCTGTTGATTGGCCCAGGAGTGGTGATCTTTCCAGATCACCATTAACTCGAGCAGCAAATAACATAAAGATCTCCAATTATAGCGCATTCTGTTACAACTGCCCTGACACAGCTCTGTCTAGAATGTTGCATTAGAACCACATGCATTAATTGATTATTGGAACTTTGAGGATCTTTTTAAGCAGCGAACATCCCTCCTTTCAAGATTTGTTCAGCCCCACCTTCCTGCAGTCCACTTATCTCAAACTACCTTCATAAATCATAACATGTTAGCACAATTGAGAGATACACAGCCTTAATTATCACAATCATAAGCATTAATAAGATAAAGCAATGATCAGTCATACCTTGGCAGCTTGGGGAAGTAAAGTGAGGACAACAGGTCTGATTAACATGATAAATGGTGTAGGACAGGGGAAGGAAAGGTGATCAAGGATGATTAAATGGGGCCAATTCTGGGCTCAACATATTTTTTGTCGGATATTCAACCTATTATAAGGTGATACCTATAGGATATGCGACGGATATGGTAAAAGCTTTGTTGTCAGATATCCGACCTATTATAAGGCGATACATGTCGGATATGTGATGGATATGGTAAAAGAGTAGTTGTCGGATATCCAACCGAACTATGTCGGATATCCGACGAGTTCATTTTAATGTCGAATATTCGTCGAAATGCCACCAACGTTAAAAAAATATGATGCTTTTGGGATGGTCGACAGCATGATGTCGAAAATCGGACATCTATGTCGTCGGATTTTGGGTTCAAAAATTCTAGTGACTAATTAGAATAGGAGATTCTGTGAGAGATTTTTTAATGTCTATAAAATATTTTTTAGCTTCTATAGTCCACTTGATATCATTATTTTTCTTTAACATGTCTGTAATATTCCTCAAAATTTCTGCAAAACTAGGAACAAGCCTTCTTAAAAAATTTACTCTCCCAATGAAAGATTGGATTTATTTCTTACACCTTGGTATCCCAATTTTTTGAATGGCTGCCACTCTTTCAGGATCGATTTTAATACCATATTTTGATATAATATTCCCCAATTATTTTCCTTCTTTCATGGAAAAATTAGACTTTTTGGATTTAGAGATATACCTAATTTTCTGCATTTCCAAATGCTTCAAGTGATATGCATAGGATTTTGAATAAACTATTATACCTTCCATATATACCACTACAAATTTATCTTTTTCTTAAGCAAATGCAATATCCATGGACCTTTGAAATGTAGATCCCGCATTCATCAATCCAAGTGGAATTTTTGCGTACATAAAAGTTACCCACAGTGTTGTGAAATTTGTTTTCTCCTAATCCTCTAGAAGAACTTTAATTTGATTATACCCTGAAAAAAAATCCAACATAGAAATTCTTTCTGCCCCTACAAACTTTTGCAAAATGTGGTCCATCTTCGGTAAAGGATAATTATCTTTCAAAGATACTTTGTTTAAATTTCTGAAATCTATACAAAGTATTATTTCTCCATTTTTTTCTCACAGGAGCCATATTTGCTACCCATCTTGAAAATATCATAGATACAATGATTTTAGCAACAAACAGATTTTTAACTTCTTTCTCAATCACTGGAAGCAGCAATGTATTTATTTTTCTGAGCTTTTGTTTAAAGTGGTTCTCGTTCGGTTTGATGGGAATTCTATGCCGAATAATAGAAGTATCATACTCTTTCAAATATTCATAGCTCCAAGCAAATACATCTGAAAATTCCTTCATTAACTCAACATACTCTCTTTCTTCTTTTGGTGGCAGATTCTTCGATTTTTTCACTATTCTAGATTTTTCTTGTCCCAATATTGCATTCTTTAATCTCACTTTCATGAGGTACTACTTTTGGGTTCTTGGATACATCGTTTCTATCAAACAGTTTTTCCAAAGGTATGAGACCTTTAGAAATGACATTATTTTTTAGTTGAATAATTTCCTTTCCCCCAATTTCCTTTTTAGACTTTTCTTGTTCCTCTGGAAATTCTTCATTGTCATTAACTTCCTCCATATTTTGATCTTCATTATCAATAATTGTATTGGAAAACTCATTTGACATCTCCAAAAAAAAAATTAATTTGCAAATCATCTTCAAAAAATTGCCAATATTTTGAGTTATCAGGGATTGAAGGTATTTTCACAATTTCAATCTCATTTTTTTGTTTGAAAAACTAGGAACTTTAAAAGCTCCAGCAGTAGTAGTCAAGGAATCTGCCACTGAAATTTTTATTCTGGGAATTACCACCATCTTGTGTTCATCAAAAAAATTTCCAAGAAAATACCAAACTTCATTTCTGTATGCCCTCATCCTTGGATGTTTAGTTTGGTAATTTCCATTCACCTGATTAATTACCAATTCAGAATCTCCATATACATCTATTCTCTTTGCTTTCAAATCTTTTAACATATTAAGTCCCAAAATCAAATCTTCATATTCTGCAACATTGTTTGTACACTCAAAGGTCAACTTAATGGAATAAATCAGGAACTCTCAATCTGGATATATTATCCACACACCTACACCAGCACCTTCCCTACTTATTGATCCATCAAAATGCATTGTCCAAATCCCTTCAGCTCTTTGTTTATGCTTAAGGATTTCTTGTTCTACAATCAAATTATTGTCTTCCTTCTGTTTGTCAGAATCTGTTTCTTTCTCAAGATGAAAATCATTGTAAAAAATAGAAGACCCTAAATCAATATCTACTGCATAAATTGAATGATTATCTGGTTCATCTTTACTGCTTACCACATATGCAAGTCTCTTTTCTGTTTATAATCTCTTGTGTTCACCGAAAACTGGAATTGTAGCGAAAGACATATCCATTTGTAAGGTTCCTCTGAATTTTGAAGCCCAAGACCTAGATAATAGCATACCAAATTTTGGGGGAATATCTTCCACAACTACATCCATGACAATACTTTTAGATGGAATTTTAGTGAGGGAAACTATCAAGTCTTTGAGCAATCCCAAACACCTTACCTTTTTTGAATCAAAGTAAAACAAATACTTGTAAGGTCTTGTGATTTCTAAACCCAAACTATCCACCACAACTTTTGGCATCAAATTATGTGAGGATCTTGAATCAAGCATGCAATTATGGAGAATCATATCATGGATATTCAAATTCACATAGAAGGGCGGAACCTCTTCCAAAATACTATATTCTATTTTGGAACCCAAAAGAATAGGTGGATCATCATCATTCATTTCTAACGTATCAGGTTCCATTTGTCCTTCACTCCTGACCATCTTTGAAATCTACTCTTTGTACTCACTATTTTTCAATATCTCATTAAAAGAGATGGAAATTTTAATTTTTGAAATCTCACTTTGCAAGTTGAAAGGAGTGAGTATTTTATCACTTTCTTTGATTAAATCTCTTTTAATATATGGAACCTTTTCCACTACATATTCCTTTTGGTTTTCTTTCTTATGCTAACTAGTTGAAGGTTGATCAATAGGACCTTTTCCTTTATTTACAACTACATCTTTGATTCTGAGGTTTATTTTTCTCTGAAGGTCATTCACAGCATTCTAATACCCAATATGATATTTCTTTGTTTCTAATTCAAAAGTATCACACTCCCCTTCTTTAGAAAACATGTCATGTTCCATTTTAGTCAGATAAACCTTAGAGTCAAGATCATCAAAATGATGTATCTCACTTTCCACAAGTCCAGTTTCTTGCTCTTCATCAACAAAATTCTTAGGAAATGGAGGTCTTACTTGATGATCTTCTGCATTCCTTTGATTTCTATGATCTCTCTGATCTCTCTATCTTATCTGCGGAGGAAATGGTCTTCTAAAATTTAGATTTATAATTTGTGGCTCTTTTTTATCTCTATTTTGAGGTTTATTTTCCAAGGCTAATCTAGTTATGAGTCTTTCCATAGTTTTCATCATAAGATCAAATTTAGCATCAGTGGAAGAAGAAGTTGAAGCTTGATTTTCTTCTCTAATTGTCCTTCTATTTGTTTCTAATTTTTGTTTCATTTTCCCAGAATCCATCAAATTCGCTTCTACTTCTACTGCATCTTTTAACATGTCGGGTGAAGTAGTTCATTTTATTTCTCTTAGCATACAAGAAAAATCACTGTCAAAAGCATCTGCATAATGTAACTTGGAAGCTCCTACTGGAGGTTGAACATCAGTAGGGATCGAACTATAGACTCTCATAAACCTCCTAGAAAATTCTTGAACAGGCTCAAAATTCCCTTTTTTCAAATTATTATACTGTGTTAAAATTTGTAAAGGGTTCTTTTTATCTTCCCATCTTTCAAGCAAACGATTTGCAAACTCATCATATGATGGAATAGACCTTGCAGCAAGAGTTCTAAACCATTTTTTAACTTATCCTGATAAACTTTGAGCCAATAACCTCATTTTTGCATCATCGTAATTTACTTCTTCAAGATCAATAAAATCATTAAACCTATTAATGTGTTGTTGAGCTGTATAATTTCCTTATCCATAAAACAGTGTAATCGTTTGTGCATATTTTTGAGGAAGGTCATGTAAAACAGCAGGTAAAGCGAGTGGGGAAAATCTAGTAGCCATTCTTACTGGGGGGTTTTGAACAATATTATGAGTTTGTGGTGGTGGATTCTGAATTTTCTATTCTTTCAACTCAAATTTTCCAGATTTTTGTAAATCTTCCCAAACAGAATGCAATAGATATGACTAAAATCTATTCTGATCAATAACTGTTTCTTTTAAATTTGACTCAGACTTGGATCTAAATAAATACTATTCAAACTTTTCACTTAAACCAATCTCTTCAATATTTAACAATTCTTCTTGAAAAGAAGGGAACAAAATTTCTGATTGAGATGTACCTTCTTGATCTTTCCCTTTAATCCTTCTCAAAAGATTTTCAGGACTCTCTACCGCTTGGAATGACTGGGAATCTGGATTGATCCTCGTATGGATCTTTCTGGGATCCACAATTTCTTTTTGGAGTCACCTTTTTAAATTTGAATCTTCAGATTGGAGTCGCCCAGGAAAAATAAAACCAAAACAAATACCAAAATTCTTTGCCCAAACATAAATCTGATCTAAGATTTCATTCTTCCCAGGGAATCTGGATTGCTCCTCGTATGGATCTTTCTGGAAGCCATAATTTATTTTTGGAGTCGCCTTTTTAAATTTGAATCTTCAGACTGGAGTCACCCAAGAAAATACAACCAAAACAAATACCAAACTTATTTTCAAAAACATAAATATGATCTAAAATGTCATTCTTCTCGGGGAAAATTTGAACCTTCATTTCTCAGCAACGGTGCAAAAATGTTAGCACTCATAATTTCTCCTTTGGTCGTGGAAGGATAGTTCTAAGGTAACTATTTCAAACCAATATTTAGGAGGAAAAATATCTTTTTTCCTACCAGAGAGGGCTCTCTCAACAAATGAATACAATAGCTAGGGATATTTTGGAAAGATTATGTTCAAAATTGTAAGAGGCTAAAATGCATGGATACCATTGGGCATGGACTCAAAAACTAAAACATTTAAGAATTAGCAGAGTTTAAACAATGATGATTTTTGCAAAGGCAAGGTAGTTATCTTTTCACAGTCAATTTCTTGTTTGGAAGGCGATAATTGAAGAAAAAGAGACAATCCATCAACATTAGGAACCAATTATAGATGAATCCAACATTGATTTTAGTGGAAAAATTATGAATACTTTGATCCAATTAAATCAGAGCATAGTTACATGAATTCTGATTTAAGAAAACTCTCATAAAAGCATGAAGGAAAACATAATGGAAAGAAATTTACTGGAATAACAAAACACATAAGGAAAGGAAAAATACAGACTATAAATCAACAACACAGGAATCTTTACTCTTGAAAATGTACCCAACTCTGCTCGCGGCTATCTTTATTAAAGTGGAAAAAGCTCGATACAAAATGTGTATTCTTATCACGGGTTCCAACCATGATTACATTGTAAAATTATGTTTTATACATCAAAATGCTCATTGAGCTAAACCTAACCACTTGCTTTCTAAAAATAGAAAAATTTAAACTAATTACTACATTCAATTTCTGTCAAAATTTGCATAACTTTAAAAATTCTCAAAATAACATTTGATATCTTCTTTTGGCTATAGTTGTTGACAAAACTTTCTTTCTTTGGATAGGGATCTTCAAGTGTGTAAGTTGTACTTCATTTTCCCATACTTCTCCACTATATTCCATTGTTCTGTAGAAGGTATCTCGTAACTAGTCATTTCCTTGACCGGGTCTTTCATCTCTACATGTTCTGCAATGGATATCGTAGGCATCTTTGCACCTATCATGGTCAACTGGTTCAGAATTTCAAAATCGTCTGAATTTTTTTCTAGTACAATCTTCCTTGTTAGGACATGAGTCATATCCTCAAATTTTTCATGGTTCATTATGATCTCAAATAACAGATTTTTATAATCATTCTGAGAAATTAATTTATCATTTTCATCCCAAAAAGAAGGCAATCCTTTCTAAATTAGCTTTCCAAATGCTCTTTTGAAAGATGCCACATGTTGTTTCATCTTCTCTACTTTGACCTGGACATTCTCAATGTGAGATTGTTTCCCAAGAAATCTTCTAGCCCAGGTTATAACTGTTACTCTGTTTTTAATTCCAATTGCCTTCAAATCATCCTCTATTAAAGTATTTAAAAAGGTAACAGTATTTTGGACTGTCTCTTTTGGCTTCTTATCCATAACTTCTCTAATTGTTGTACAGCTTTGTATACTAGCATCTGCTATTGCTTCCTTTGTCTTCGTAAAAATCCAATAAGGCCTAAATTTTGTAGCTTCATTTATTATCGAATCCCAAATCAAGTGTTTGGTGCCTTGCAATGAAAGTTGTCCTATTACTTGAGCTATCAATTTCTGATTTTTATCCATAAGCTCTTTATTCTTGTTTTCCAATTCTTTACTTTCTTCCTCCTTTTTCTGGTTTTCTTCCTCTAATATTTGTTTTTCCTCTTTCATGTCCTTAATCTCCACCTCTTTCAAGCTAACTTGAGACATAGCTTGGATTAGATCTTCTGTACTTGCATCTTTGTTGCTCTGACTTTTTATTTGCTTATCTTGTATTACACTTGCCAATTTTGACTTTAAGTCTTCAATTTGAGTCTTGAGACTCAATCTATCCTTTTCCCAACTCACCTCTTTTTCTCCAAGCTTAATCAATTTAGCTTTGCAATCATCCAATTCTTGTGATAAGGTTTCCTTTTCTTATTCTAACACAGTCAACTCAGAGTCTTGAATCAACTGAGTTACTGGTATTTTGAGTTTTCTTTTGAGTAATTGACGGTGTTTTCTTTCTCAATCAAAAGATTTTTGCTGGCCTCACCTCCATTTGGCTTATCACTACTCTCCACTAGATCATTTTGTAACTTTTTGATCTACTGTTGATGGGCTTTATTCTCTGTTTTCTCCTGTTTCAACTGGATTTCTAGCTTGTTCACTATATTTTGCAGCTTTGTTATTTTCAGGGTAGATTTCATTAAATATTTGTAAATGACCTCTCCAGTCTTCCTATGCAAGTGAATATTATCTGGGACTGGTATCAATGACATTCTTGACTCTTGGAAACAATTTATGGGTTTGTTCCAATGCTGCTTGTTTGTCTTGTCCATACTTAACATATAGCTCAGCTCTTGACTGAAATTTATCAGTGTCACCTGCAGCATTTTCTTCATCAAATTTATACTCATACATTTGAACTTATGGGCCTTGATATTTCTCTTTCTTTTTTCCTTTTTCAATGTCTAATACAATCATTTCACCCTGCTAACTTGATTTTATCCTTTTAGCTTCTCTTTCTTCCTGCAGCTCCATATCAGTACTTTCATGGAAACTCCTTTTGCTGGTTGTTTCAATCTTACCTGGAGTAGGTATCAACTCAACTGAAAACTTAGCCAGGGTAGAAGGATTTGACTGTGAACTTTCTGAAGCTTTTGTATCAGATTCATATTGTAATAGATTGGCCCTCCTTTCTAATACTTCAACCTCCTGATGATCAAATGATTTTCTTTTGTTCTGTTGTCTCCTATGGGTAATGATATGACATGAGTCATAATTTACAGCAAAGGCCTTCTTCAAATTTAATACTTCCAATTGTTTTTCCACAAAGGAAAGAGCATTCCTGTTTTTGATGATGAAAGGACCAATTTTAAAAGGAAACTTTATATCTGAAGCTTTATTGAAAGCTAGAAAATGGTCATTTTCAACTATTAACTTATGTCTGATAAAATCTAAAGAAAAAATTCTCAAATTCAAAAAGGCTAGTAGAACGTATGGCTCTTTAACAAACCCATAAATCCCGATTATTGTATGTTGTTTTAGCAAAAACCAATCTCCAATTACTTTCTCTGGGCTCAACTGCATCAGGGTCTTCATCTTTGGAAGCACTCTTGAAAAAATTTCTTCAAAAATCAATCTGTATACTTCTGATAAAATGAGGTTCATAAAATTGAACATATTTTTTTCCCGATTGTGGTTGAAAATACTGCTGACAGGAAATGTCAATTTTATTCACTTGAAACTAGGAGCATTTTCATCAGGTACATCTGGAATATGAAATTTCTAGTAGCGTGAAAATTCACTAGCTGAGAGTGAATATTCTCATCCAGGAATTCATCAAATTTAAGGCAGGGAACTTGACTGTACTCCATCTCTGGTTTACCAAAACTTAGTCTGAAGAGTAAACTTAACTAGACCTCTGTGACCATTGAATCATTATCAAGCCCTAAAAACTCAGAAATTAGTGACAAAACTAACTATGAATTTTCATCAAAGATATTGATGTGTAGTAGATAGGGGGGTATTGTCAATTGCAAGGTCAGGTTTTAAAAAGATGTTCATGAAGGATTGTTTGGTTTCATGGGATGACTATCTGTATTAACTAACTAAGGTTTCTTCGGCAAAGTCTTCTTGGTCGCAGGAGAAGGATAGGGGCACTTCTAAGGATTTCCTAACAATTAACAAGCTGACAGCGAAAAGGATTTTTGTTCTAGATGAATTCATAATTACCCTTTCATTCTGAGAATAATTCATTGTGCACCATGAAACAAAATCTGGAAACCCTAAAGTTTGTTCTGGACAAAAATGAATTAAATTGGACTTAAAAACACTAGGCATGTCTAAATTTTATTTGTGCAGACTCTCCAACCTGCTTTTGATTTCTGAAACTGGAAGCTTAACCATTACAGGTTCGTAAATATCATTGTCTCTATCTTATAGGGTTTCTTCTATTTTCACATTTTTGACATTATGAGGAACTGTTTCACCATAGTCTTCCATTATATATACACTTCTAACTACCTGCACGAGTTTTGAAGGGCCTACCTGGCACTGACAAGTCGAAATCTATGTTATGTCGCTTTCCTATTGCACGCACACGTTCCAATCATCTGATGTCGAAAATACAAATGTCAACGCTTTCACGTTCTTTTGTCTTTTATACACCCCGAAGGCATTTTCTCAATGCAAGGGAGTGGTTTTCCCTACCATTTTCTCGGATTGTGAAATGATATGATTCTGACATGTGGAAGGAGGTATGGTATTTCGCAACCGTTGTGACCTTCATTTCATCGTGCATGTTGGGGGTGTGAAATGGGTGTTGGTCGTTGATCTATCTACCGCTTGATGAAACGATCGTCGATCTTTTCCTTCCTTTAACGTCACCTTATTTGGCTTTTTCGGTGGACTTTGCCTTCATTATTTACCTCGCTTCTTCCCCAGTGAAACTTCCCTTCCGCCGTCGAATTTTTCCTACTGCAATCGTGACCATTGATCTTATTACATGATCTTGCAAACCATTCGTGGATATTTTAATCTCTTTTAACTTCAGTCGACAGTCATGTAGCGCATTTTTGTTTTAGGACTGGGGCCTCGTTCATAATTTTTTGATTTATATCAAAACCATTTTGTGTCAATCATTTCTTCATTCAAAATTGAAAAACATTGTGCCAACAATTACATGATGGATTTTAACCATTGTTGGTTGATTCCCTCGGCCTTAGGCTTACTGAAACCTAATCATTCGGGTGTGGAGTTGGGTAGGAGGGGGCCTTTCAACTTAGGTTTTTTCATGCCCCCATTAGTGGTTTTAGTGACTACCGGTGGTGGTTTAGTTGCGGATGTCGTTGGTACGACTAGAGGTATGGATGGCATAGACAGCCTGGAAGGAATAACAGCTGAAACAAGTAAAAAATCATAATGGAATACTATTTTAGAAGCCATCTCTGGGTATGGTGGCATAAGGTACCATATAGGTATACCCAAAGTGAGTCCAGATAGAGTCAACTGGGCCATAAATGGCATCCCTTGCACGCTTATGGGTGGATACAATAATGGTATTTGAAAAATAGGAGGTACCGATCGACTCAACATTTATTCAATGTCATGGATCAGCAGCGGTGTTGATGACGATGTTGAGGGAAATGTTGGATCATTTTTAGCGGTGAAAATTATGCACATTAGGCCATCGATGGATGCGGGGATATCAGGTGGCGAGCCAGAGTACACCCCTATAAAGTTAGAGTCCTTGTACATGCCTGGAGAAATATCGACATAGGGGATTGCTTTGTCCCGACAACAATGGGTAGGATATTATCTGGATTGATGTTGGTATTGGGGTCGTAATAGTTGAGTTGGTCATGGGTGAAAATTTTCCCATTAAAGTGAAACATCACGATGTGGAATACTGAGGAGGAAACTTCCTTCATGGCATACATGTAACTACGGCCCAAGAGGATATTGTAGTCGCGTTGTGCATCGAACACTTCGATATTGATCATGGCCATCTTTCCCCCTTGCTCGATGGGGACATTTTGGTACAATCTAGGTTGGGATGGCCTCCCATCATATGCATGGAGAGCGATATGAGGTAACTAGCTTAGGTGATCCCAATCATTTTCAAACATTAAAGGACATGACACAAGTGGATTCTCCTTCATTGATATTACATCGATGAATCATAATGTTATTTACTGTGACGAGGACTTGGAATGCGACTGACAAGGGTAGTCATGGTTCACCTTTGTCAAGATAAAAATTCATGAGGCACGATTCAGAAGGATCGATGGTGTCGAGTGCATGACTATAGCACCTATAATATGGACATTGCAGTAGGTGACTGAGCTAAGTCATTCACAATACTATAATTGTGGGTGGATTTCATATGGGGGTTATTAGGTGTGCATTGAAGTGGGACTTTGGGGATCTACAGGATTTGTTTGTTACTGGGGCGCAGTATCTACAAAGGGTGCCTCAAGGGGATAGGGACATCTTCCACTTGGGGGGATTCATGCCTATCATAATCTTTGGCTCGAGTATGGAGGTTAATATCCAACATGTATATGTTTTGGAAGGAGCCATCGCCGGAGGGGTGGGGTTCCAGTTGCTGAATGACTACCCCTTAATTGGAGAAGGGTTGTTTTAAGATACCGATTTGCGGTTGTGTAGGATTGGGAACCTAAGGGAGATTTATCATTGTCTTCTTCTTGGATTCCACTAAATATTGGCAGTCGAGGAGAAGAGGGCAATGATGAGTGTAATGACCATATTCTCTGCAAATGGAGTAAGAGTAATTGGTCCTCATGTTGTCATTCTTCCCTTATCTAGGGGCATTGTTTGTCCCCGTGTGCATGTTACCTAGGTTCTGGTTTTGTTGGGGAGGGGGATTTATCCCTTTCCCCTGCTACTGGTTTTGTTTGTTCTTTCCCTTATTCTTCCTCTGATTTTGAGGATTTTGAGGATTTTCGATGTTCAAATGCCTAAACTATTGAGATTTTTGTGCAAAATAAGGTTGAACAAGATTGACTCCCATGCAAGGTGTGGGGATATGACCAATAGGACATGGAAATGGGTAGTAATGGTTATACCTCGGCGGTGGGTTAAATGCAGTTTTTGCTCCATAAGATGTGGATGTAGGAGTGTCGTGTGCCATTTGCGGTGGAGGGACCACTGCATCTTTCTTAACATTAGGATAAGTACGGTTGTAGGGTCCATATTGTAACTAACCAAGTGGAGAAATTGGTATAGGATCAGGGGGTGTTCACACGAGAGGCATGAGTGGGTACTACGGTACGATATTACATGGTGCTAGAGTAAGAGGAGGAACATTTCCTTGGTGGCAAATGGACCCAATAATCCCATCCACCGAGTGTGACAAACCTGCAGGTGTAGGATCCAATGATCAATGTCAGGGGGCATCAGGAAGGATGGTGTATAGGTATCTATATTGTGCCTAGATAAGGTCAAAATGTTGGGCCTTTAGGATGGCCTTGTCACCTACCCAAATTTCTGAACATTATTATTTATTTGCAAAAATACTTTATGTTAAATTTAATTACAAGTTTTGTAATTATGATCAGTTTTCATCATGGATGAATGTAATTACTGAATATTATTATTTAAATAAATTAATTAGGAGACAAACATTCAAGAGGACTGTTGAATGAGTGTTCACTGACCCACTAGGAGGAATGGAAGCTGTTGGAAGGTATGGGACACATGGCAGCAGTTACATCACACCGCTAACTGTTGGTTATGGGACAAATTCCCCTAAAATAGGGCATTATCCCCCAGGTGGAGCGAGTGAGCAGGCAGCTCATTTAATGACCCAGTAACATTTGAAAAGGCCTAGGCAGCCTATAAAGGCAAATTCGAATTGGGCAGGCAGCCCTTAATCAATATTTCTGCAGAATATTTTCCTCTTGTAAATCAGGTGATTTCAAGAGAGATTCGAATAAGGGAGGTTAGTGGTGATTGAAAAATGAGTTTTGCTTAATTACTGAGGAGAAACAAAGTTGTAGGAGCAAGTCTTTTTGGACTGCTACCTATTGAAGATTTAGAAGATTACTGCTACAACAAGAAGAAGTCCTAATTCCTGAAGTTTCTTCCTCCTGGTGGTTCAGTGAATAGGCTCAGGGGTCCTAAGACAGCATTTGACTGTTTTCAGGAGTTTGGTTGGGTGGAACAGTCTTCCTGAGTTGTTTGTTTCCCTACAGAGTTTCTCAGGTTTTTAAAAGATTTCCTAACTTATGCTAAGTAAATAATTCTATTCTGTTTATCTAGTATTATTCTGTTTATTTGCTTTCGAAAGGAATCTAATTCTGGAAATGTTTTAAGTCTGAATGTTTAAGTTTAAATGTTAAATTGATAAATCAATATCCCCATTTTTCCACATGCTGTTTGGGAGCATCGTACTCTAGTAGAGATAGGCAAATTAAAATAGATTAGAAGATAGGCAAATTGCCATTTAAATTCGATAAATAGATAGTAATTATTTATGTTTCAGTTTTTCTATTCCCAAGTTAAATAATAGTAGAAAGATTCTGCATAGTATCTATGAATGTATTATAAGTATCAGAGCTTTCTGAGAAATTAAACAATGTATAATTTATGTATTCATATCAATTTTCTGTATAAAAGAAAAATATAGAAATCACAGGTATGCATGTATCATAACAGAGTAACAATTAAATGATAGTGATCATCCAAATAAGATTATACATAACAATCATTACCAGTTTTCTTATTGTTTACAGACACTTGATTTCATTATCTCTGTTAATATTTTTCAAGGTTATTATCTTTCTGTACTATTAACTTGAATTACATGCTGTAAACAAAAGCTTTTCACAGTCATTCTCTAATTTTCAAGTTTCTACAATACACTCATACACACACTATTTTTTTTTATTTCTTATTTTATCAATTTCATAAACTTACAGTTCAAACAGACTATAGATTAAATAGAAATATTCTATTGCTGATAAGAAATAGCTTTCTATCTCTTATTATAAACATCGTGTTAATTATCATCCTAACAAACAGTAGAAACTCTATGAACATCACTTTGTTTATACTCACCTATTATATTGCAAAGCTGTTAGTGTCATTAGTATTTTGTTTAGTTTTCATTTCAAACCCTAGTAGGTTTAGTCTTCCATTTTTTATCTTTGTTTTATCCAAATACAAATAAAACACGAATGTAGGGTTTAATACTATTCGTTTCCTATGTACATATTATTGTAAACCATTTCGACAGTTCACTCTATTATTTATCAACATTACCAAACAAGGAATTACGACATCAACTTACAGTATCCAGATAAACAAACCAGGTATCTATACAAATGTTTTAACATACATTGTATTACCAAAAGAAGTATTATCTTACACAGAGATCAAGCCCTCGGCTCTCTTTCTTACTGTCTCAAACAATTACCAAAAACAAGTCGAATCTCACAGAACGTCAAACATCACAACAGAATAACCTCTAAACGAAGACGAAGCTCTCAAGCAACGTTTATAATATGTTTTGAAAAACAAGGTTACACAAGGTTTATCCCAAAAATTCAATAGGCAGAAGAGCCCAAATATTCAAAATCGACGAGTTATATCTCCAGTCGATAAACATCAAAGTTTACAAAATATAGCACCCAAGTATCACTGTCAAATAAAAGTGTTTCGAAGATTTCCCCAACCATCTTCAACGACAGAGCCACGGCACAGACGAAGAGCACTACGAGGGTATGGAAGACCCGAAGCTTACCGGTGTAAGAGTGCGTGGTTTTTCCTTTCGCCAGACCCTAGTCAGACCTTCTTTTTACACCCTGCACCTACAAATAATAGTTCAAAGTTAGACTCATGCTACTATCAAACTAAGAATCGAGATACAGTAAAAGAAACATTATCATCTTGGATGCTTACCTTCACAAATTTGTGGATAGTTCTTGGCATACACCAGGAAGACGATAATGGGTTCGTTCCAGCCTCGACGAGAGAACGCAAGCACTTGCAGTTGGCACCGTATTTGTAACATACAACGAAGAACTTCAAACCTTCAACATTTTATCACTCTGAACCTTGGAATCCATCTAAATTATCAACACCATTATAGAGGTTAAAACCTGCAACCTTCTACACCAGTTCACAGATCTCGAGTTTGAAACCCTTGCAAACTTTCTACCAAAATCTCGGCAGCCTATTGGCCACCTCCAGCAAAAACAATAACACAATGAATCACTTTTCCAAGTTAATAACTCAAACACACGATAGATGTTAGGGTTACCATCTGACGGCTTAGACTCACGATCATCGACGGTTACAACAGTGCCAGCTATGTCTACTTTGGTATCAACAAAATCAACATTTAATGCCATCCTCCATTACCGTTTGACATTGCCATCTTGGAAAACACTTAAGTCAACAACAACCAATACCAGGGCGTATTATTTCTACCACAATAGAAAGCAACAAGGAAAGCAAACCTACGTGGAACATGGGTTATCCAACTCGGCAGGGATATGGCGCCAACTCGTTAATGGAAGATCATTACATGATCTCTTTTACAGTTCGAGACACATGCCAACTTAATTGATTCAACAGCCTGTCCCATATAGAATTTAATGCCCACTCTGCATTACCTTTCGACATTGCCACTATGGCATACGGTGGAGCAAGTACGATCAAACGCTTGGCATATAACCCTTACACTTCGACGAACATGGAGGCATTCACGTCTACGTGGATCTCTGGGTTTATAACTCGGTAGGGAGGCAGTACTAAGATTTTATTGTAGTATTGGATATGTGATCCCTACCATAGCTCGAGACCGGTGCCAAATTGATGAGCCAGCGACCTGTCAAACTCCATTTTAATGCTTGTCAGTACCTCGATGTGATAACAAACATTACATGTTTCATTGTTAACATAACAATATTTAACAATGTCGTAATTGTCATAGTAGTAATAACATATATGCATTATACGATTATAATTCCAAGGTTTGCACTTTATTGTCATCACTTTCATACATTATAATGTTTGTATTTAATTTACAAACACTTACATAGTATTGTCATGATCCTAATGATGCATATATTGCCAACATCTCCGATATATGTTTTAATATTGACATTAAATCGAAAATAGGTATAGTCACACTATTGTTTTCATAAAGACTTTGGATAGGTTGTGTTTTGTTTATAAATAGAATAACAATTATATATATAGTCCAAAGCTTAATTGCACTATATCTACATAACATTTGGTTAGTCATGTTCATGTATTATTGTTTTTATCTCTTCATATATATTGAATAATATTGGTTGCAAGAGCTTACAAGCTCATAACTTTTACATACATTTTGGTACTATCATTCTAAATGACGACAACAAGACAGCTATCACTACAACCAGCTAGAACAATGACGACAATAGCAACAATGTTGTTAATAAGATACTTGTTCGACAATTAACTTGAGTTGAGCTTACTCAGTTATAAGATGAACCTTGGAAAGCAAAGGTGTAAGCATGTGAGTCATACCTGTACGTTTTTATAGTTGCAACAATCTCTGTTATTTTATTTACGACGTTGAATTGAGCTTTACACGAAAACTGGAATTTATTGCAATCATGAAACTTCTTACCTGTCGTCTGCACATAGAACATGTCAAATGCTTTAGCGTTGCAGCTAAGTAAGCTTCGGGGTCCCTCATAGGACTCCCTTGGACAGCAAAGAAGCAAACTGTCAGTATCGTCCCAAAGAAAAGTACCATGTCATATTTCTAACCTGGCATTTCATTATTACATCATTCATACATTTCATTGCATTAAAAAGGTGTCGCATCAAAAGTTGATCTATTCATGCATTTAACTACCTTAATGATAGTTGTTATAAATATAATTAAGATGTCGTTGACGTATTAGTTATAACAAAATTTTTGTTATGTTTAATACAACAGATGTTAAGTTAACATTGTTGCAGTTCGCATTATTAAATTCTGCAGTTATAAATTATCATAAATTAAGCTAATTGTTGCTATTTACAAAAATTTTAAATTTTTATGAAAATATGGGATGTTACAGGCCTCTTCCTTATTTTGTGGCATGGATGTGGCGACATATTTTGCAATGGCTAGTTGGATTCATTTAATGAACCAATCCAACAAGAATGGTTGTTGTATTTCAATTTTGCACAAAGTTCGGCGTCTACGCCACTCATGGATATGGTGCGCGATGTGTGTAGATTTGTTTTGTCGAAATTATGTGAGAATTTCGATACCAAGGTCATGGTGAATCGGAAGCTAGAAGTATGTGAGAAATGCAGTGGCCAATGTTGCAAAGGTGGCATGGTACGATCTTGGTAAGTTCACATACCATTTGGTTTTCATCTCGGTGAGGGTGCACTAAAAGAGGTGAACCCTCACTGAATCCTACACTATGATGTTGGAGGAAAACCATAAGTGGAAGGACATGACATGGTTGGAGGGATCATCTCCTTGCTTCCCTTAAAATTTAGGAATATCATAGGGAAGTTTAACTGGCATAGTTGGCCATGTTGGATCATGTGCAATAGGTTCATTTATCAGTTTGGCCAAATCTAGGAGCTTTAGGCTAGCCATGAAAGGTAGGTTACAATTTGGTCCTGACATTATATGTTGTGTGTGGTTTCCTCGAGGGGGAGACTGAGGTGGTGTTGAAAATAATGAGTGACCTCTTACAAAGGAGGAAGGGACAAAATGGTCCAAAGGATATCCGAGGGGAGAAGGAAAAGGAGGGACTCTTCTGAGAGGAGGGGAGGCAAAGGGATCTAAATTCTCTCCAAGGGGAGAAAATAAAGGACACCCTTTTCTGATGGGGGATGAAGTAGAAGGATCTACACTTTATCCTAAGGAATAAAATGAACCAAGCACGGACCGGCCTTTCCTTGATGATCCTATCAGTGTGTCCTAGGAGTTGCCCCGGCTAGGATATCTCTTGCATGAACCATGGGGAGAAAGTGTAAAAACACCCCTCGAGAAAGAGGATAGCCCTTACATTCTTTGGGACTGCCTTAGGGGGTTTTTTTGTTCCTCAACGGTGAAATCTTAGTGTCAAAATGAGAGTGGTGGTGGATTTAAACACAATTGAAAAAATGCAAAAATATGCCAACCACAACAAATGTAAATATGGTGCAACAAGTGAGTAATATGTGCAAAGTTGGTTTAGTGTAAGATTCCCCACATGTACGTTATTTTTAATTACGAGTTAGTGAACTTGTATTTAAAAATAAATGTGTAAATTCCCTAAAATACCTAGCGTACTTCCTGTCAAATGTAATTGGGCCTTCTAAAAGCACAATTGATGGTGACAATGGGGTCCACACACCAATTTACTAGTGAAGGTAACAAAGATCCAGCTCTACCGGCGATGAGGGCAATGTCCCAATCAAGAAGACTTGGAAATACTTCCCAATGGTAATAGATGACTTCAAGAGTCAATTGCACTCACAATTGCTCCTTGGTGATGTCCTAAGTTTGGCCACTAAGATACCTTGTGTCAAGTGTGGATAAGTGGTTTTTCCTGGGTGGTATAGTGTTTCCTCCACAAAAAATTGAGTGGCTCTTTGCAGAGGACAGGAAAACTATACCTTTGATTTGACCTCCTTGGGAACGGCTCACTGATTATCTGGGTTTTCTTTTAACACTTGCTCATAGCAAGATTTTGATAGTACCCTGTAAGTCAACAATGTTATGTTTCAAAATATCACTAATGAAACTGGATTGGTGGGCATTAATGGATGCCTAGCCCAATCAATCCTACCTAACTAAAATATTGTTTTGTGACCTCCTATGGAGGATTCTAGTTGATTGGAAATTTACAAAGTTAATTTTAAGGGTATTGATTCACTTAATGAGTGTAAGGGAGGTATTTCACACTTCCCTTCCTTTCTGATTCACCAAGCTCACAAGAAGTGTGAGGTAAAGAGCATACTTGAAATGAAAGATCTTTTAGGTCCCTTAGTGTGTCCTAGTAATGAAAACACATGTGAGGTAAGCAAATTGATTTTTTCAAATTAACTAGAAGAGTATAAACTCAATACAAATAGATATTTAAATTTTAACTCTAAAAGATGTTAATGGTGCTTTGCAAAAACAAAGTGCAAATGAAGTAAAAAGTGTGCAATCAAGGTATTTCACTCTCCTCACCCTGTTCTGATTCTCCAAGCTCATAATAAGTGTGAGGTGAAGAGAATACTTGGGGAAACAAGAGTCTTTAGGTCCTTTATTGTGTGTAAAAAGTGGACTCTACACTACTTTTTATCCTAAAAACATGTCAAGTAAACAAAAACACAAGATGTCTTGAATACTAGTGACAACAATGAGGCCCATTGAAAGCCTCAATGTTGGTTACCTAAGTATGTTTCAAGAGAGAAGGACTCTTTACTCCCTAATATTAGTCTAAGTGAGATAATTACTATAGAAACATGTAAATATTGCAAGTTAATTAGTTTTGGTTCATTACTGAGCAGCAATGGAGCTGCAAGATTTGTGAAAAACAGGTATAAAGCAAAGAAATACAAATCCATGCGCAAAACACAAAAACAAGTGCACTATAGCGTGGTAGAAAAAATCACTGGCGCATGGTAGCACGGTTACAATGTGAATAGGTCGAGTGGATCGGTGATACAGAAATCCATGAGGGTGAAGATATACTAATATGCACGGATAGTGTGACTTTCAAAGGATAGTCCACACGAACAGTACGCTCGAGATGTCGGGATCCACGCATCTGTTGAAACAACAATTGCAACCAGAAGGAGGTTGATTTTCTCGAATGAAGGATATGGAACTCTTCATCTGCAAAGCACAAGATACCATAAATTAGCTACTCAACAAACAACAACCTGGTTTAAGATAAATGAACTAAAATAATTAGAGTCACCATAAATACTATTATGAAAAAGATTGCACGGGGGTGAATCCTTCCCACTTGCTAAGTGGAAAATCCTAGTAGGTTGCAGCAAGGCTTCAATATTAGGTGCACCTATTGTGTGGGTGAGTGTTCCAAGTGATCCTGCAAGTGGTTGTTAGCAACGATAAATAAAAACAAAGAAACAAAAAATGAAACAAAACAATGAACAAAGGGGTAGGAATGCAAACTCCAACAACCAATAGATTCCGAACCACTTTGGAATTTCCCAATGGTAAAGCATGTACAACACCTAAGGGATGTGAGCTCCAATGGAGGAAAAAAATCCCTGTTATGAAGGTCTATCCATTCCACGCTTAATTCGAAGTAGCATGAAGAACAAATGAGAAGAACACTTGCCACTTGAAGGAAGGTGGCAAAGGATCTTGGTAGATGCTAGACAAGAGGGAAGAGGTGGGCTATAAGGGAGTTCAAGCACAATTCCATCGCCATAACCTTACTTTTAGTTTCTCCCTTTCATAATCATGCCCATGGCTTCCTTTTATAGGACAAGAGGTGGTCAAGAAATAACTAGATCCCAATGTGAATTCCTTGATCCCGTGATCTAGCTCCAAGGTACACAAAAGAGGCCATTTAAGGAACCCAAGTGTGTGAGGGGATAAATTCGGACTTGTGTAGGTAATGGAGATTTCATCAGTCATTAATTTGTAGTTGGTGGTTGATATTCCACCGTTTCTTTTAGTTATGTGGATATCGAACGATTATCCGCGTTGGTCACACAGTTGTAGTTCTAATAACATGCATGGTCACACGTATTGATAGACATGTGGCCACGCGATTGTATTTTTGACTATTTTTGCGTGTTTCTAGACTCATGTTTCTTCTTGTATATTATGAGGATGTATTAAGTGGGATGCATGCTCTATGTTGATGACGCTTTTCTATGTAAATTGTAAAAATGTTGCATGTTTGCGATATTTGAGAGTTAACAAGCCCTATAAAAAAACAAATATTGAATGCATAGCACTCATAATACTCCTCTTGTAGTGGGATCACGAGGTCCCAAAATTGCTAAAGGCCACACCATTTCACCCGCTACCCCTCACGTAGCTCCTAGCCCTATTCCCCGAGCTAGTCCTGGTCCTAGTGGAGGTCCCTACCTCACAGGGTGATCTCATCCACCCTAGGCTCCCCATACTGTGTGGCAAGCTATAGCGTGACTATCCTCATCAACTGATGCCATCTCACTTCACACTCTGTCGGAAGTTGAAGGGTCTTATCTAGATCCTCATCATCAAGATCACCAACTCCTCCATTATCAATCCCCTATGTTAATACATCGAACCTCCACTCTAGGTCTGTTAAAATGATAGTAACATCATCCCATGCAGGAGCTCCCACACTAGCAGCGATACCAGCATCCCCAATATCTACTTTAGCAACCCCTTTGGTTCTATCCCTCTCATCACACCACCATCGTCATCTCGCAAACCATGTCGGTTGTACTAGACCCACATTTGCACTACAAATAGGAACTCATAGTCAGTACCCCATATACATAAAAATTATGTGTATAAATCAAACAATGTACAGAAACATATTTAATCGACTACAACAACCATACCTATGGAATCCCATCCATGAAATGGAGGGGGTAACTCCAAATCTCCCTGATAATCCATGCCACTCCATGGATACTTGTCCATCATGCCAATCCTCTAATGTCACACATCCAAAAACTGGAGCGTAAAAACATGCCCAACCAGGCCAACACCAACAGAGGGCATCACATGCCCCCAAAACACCATCAAATTCTCTTAGGGCCCCTTCAATGGAACTATCACCTATGGCCTCAGTGAAGGATATCGCTCGAAGAAATAGGAGCACAATATGCCCCCATGGAAGAACGTCGTCTAGCCCTACCCACGTCGAGCCTGCCCCATCTGCTCCATCGATACATGAAGAAACATCAGTCCCCATGCCATTCGATGACTAGTGAACACCCACTCTACCAACAACAACTATCCTCCGATGATCCTGCGGGGGGACGCCACCCCCAACAGTCTCACCACAATAGTTTCTACCCCCTGTATCGCCAAACTGGTTAGGTGGCTAATGAGAATCTTCTCAGGGCTTAAGGCACTCATGTCTCCACCGCAATACTAGTCAACAAGAAAATCTATCATGTGACCCCCTACCATCACTGGTCAGGTCACCTCACGTATCCCACAACCAGACATCCCAGTGGGGAAACACATGTCCTGAGTACTGATGCTCATGTCCTTGTCTCCCACATGGAACACTAACCTGTTGGGGTCCCACATCCCAATCAGGGCCTACAATAGGAACTCCACTAATTAGAGAAAGGGGCACTTGAAAAACTGCAAGAGCGTCACATCTCGAAGTGTCTGCATGGCCATTAAATCCCCCACCACCTGGGTCACTAGCTTGTCATAATGATGCTCTCACCACTCAATATATGCCATCCCAGTCTCATACTAGCACCTGCAAGCACAAATAGTTACACATCAAGGTCAACCTCAATATCAACATGTTAGAAAACAAAAATACCCTAACCCATGCAACTTTTCCCAACAAAATTACAAGAGTAGCACACCACCCAATCCTTCCAATGGTGCTTAGAGGAACTATATCAAGGTCCCTCATGCAACCAGTGTTGCATGGGATATGCTTTGCTCGATTGTGCGATCCGCGTAGTTGAACCATAACTAGCTACGTGAAACCACAGCACGGCCGAAGTATGTAACTCCCACACTACACTGCATCCCCATTTTTTCCCACATGACTATCACGTGCAATAATGGATTCTCTTGCACAATCACGTGTGATAATGGATTCTCTCATGCAATCGTGCGCGAGAATCCCCAAAACCCATGCGGTCGATTTTTGGGATAAAAATCTATCATACTGTAGCAGGGGATCCTACCCTAAAAACCTAACTAGACAGAAATTACAAGGACGAGATGAAAGCCTACCTAAATCTAAAAACTCAGTAAACAGCTACACGAATCTCCCGGAATCACCAAAAATGCACACCAGAGCATGAAAAATGAACCATACAAATGATTTCAAAAAATAGGCCCCACCCCTATTTTTAAACATTTGAATCCAATTTCAAAACTTCATCATGGCCACATCGTAAATATATTTGACACACCATTCAACCACCATGATCAACACATTGCGATCTTCCCAGAGATTCTACTCACTATTCGATCTGAAAATTTTCATCTGGCATCAATTTTCACATGCACTCCAAAGGTGCGCTATGTTGTTGTTATTATTTGTGCATTTTCAATACCTTTCCCAAGATCTCTATTACACTTGGGTATTTGCATCATGTGTGCAAGAAAATGACCAACAAAACTAGGACTCAAACCATTTCATCAATGGCGCAGGACTTGTATCATAGGTATCATCATGAAACTGACATAAAGGAAATGTTTTCCCTATGTTTGCATTGCATCTACCAATATTCCTACTGATAACCATAAGTTCCTAATTCCCAGCAATGACATGGTGCCATCAATATCATTACTAAGGATAGCATGTGTCCCCCATGGGTGTGCGCACCATTGCAAACCCTGTCATCATTTGGCACCCATGATTTCAAACCCCCCACTAGTCCAAGAAATCTAATACAACTTGAAAATATCAACCCGTAGTTCATCATCTTATAGTTGGACATTTACTCCCACACCTTTAGCAATCGACACCGTCAAATTCCTTGGCACATGTTATGATCAATACTCACAATTGACCACTCATACCTCCATATCTACCATATGCAATCTTCTTTGTATCATCACCCCCGTGAAGAAAACAATGGGTCCCCCTTCCTCCGCAACAACCAATTCCATTCAATTATTCTTGCAGTACCAATCTACATGGCATTGTTTCATGGGGAACTCGTCTTCACGTTTGAAAAACAACCCTCACTTCATCATGGAAAATGTTCCCTGATTCACTCAAAACTGTGGGAACTCTTCCCATCATCAAATCGATTCCCCAATTCACCCAAAACCATGGAATCCCACCCATCATCAAATTGGTCCCCCGACACACTCAAAACTGTGGGGACCCCATCAATTATTATTTATGTACAAACAGTTCCTCGATCCCCTCAAAACCATGGGAACACCACAATTATTTTGGCAGTAACCCCTAGTCTTCGTTGATCGGCGTTCTCGAGTCTCCATACCCCAGCATTGCCAGTTTTGTCAACCACCATCACCCCTAGTGTTGTGTCTCCAACAAAACCCTTCATCTGAAGTTTGTATCCTTTCGTTACACTCTATACCTTTATTTGAATAATTTTATTGTTAGTTACTCCCCAAGTTGACATCAAACAAAAGAATTTATGAGCCCCATGCTTATCATCCAGTCTTGCATCAGGTCTATCAGTCTTACATTTGGTCACAACATGATCTTGGCCTTCGGGATAAGACCCTTGTCTTGTCCCGTACTTCAGCTCCCATCAACATCAAATCCCTATATTCTGAGAGTTACAGTCGTTGTGGTTGTACCTTGGGGTCCCTTTAAATTACCATAAGGGATCACCTTGCACTAAGTAGGGAGAGTCATCGATGCTCCCTAACTTAGTGGTCTCTCCTATGCTCGACGTCAACACATATATCGCATCAGGGAGAGTCATATGTTTCAAAGGTAGAAGTGTTCACATTTACAAATCATGGTAGCAACAGTACAGTACTTAGGTTCTCCATCCATCAACTTCACCAGTATCCTAGTCCCCCACCCCTATGGGATTATCATGGTCATCACCAGTTCCGATTATTTGGCACCTATAACATCATTTCCAAGTTCAGTTACTCTCACATGGATTGAAGCCATCTTCGTCCATATACCAACAGTATCATGAGTTGACCCCTTGTTCTCCTTCCATTGTAGTCATCTTGACATATTTTCACGAGCATGGGTATGCCCGCCTCGTTTGTATAAAACACTCTTCTTTGTTACAACTTCACCGGTTTTCACTAGAAAAATTCCCCCAAGGGAACCTTTCGTCCACACTTGCTTGATAACTTCCAAGAACAAGAGAGAACACAAAAGAAATTATGATGCATTATCGGCTCTACAGTACCCTCCGAACCTCTTACATCAGGGGGAATCTATTAACGCCTAAATTTCACACACATGCGACATTTTGGCTAATCTTACAGTAAGGTGTCATCAACATATATCATGCATCCCACCAAAGACATCCTCATTATATCCAGCAAACAGCATGAGTCCAAAAATGTTATTGACCAACGCAACCTTGGTCGACAGGGGTTCGCCTCACTATCGACACATACCGCAGTCTCCCTGGGCACCGGCCCAGGAAGGTTTGAGCCCGCCCAGCAACACCCACAGAGAAGATGAGGTCTCACCCGAGGCATCCAGGAAGATCAGAGGGAACCATGTTTCTGCCGAGGGAGGAGGAGAGTTGTGGCTGCATGGACTAGCTCTATTGCAGTACTTAACCATAAACTTTAAGCATTCGAAATGGAATTATAACATATTACTTAATCACAGCATTTATCATCACAGCAATAGTAAGCAGATATTGCATCAATAAAGCATAACAACATTCATATATCGCAACATTGCACAAAGATCGTACCAAAACATCATCATTATATTACTGTCGCAGTCGTACACCAGAAGCAAAACATAGATCTCCGTACACATAGATCTCCTTATCTCTCGCCTATCATTTCTCTATTCATCTCTATCTCTCTCTAACACTTACAACTCTCATCTATTTATAGGCTTTTTCCATTACAATGTTTGTCCACTTACTAACGACTTCCTAACCGACACTATGGACAAATGACCCAATATCTAACTGACTCGATCCAAATGACCCAAAAACCCGCATACCGCGGTACAATTGACTCAACATAACATGTGGTCCAAGTGACCCAAAACCCGCCAACTACAGTATACTTAAACACAAAATACTCCTTTCACGCCCTCATCCGATGTGTCGCAGCGTCGGCAGTACTGCAACATTTCCTCATCAAACCGCTTGCCAACAAATGCCAAAAAAAATCAAAAGAAAAGGTAGCGTGGTTACACCCATGTTAGCCCGCACTACTGCACATATTATCAATTTTGTTCCCTCGCAAGCATAGCACGGATTTTACTTTGATATATGTGTGACTATCAAAACGGTGGGATATCAACTACCCACTGCACATTGAAGGCTCATGAAGGATCCTCTCCCAAAAAAATTTGAATGTGTCTCTTCATATGATGGAGGAGCATTGAATAGCCCCCTTTGTGTACCTTAAATCTAGTTCATGAGGTGATAGAATTCACACTTGGATCTAGATGTTTCTTGGCCACTTCTTGGCCTATAAAAGGAAGCCATGGACATGCATCTTATAAGATAAATTTAGATCAAGGTTATGCTGTTGGAATTGTGTTGGAACTTATTCCACCTCTTACCATACCTATTATCATCTCTCAAGCTCCCTTGCCACTGTCCTCCGAGGGGCAAGTGTTTCTCCCATTTGTTCTTTCAAGTTATTTAGCATTTAGTGAGGAAAAAAAGGACCTCCCTAAGGGATATTTTTAGCTTCCCTTGAAGCCCACACCTCCTAGGTGACACTTCATGTAACAAGCTTGACCATTGGGCAATCTAAATTGGTTCTTTCATTTTCTTCTTGTTGTGGTTTGCCTCTTCTCTCCCTTTTCTTTGTTTCAAGTCATTTTCAAGTTTTTGTTTTATTTTGTTTTATTTCACTAACAAGAACCTTGCAGGATCAATTTGGAGCCACTCACATTTTCTTTTTGTAACAAAGAAAAAGATTTACCCTCAAAATATTTACCCTAAGGTGGGAAGGGTTGCACACCTTTGTGCAAATTTTCCCCACAACAAATATAAAATGAATCAATGTTTTTCATCTTACGCCCCAAGGGGATGTCTAAAGGTAGTCCCAATGCAAGGCGTCTCTGACGAGCGACTGGTGGTCTACGAAATTTATAGTTTATTAACAACTCATCAACCATAGACAATTACATATTACATGTTGTCACGCCCCCTCCCATCAGTCCAATTCAAGGAAGGGAACATGACACTAAATATGGGATTTTTAAAAATCTAGCCCCATCATCATTAACAAATTCATAGCAAATAAAACACATGTGTGCAGATGCATAATCAAAGTAAACACAGTGGAAATGAAATATATATCCACACATATCTATCATACATTTATTTGTATACTCATAACAGTCATCCATTAAAGACAAAGAATAAATCAAAACAAGAGAATACTTATCTTGATGTGAAGTTGTCCCGAAAAACTGGCTATGTAACTACAATGTTCCACCCATCCATAGGCCAACTGTGCTCATCAATCTCTCAACACATTTTCCACCCTCGATTTGGGCATAATTTCCACAAGGAAATGGAACCTACCAACTCATGCATAGCCAAACATATACCACAAATTAGCCAAGCTATTTCGCAGTTGGGTTTATCAAGCTGTAAAGGCAGTAGAAAGGAAAGAATTGTTAAACTAGTGAGCTCAACCTCAGAGCTATCAGAACCTCTACCATATTTAGCGAGCTTGGCCCCCACAATACCTACACACCCAACACAAAGAAGTATCCCCTTCACTTCTCCATAGTCCCTCAGGCCATACCTTCCCTTCTAGTTCTCTTCAAGGTGTGCATAGAAAAGTAGCCAAATCCCTATCATCTTTTGTGAGGTTACACCCTTCACTAGGTTTATCAAGCCAATTCGGTATCCTCTTCTACTCTTGGTTGATTACATCCAATTTCAATCCAAACAAGAGATGCACATCATCCTAACCACAGCAAAAATATCCACACACACACAACAAGCACAAATTTTGGGCATGGAAAACTATTTTAACTATTGGATGAACAAAACGAGATTTCCATGGGTTTTCCCAAATCATGGCACACAAAAAAGGAATTGTGGGATGGAAAAATAACCACGGGGGGTTACCAATCGAATTCCATCATATACCTGGGAAACATAGTGACAAAAATGGATCTCCCAGACCCCAAAATTGATTTCCCTTCTTCTCCATTGTTCTACAACACAAAACGCCATTCTCCCCGCTAAAAAATGAAGGAAACATGGAGAAAAACGCCCAGCAGGCCCAGAACTCGTGATAGAGAAAAACTGATGGATGACTAATGGGTTGGGGAGCGCATTCATGGGTCTTTTATTGCCCAAGAAGAGAAACATGTTTTTCAAAAATGATGGCCTCCCCATACACGAAATTTGGGACAACCATACTCTCCATTTTCCAAAACAATAACTACCTCAACCAACTCTTGGAAGAAATAAATGATTGGGTACAAAATTCATTATGGGTATTTGATGGTTCATGGTTTCTCTCATTGACACTTAGCTTGGCACTATTGGCTTCAAGGGTTTAAATATTTCCCTCCCTATTCTTTGCTAAAATCATGCCCCCATACTCTTGCTACATTGCATAGCTAGTTGTGGGTATTTTTATTAAAATACATATTTACATCATATTTATAATTTCTATCATGCCATGCTAGCATGTGATCCAAATGCATAGATATTTAACTGCTAATACATAAATGATAAATCGATGGTGGGGCCTTGGCTTTGGGCTCCTCACCATGATTTTATAACGATATTACATCATTTACATGTTTAATGCAATGGGGTCAAAATCAGGGTGTTACATTCCCCTCCCCCTTAAATTAGCATTGTCCTCAGTGCACTTCAAAATTGAACAAAAATGGATATTCCACTCTCATGGAATCCTCCAACTCCCATGTAGCCTCATCGAGACTGTAGTGCTTCCATTGCACCTTCACCTGTACGATGGTTGGGTTCTGGAGCAATGTTAGATTCATGTCTAAGATGCGCAATGGATCGATTTAGAACTAACCCTTGGGTTCCACCTGGATCACATCCCAATTAATCACATGGTAATTAGTATCATGTACATATTTTTTAAGCAAAGAAACATGAAAAACATTATGAGCTCTAGTGTTAGCAGGAAATGCAAGTCTATATGCAACTAGTCCTATTCTTTCAAGCACTTCAAATGGCCCACAATATCTGGGTGATAGCTTGGCACAACTCCCAAGCTTCAAGGAACTCTTCCTTGGCCTCACTCTAAGGTAAACATGATCCCAAACACTGAACTCCCTATGCACCCTATGCTTATCTACTTATAGTTGTTGTCTATCTTGGGCTACTTTTAAATTATTCCTGATAGTTGCAACCTCTTGTTACATTTCCTTAAGAAATTCTGGCCCAAGTACAATTATGTTCACTGGATTATCCAAAGTCATTGGTGTCCTTCACTTCCTACCATACAAAGCATAAAATGGACTCATGCCTAATGATGCTTGCTTCCCATTATTATATGCAAACTCTACCAAGTGTAGATAATCCTCCCACTTGGATGGTTTGTATATTACATACATGTGAAGCATGTCTTCAAGCACCTGATTTACTCTTTCGGTTTGTCCATCTGTTTGAGGATGGTAGGCAGTGCTAAAATTCATTTTCGTACCCAAATCTACAAAAATACCTTTCCAAAAATTTGAAGTGAACTTGGTATCCCTGTCAGAAATTATTGCCTTAGGAAATCCATGCAATCTGAAATTTCCTTCATGAAAATATTTGCAATGGCATCGATTTTATATGTAGACTTAACCGGTATAAAATGTGTTTCCTTTGTTAACTTGTCCACCACCAGCATGATGGAATCATGTTGCTTTATTGTCATCGGAAAACCCATAATAAAATCCATGGAAATTATCTCCCATTTCCATTTTGGAATTGGCAATGGATGCAATAAACCTGTGGGGTGTTGGTGTTCAACCTTCACCTGCTGAAATTTCATACACCTAGAAATGTATTCAGCGATGTCCTTCTTCATCCCTTGCCAAAAGTATTGTTTTATGGCGGTATCAATCATTTTATAATATCCTCGGTGACCGTAATATGGAGCTTTATCGATTTCATCCATAGCAATTTTCTCTTCAAGTCTGCGTCTGCCACATTTGGAACATAAATTCTGTTTTTATAAACAAGAAGTCCATCACCTTCCAAATGATACCCTTCATACCTCTTTTCAAAGTTATGTTGTTGCAATTTGTCCTTTATCTACACATACATTTTGTCTTCAACAGTACAGTTAATAATATGTTGCCTCAAATATGATTGACAAGTACTAAGGGCTGCCAAATGCATTTCATTTACTTTCCTGTTGAGTGCATCAACCACCTTTATATGACTGAGGTATCCCACTTAGGAAATGTTGAATTTTCACCTTATGGTCTCTAATATACCTGAAATATATTAGCAGCTCCAGGAATTTGTTTGCATATTCTTCCATGGTCATTTGTCCCAATTTGAGTTCATGGAATTCTTTGATTTTATCATTGTAATACCTATCATAGAGGTACTTTTTCTTGAAGTACTTCTTGAACTGCTTCCACACAATATTCCTTTCATTGATCTTCTTCAATTGCCTAAGGTGATCCCACCATATAGATTCTCTTCCATTTAGATTGAATATGGCCACCCTTGCCTTCATATTTGCAAAGTATTTTTGGACTGGGAAATACTTTCTCATCTCAAGAATCCAAGCTTCAGCTTCTTGACCAGAGATTACCTCGCCATCAAATGTAGGAGGTTTGGCCTTCTTAAATTCCCCATGTGAATTGTTCTTGTAATTCCTCTTCCTCTTATTCATGTGAGTTGAAGCGCTTGAACCTTCAATGGATTCTTCAGAGTTATATGATCCACCAAAAGAGTTTTATGGAGTATATGGCATGTCTTTAGAAACTCTTCCTGAGCTATTGGACCTCTTGCGGGAACTTCTCCTTGAACTACTCCCATTATTTTATGTATTTGCTGAGTGATTCCCAGAGTTAATCTTCCTTTGAATGTCTGTCAAACTTTGCATCATGGTTGCATTCAGTTGATTTTGTTCTTCTTGATCTTTAATCAGTCTCTCATTGTCTTCTATACAACTCTGTAGCTCTACCCTTAGGCTCCTCATGGTGGCTGCAATATCTGGGGGAGTCTCTTGGTTTCTTCTCTCATTTTATTTTGTTTCTGCATTCTCAACCTATATGTTCTCTCCCATGGAATATGTCTCAGGCTCATAGGGATCCTATGCATCATCCATGATGATGATCCTCTTGGCCCAACCAAGACCAAAAATTTCCCAACTACAATAGACTAAAACGTTGACCCTTAACTATCACTGATATGATTCTAAGTCTACAAAATGTGTTCATAAACAAAATTGTTAGTTGCATTATATTCTTAGAAATTTATAAATTATTTTCATGCATTTGGGAAAATCTCATATTGACAATTCTTGCCAAATCACAGAGTTTTCTCACAATCTGAACGATGTATCAGGGAGGGACTACGGGGGTTGAGGGGTCTTGGCCCCCTTGTGGCTTCCCTACGCCACTGCAGAGTGGGTCGAGAGCAGTGCCCTCTTTTTTTATTTTTGTAAATCTTTTAATTTCATGCAATCTGGCACATAATTTCAATGTCATTTTTCAATTTCTGGTGCCAGGAAATCTCCCTAGAAAAACTGCTTAAATTCTCTGTTTCGGTGGACTTTTCAATTCTTCTGCGAAATTCCTTTCGGTGAATTTTTCCTTTCTTCGTCACTCTCATTTTCGGCAACTTTTTCCATTTTTCGCCGATTACCTTTTCGGCGACTTTTTTATTTCTTTGCCGACGGTTTAGGAGGCTTTTTCCATTTCTTCACCGAATTTTCATCGACAAATTTTTCATTCCTCCACCGACGGTTTCAAAGAACTTTCTCATTTCTCACCAATTCTTTCGGCGTACTTTCTCTTTTATCGCCGAGCAGTTTCGGTGATTTTTTCGAATCTTCACCGAAACTTTGTCTTTGGAAATTTTTTCACCGAAACGTATCGGCAACTTTTTCAATTTGTTCACTGACAGTTGCGATGCCCTTTTCAATTTTTTGCCGACAATTTTGGCGACCTTTTCAATTTGTCGCTGAAACATATCGGCAGACTTTTCCCCTTTTCGCCGAAATTCCCTTTTTCGTCGAAATTCCTTTAGCGAATTTCTCCAAAACTTGTCGATATGTGTCGGCACAACTTGCTCAAATCCGCCGACACATACACTTTGGAAAAACTCAAAAACTTTGAAAAATTTACTTTCCTTTTTGATGATTAGTGCTTAGCAGGAAGTATTCTTACCTCTGCAATTTGTTAGATGTATCCCATATAGGCCCAATGTTGCAACTTGTAGCTCCGATGCCACACTGTCGTGCCCCCTCCCATCAATCCAACTCAAGGAAGAGAACATGACACTAAATCTGGTATTTTTAAAACTCTAGCCCCATCATCATTAACAAATTCATAGCAAATAAAACATATGTGTGCAAATGCATAATCAAAGTAAACACAGCGGAAATGAAATATATATCCACACACATCTATCATACATTTATTTATATAATCATAACATTCATCCATTAAATACAAAGCATAAATCAAAACAAGAGAATACTTATCTTGATGTGAAGTTGTCTCGAGCAACTAGCTATGCAACTGCAACATTCCACCTAGCCATAGGCCAACTGTGCTCGTCAATCTCTCAACACAACTGCCACCCATGAGCTAGGAATGATTTCCACAAGGAAAGGGAACCTACCAACTCATGCATAGACAAACCTATAAAATAAATTAGCTAATCTAGTCCACGGCTGGGTTTATCAAGTTGTAAAGGCAGTAGAAAGGAAATAATTGCTAAGCTAGTGAGCTCAACGTTATAGCTATCAGTACGTCTACCATATTTAGCTAGCTTGGCCCCCACAATACCTACACACCCAACACAAGGAAGTATCTCTTTCACTGTTCCACATTCCCTCAAGTCATACCTTCCCTTCTAGTTCTCTTCAAGGTGTGCATACAAAGGTATCCAAATCCCTATCATCTTTTGTGAAGTTACACTCTTCACTAGGTTTGTCAAGCCAATTATTGATCCTCTTATACTCTTGGTTAATTACATCCAAGTTCAATCCAAACAGGGGATGCACATCATCCCAACCACAACAAAAATATCCACACACACACAGCAAGCACAAATTTTGGGCATGGAAAACAATTTTAACTATGGGATGAACAAAATGAGATTTCCATGGGTTTTCTCAAATCGTAGCACACCAAAAACAAATTGTGGGATGGAAAAATAACCACAGGGGTTACCAATCGAATTCCATCATATACATGGGAAACTGATTGACAAAAATGGATCTCCCAAACCCCCAACTCGATTTCCCTTCTCCCCCATTGTTCTACAACACAAAACGCCCTTCTCCCTACTAAAAAATGAAGGAAACACAAGGAAAAACATGGAGAAAAATGCCCAGCAAGCCCAAAACTCCTGAGAGAGAAAAACGGATGGATGACTAATGGGTTGGGGAGAACATTTGTGGGTATTTTCTTTCCCAAGAAGAGAAACATGTTTTTCAAAAATGATGGCTTCCCCATACACGAAATTTGTTACAACCATACTCTCCATTTCCCAAAACAATAACTACCTCAACCAACTCTTGGAAGAAATAAATGATTGGGTACAAAATTCAATAAGGGTAGTTGATGGTTCATGGGTTCTCTCATTGACACTTGGCTTGACACTATTGGATTCAAGGATTTAAATATTTCCCTCCCTATTCCTTGTAAAAATCATGCCCCCATACTCTTGTTGCATTGCATAGCTAGTTGTGGGTATTTTTAGTAAAATACATATTTATAATTTCCATCGTGTCATGCTAGCATGCGATCCACATGAATAGATATTTAATTTCCAATACATAAACAATAAATCGATGGTTGGGCCTTGGCCTTGGGCTCCTCACCATGATTTTAGAACGATATTACATCATTTACATGTTTAATGCAACGGGGTCAAAATCGGGGTGTTACACATGCACAATAACAAATTTGGATGCTTTCCTTTTCATAAAGAACTCTTGGTCATTGAAGTGTTCCTCAAATGAAAATTTTGCAAAAAATAAAGAGCACTTAGAACTATTTATGAACCCTGCAATGTTCCCATGAGTGCATGGATGACCATCGATATATAATGGATATATGTCAGGTTCTTTCTGTTAAATTTTCCGTTAACATAACTATTCATGCACATACTATAAATGGAAATTCTACCAACAATCTATAGGACCGCAAAGTGGCATAAGTGCTACTGACTGTTTGGGGGAAACACATACATGTGAAAGGATAAACAACCCAATATTTTCAGCATCTATATCACACTTGGCAATCATAAAACTCTTACAACAAAAGGAGAATTTGGTTCCAACATCAGGCAGAGGTAAAGAAAACGGTCAAGCACCATATAAAGTGTGGTTGTAACAAGTTTGATATTTACTTTGCAAATTCACAAGAAGAGAGAAGTCATCACTACCCTCCAACAATTAGACCAACCTCGATATGTACTTGGACATTTTTTCTCTCAAATCATGCAAATTTTTGGCTTTCCTAGTAGAGATGTTTTGGGTGGCATTGACAGCATACTTTGGATCACTAGAAATTTCATTTGACTGAACAGAAGCAAAGGGGTTATTCAATTTAGTACGAAACATAATTGTTTTGGCTTCCAAATTTTCCAAAAATGAGCATTGGGAAGTGTTCCTACATGTCTTTTCTATATCACCTATTGGATTTTTCATTGCAGTAGGGGGTATTAGACCTTCAACATTGGGTAGTCGATCATTAGGATAATGGGTGAGTGTGACACGTGAAGGGTTCTCCTTTAATCCTTGACGCTTTGAACAACCACATACTACTGGGGTTTCATAAACGAGATCCATCTCATGACGAATTACTATCGATGACCTAGGATTTGGGCTAGAAGATGGCATGTTACAATTGGCAGGGTAAAGCGGCTGCTCATTTTCATCTACCAATTACTTGCAGTATCTTGCTCCTGATAACAGCTTCGGACGTTTTACGAATGGAGAAATATCTTGTGCATCCAAACTCAATCATGAATCGGGATCCTGCAAAATAAAATACATTCTTATTCAGATTCACATGGATAAGTAAAATAAATTCAATTAGATAATCAAAATATAAATAAAATTTGAACTTACTAGAGATGGAAAGGGAGAACTCATTGAACTTTGAACAATATGCAATGAACTGGAATTTGAAGAAATGGCCATTTGATATTATAACATTTTCTCCCTGCATTTGAGTCAAATCAACAATCGATACATGTCTATAGTCCAAAAAATAAATTTTAAGAACCATATTACAATCTTACTTCCAATATAGTTTTGAAACCATTCTGTAAGAAAAATGTGAGTTTAAGTAGCATATGTATACTACGAAATATTGTAATTGTTGTGGTTGAATCCTAAAAGAACATTTAAGATGAATATATCATTTTAAGTTGAAATAGGACTTCCTATAGCTTTTTCATTAAAATGGTGCGCCCAAAATAATACAACCACACCGGTGCGTTCTAACTAACTAAATGCATCGGTGCTATAAATCCATGTACACACTGTGTTGAAACAACTGCAAAAGTATTTGAAAATGAATTTATCCTCTATATTGGATAGCATATAGTTATCGATGCAATTCAATGTTGTTGAAGGCGGTGTGCTTGGTATAATAAGACACACCGGTGCAACCGTATTCTTAATATGCACCGTAGCATGATATAGTTTTTTTTAATTTTATATCATATGCCGCCACGATACTCCATGAAAATATAAGCGCGTCGAGGCTTGCATATCTTTATGGTGCACCACTATTCTAAGAAAATTTTAAAAATTTATCTATACGGTGCTTTTCATGTTCTTACATACCAGTGCATCCATGCAACACATGCACCAAAACCCTGAGAATCAAAAATGAAAATAAAAATTGCATAACTTATGTTTCCATAAACTAAAAAAAGAGCGAAAATTTCATTTTCAAAACCTAATTCTATAGAGTGTTTATAAAAAAATTCATAATCACTATTTCATTATTTTTCCAAAATTTCTAAGGGAGAGGTTTGGAAGAAAGACTTACCCGGGAGGAGTTTAGAGCAACTAGATTATTCCGAAGATTGAAATTTGTAAGGTATGTTGAATCAAAGAAAACCCTGCATAGTAGAAATTTGATGTAAATTTTTAATATTGATAAAAATCCATGATTAATTTATTTTCCTATTTAAAGTTTAAATGAATTAAAAAAAAATCATAGTTACCTTTAACATTGGAACCATGGTTTTCTTGTTGCTTCCTTTTGTTTTATGTGGATACAAAATTTTACATTAGGATTTAAATCCCTCTATTGTTTCAAAATTATGATTTTTTATTTTTAGGGATTTTAGATTTAATGGGTTTGTACTTTTATATACAAAGCATTGGGTTCCTTGGGACCACTTCTTGGGTCGAATCTGAAACCTTGTCGACCCTATAACATTTTTTTTTTTCTTAAACGCTTACGCAAATCTTGGTGTGTTCGATTTGCTCGAACGCACCAGTGTGTTTATAATTAAAGTGCACCAGTAATGTCGGCTATGTTATTCTTTTTTTCATATTTTAACTTTTAAAAATGCTTATGCATTTTTCGGTGCAGGAGAGTTGTAATAAAGCATCAGTGCATTAATTGTAAAAGCACACCGTTTTGATTACCAATGCTTTAAAATAAATATATCGTACCAATAAATGTGTATGTGACTATTTTTTATTTTGTTCTTGTAAACATTGTGTTCAAGTATGTTGTGTAGGTGTGTTCATGTATAGAAGCACCGATGCGTTTTGTTTACTAAAACACACCAAAATGATAGATTGTTTTCTTATTTTGAATATATATAATTTATATGTATAATATATTTAGTAGGATCTATATTTAATGGTCTAGATTGTTTATTGATAGAAAATGTGTGATTAGAGTTCAATGAGCAATAATTGTCATCGGGATGATGGGCGCACATCCAAAAATGTGAACAAGGGAATCTCTTTGTAATTTCTATGTTAAATTAATATGTTTGAATTATATATAAGTTTAACTAATATGTATTGGTTAATGTTTGTCATGCAGAGCCAAAAAATGAGCAAGCTTGATAAGATTATTTGCAATCTAATTACAAAAGAGCGTAAAACATTGATGAAAAATTTGTAGATGGATGAATCGGGTGAATCAAGAAGAAATCAATGTGAATTTTTTCTTGAATTTATAATAATAATGTACTTAATAATAATCGCTAATTTTTTTAAACAATCTAATTCACATATGTTGAATGTTATGCAAGGACTGATAGCAACAAAAGGGAATGTCATCATAAGAAAAAGCAAATTGTGGATGATTTAAATGATTATGAATTGGTCCTTAGCTCATCTAGAGTGGTGTTGGAAGTGGGGTGAATCCATGAATATGGGTAACACTTTTTGCCCAAAAGTGACGGTGAAAATTTGATTGTTTACTCATTAATTAAATTGAAGCCCAAAAAACTCATATATGCCTTGTGAATTTCGACATGCAACAAAAAAAAAAATTGTAAGGAAGTATGATGTATTTCCACCTATATTTTAAAAAATAATATTATCATTATTTAATATGCCAAAATTGCATTTAATGATAGGTTTGTTCTTGTAAATTTCAAGAAAAGTTAACAAGTGGCTTGTGTGCACGTAAAATAATTTAATGATAAATGCATAATTTTTTAAAAATATATATATATGAACATAATCTACACAAAATGCATTGGGGCATACATTTTTTTTTAATTTATGTTGGAAAATTATATTTTTTATTAATTTTCAAAACTGACTATTGAAAGTTTTAATCGCATTTCGTACACGTGTGTGCACGTAAAGTTTTTTTTATGGGTTACAAAAATCGAAAAAAAAAATACCATTTTGAAGAGGATGGGTTGATATGGGGTGTATATATTTTTTGAAATTTTTTTCTTGTGTAATTTTTATGGTGTTGATGTTTCTTTGCGCTAATTCGAAGTTGTGGACATAGTTTTGTAAGTGTAAATTTGAAAAGAAAAAAAGAAATTATCATATGAACTTAGAAACCCGTAAATTATATGCCAGTGCATAAAAGATTCGTCGACGAATCCATCAGTATGAATTCATCCACCTAAGGTGCATCCCTAGATAGGGTTTAGGCCTGGCAAAGAGGCCAGTAAAATTAATTTGTAGAAAACAGGGCTAATTAAAGCGTGTTTTTCAAGCCCTCGATCGAGGTTTTTCAGCGCATTTTTAAATAGATCGATCGAGGGTTTATCTGCAGTTAAACTAAAATCTCAATAGAGCTACTTTTTACTTTCTATAGTCTTCCCGCGAAATTCTATGTATCTTTTCTTAATCACAATAGATCGATCGAGCTGTTTAAAAAATCTTGATCAAATGCTTGGTTAAGCCCTCGATCAAGATTTTAAAAGCTCAATCAATCTCATTTTTTTCTATACCTGTGTCCTCTGCTTTCCAAAAAGTGTTACCCATCTTCATGGGAACATCCAGTGAATGAAAGGGGAAAAAAATTTATAAAGCTATGAGGTATATAGTGGAAATAACATATAGATGTACTTTCCACTTACAGTGCATATATCAATCCAATGAGTCCAAGAATCATGTTATATATAAACTACAAGAGGCGTTTCTGGAGCAATGGTCAATGAGAACTATCATATTTGCAATAGTAAAAACATACAACAACAACAAAAAATCATTCAAAAGGTAATATTCTCAAACATGTTTTCTATAGAATATGTACCTACTACTACAAAGCGTTCCTTTATTAATATTAATTCTGATATTTTTATTTTTCATATCAACATAAAAATGGTTTAATGTCATTGTACATTTTCATGAAGATTATGAAAATCACAAAGGATGAATGAGATGATATCTGAAATATGCCAATATGGATGTCCAAAAGAGTGTATAAAGATATGGTCAAGGAAATGGACATAATTGCATCGCAGGAAGAGTCGTCTCAACAACAATGTGCTTCAAATGTGAAATCATTGAATTTTTATGTTGCGTACATCTAATTAAATAATTTAGCATTAAATATTAATTTTCAATTGTTTTGTTGCAGAAGAGAAAACAAAATGGATCCCATTCAGTACATAAGACAGGACAACAAGGAAAAAATGGGTGCCATCATTAGATGTCTTCAAATAGGTGTTAACATACAAAAAAGAGATATCAGAAGAATGTTAAGATTAGCATAAAATTCACAAGAAGAGCATAGTAAGGATCACTGAAAGAAACACAATCACAAGATAGACACAGATTTATCTTGGGAAACCCTCATGGGGTAGAAAACCCAGCAAATCTTCATCAATATAGATGACCAACAAATACAAAGATGTAATCCCCAAACAAGAGCTCCTTCTCCTCCTTCGCAGATCTCTCTCTCTCTCCTATGCGCAATTCACAAGTGAGTGAATGAGTGAGTGTGTGTTCAAATGAGGAACACACCTCCTCTATTTATACTTTACTTCACTTGACTTTTAACCCTTACTGGGCCGACTTCTCCTAGGAGAGTCTAATAACCCCTAAACACTTAACTCAGGGCCAACCCCACTAGGGAAGTTTAATAACCTTAGTTACAACATCTCGACGGAGGAATAAACATCTCCGGATATATAATAATGTCCCGACGGAGGAATGAAACATCTCCAGATAATAAAGTACAAATAGAATATTCTTAGAAGTTACAATATTTCAACACTCCCCCTTAACAAGAAGGATATTCTAACAACATCTATAGGATCAAGGAGTCATCAACAACATGATACATGATACATGATACATCTATAAATCATTGGAATCTTTCTTCAATCATCATCAGTAACTCAAACAGTTACTGGAACATCAACATCTTCAATACTGAGTCTTCATCTTCTGCAGCACTCAATCAGCTACAGCAACATCATCATCTGGATCTTCCGATCAACAACATCATCTGGATCTCTCAATCAACAGCGTCATCATCTGGATCTTCCGATCAGCGACATCATTTGGATCTCTCAATTAATAGCATCATCATCTGCAATACACATGATCCAATTACGGGATGATCAATCCCTCTCACTTTAGGACATAAGTCCAAGGATGATACAATCATGATCCACTTATGGGATGATCAATCCCTATCAATTTAAGACACCATATCATGTCTAGGGACGATGCAATCCAGATCTGCTTACGGGATGTCAATCCCTATCATTTTAAGACACCACAACATGTCTAGGTATGATGCAATCCATATCTACTTATGGGATGATCAATCCCTATCAATTTAAGACACCACAACATGTCTAGGGACGATGCAATCTAGATCTACTTACGATATGATCAATCCCTATCAATTTAAGACACCACAACATGTTTAGGGACGATGCAATCCAGATCTACTTACGAGATGATCAATCCCTATCACTTTAGGACATAAGTACAAGGATGATGCAATCCTGATCCACTTATAAGATGATCAATCCCTATCACTTTAGGACATAATTCCAAGGTTGATGCAATCCTAATCCACTTACGGGATGTTCAATCCCTATCACTTTAGGACATAATTCCAAGGATGATGCAATCCTCTCGTCCTCTTAGACAAAGTCTAAGGACCACTTCATTGACCTCATTGTCGGTGCAGGTATCCTCATCATCGACCTCATCGTCGGAACAAGTAACCTCATCATCGATACAAGTATCCTCATCATCGATACAAGTATCCACATCATCAATACAGGTATCCTCATCATCGACCTTACCGTCGGTATAGGCAACCTCTTCATCGATACAGGTATCCACATCATCGATACCAGTATCCAAATATCATCATCGACCACATCACTCCCCCTTTCGAGGAGGGTCCTTTTTAACTACACCAAGCTTGTCTCAGAAATACTCAAACTTTACTCGAGACATGGGTTTGGTCAATACAATAGAAACTTGATCATCAGTGCTCACATACTCGAGCTTTATAAATCCTTTCTGCACCATATCCTGTATATAGAAATATCGGATCTCTATGTGTTTTGACTTATCATGGAACATTGGATTCTCCGTCATCTTGATACAACTCTGGTTGTTGCACAGGATCACAGTGGGGTCCATCTCTAAGTCAAATAGTCCTGATAACAACTTCTGAAGCCATATGGCTTCACAACTAGCAGAGCAAGCTGCTATATATTCCGCTTCAGCTATGCTGAGAGCCATACTGGATTATTTCCTGCTAAACCACGAGATCATAGCAGATCCCAAACAATAACATCCACCCAATGTGCTCTTTCTGTCTGAGAGACTTCCATCCCAATCTGCATCTGTATAACCATGCAATCTGAAATCATTATCTCCAATATAATATAGACCAAAGTCTATCATACCTTTTAGGTACCTCATCACATGCTTTGTAGCTATCAGGTGAACACGTCTAGGCTCAACTAGATACTGACTCAGGGTGTTCATAGCAAATCATTTATCTGGCCTGGTATTCGTCAAATACATCAACGACCCAATAATCTGTCTATACTGAGTCACATCCACTAATTCTAACGATTCATCGGCCAACAACTTCAAGTTGGTATCGATGGGAGTGGCCATGGCCTTACATTCCAACATATCAAATCTTTTCAATATTTCCACAGCATACTTTCCTTGGTTGAGAAAGATTCCTTCTGGACCTTGCCATACTTCCAGACCTAGGAAGTAATTCATCAATCCAAGATGTTTCATCTCAAATTATGTAGCTAGCTTCTTCTTGCTTTCCATGATTTGTTTCTCATTTCCTGTCAGAAATAGATCATCCACATACAGTAATAGTATGACAGGTTCATCATCCATAACCTTAAGGTAAAGGTTAGGATCAACTTTACTTTTGGTAAATCCCAAGCTTGTCAAGAAGCTATCAATTCTTCCGTACCAAGCTCTAGGAGCTTGTTTCAACCCGTACAGAACTTTCTTCAACTTACATACGTGAGTTCTTCTATCTTCAACCTCAAATCCTTGTGGTTGTTCTATGTACACTTCTTCCTCAATCACACCATTCAGGAATGCTGTCTTCACATCCATCTGGTGTAATCTCCACTTCATCATGGATGCAAGTGCCATGATGGTTCTAATGGAAGTGTACCTTGCAACTGGTGCAATTTTTTCTTCATAGTCAATTCCCTCTTTCTAAGATAATCCTCTGGCCACAAATCTTGCCTTATACTTTTCAATGCTAACATCCGCAGCATGCTTTATCTTGTATATCCACTTGGAGGATACCACACTCTTATCTTTTGGTTTGGGAACTACATCCCAACATCATTCTTCATTATTGACTGGTATTCCTCCGCCATTGCTTCTACCCATTATTTCTTATGAACTGCTTCTTCATAAATGGTAGGTTCTTGATCTACAAAATCACACATCAAGGCCACATAGCTGGAGAATGGCTTTGGTTTCTTGCTCACTCTTGTGGAGTTTTTTGGAGCTCCATATTTTTCTGCTTCATGTATGATTTCTCTTTCCCATGCTGGATTTCTCTTCCGTGATATGTTCATTGGTGGGGGTTCTTGAGGTTCTATCATATCTTGGTCTTCTGGTGTTTCTTCTTCAGGGAAAGAAACATATTATGTATTTCTAGGAGGTATATCTTCTTCATATACTTATTCACACTGGCTCTTTCTAGATCTTTTGAGAGCAGCTTCTTCATCAAATGTTACATCTATACTAATTTCCATGTGATGGAATCCTGGGATGTATATTCTAAATGCTTTGGATGCTTCACAATATCCAACAAATATTTTCTTCTTTCTGGAAGGGTCCAACTTAGTTCTCTTTTCTTTTGGTATGTGAACATATACAGGGAATCCAAATATCTTGAGATGGCTTACCTCAGGCTTCTTCCCTGTGAACATTTCTTCTGGAGTCTTGAATCCAAGAGCACTATGAGACAATTTATTTTGGAAATAGACTGTCGTCCTTGCTGCTTCAGCCCATAGATGCATAGGAAGATCTTGATCATGTATCATTGTCTTCACTGCTTCCATGATGGTTCTATTCTTTCTTTCCTCAACACCATTCTGTTGAGGGTTGTAGAGAGTGGTTAGTTCTCTCTTGATTCCAGCTTCTTTACAAAAGACTTCAAAATCCTCTGAAGTATATTCTCCACCATTATCTATCCTGAGTGTCTTGATTTTCTTTTCTGAATGATTTTCTATCAAGGCTTTGAATTCCTTGAATTTTCCAAAGACTTCATCTTTTCCTTTTAAGAAATATATCTCAAGTCTTTCTTGAATAGTCATCAATAAATGTAAGGTAGTATTCATATCCACTCAAGGATGTGGAGGGAATTGGACCACATACATCTAAATGAATCAGTTCCAAAGTACTTTTAGTCTTTGTTTCACTCTTTGGAAATGGATTCTTGATATTCTTCCCTTTTGCACATCCTTTGCAAGTGCCTTCATGATCAACCTTCAAATCTGGTAATCCGGTTATTACTTTTCTCACATAGGGTAGTGCTTTGTAGTTGATGTGAGTAAGCCTTCTATGCCATAGCTCACTTGGGCTAGTGGCTTCATGGACAAGGGCTACTTTTGAATGTCCTTTGAGTTTATATCGCCCTCCTTCTTCTTCACCAATAACAACTGCATCCTCAATTGATTTTCCTTTGGGCCACATGAGTACTTGTCCATCTATGAATGCAACCATATAACCTTTCTTATCTAATGCTGAGATAGAAAGTAGGTTCTTCTTCAAACCCGGTACATATAAGACTTCCTTCATCTTCATGGGGGTTCCAGAATCAAGCTTATAGCTTGCTTCACCAATTCCTTTGATGGGATATTGATAGTCATCTCCTAATGATACCTTTTTGTGGAGATGTCCTCTCTTCAAGTCTTGATAAAGTTTTCTTTTGTCCCGTCATGTGTTTTGAAGCACCACTATCAATAAGCCCTGTGTCTTCTCCAGGTGTTACAGACCCAGAGAGTGCAGAGAATAGAACATACTCTTCTGCATCTTCTTCTTCTACCTTAGATCTTTTCCTTTGAGGTCTTTCCTCCTCTTCATCTTCACTATTATCTTCTACTAGATGTGTTTGATGTATTCTGTGGTGGAAACCCTTCTTCTTCTTTGAACGACAATCCTTAGCAATGTGTCCTATTTTGTGACAATTGAAACATTGGAATGAAGAGTAATTTATTTCTGGAATGGTTCTTATTTTCTTTTGAAACCTTTGTGGAGGTTGAGACTCCTTATGGCTTTCCTTCTTGAAGTTGGATTGACTTCTTCTTTTGGTATGGGTGGCTAATGCTTGATTATCTTCTTTGATTAGGGATTCTCTATTAGCTACTCTAGCCTCTTCTTGAATGCAATCCTCCCATACAATATCAAACTTCATGCTTTCCTTTCTGGCACACATGGTCTGGATGAATGAATCCCAAGGTCTAGTGAGACCATTGAGAGCAGTCATGACTAGTTCATCTTCATCAAGGGAGTCTCCAATGGCTTCTAGTTGTTCCTTGAACTGGGAGACCCTTGTGAAGTAATATTGAATGGATTCTCCTTTACTCATCTTAGTGCTCTTCCATTGAGCTCTCAGGTTCATCTTCTTATTGATGTTCCTTCCTTCATACATTCTGGCTAGGGCATTATACATTTCTTTTGGGGTCTTCTTGGATGACACTTGGGGAATCAAGTGTCTTTGATAGAATCAACAATGATTCTCTTTTCCCTAATCAGGTCCTTCTTGTGCTTCTCTTTAGCTTCATCTTCCGCAGGTTCTGCAACTTCATTTTTATTGTATTGGGAAATATCATTCTCTTCAAGAATGAGACCAATCCTATATTTCCATGCCCAGAAATTCTCTATTCCTTCTAGCTTATCCTCAAGCTCGGTGCTTGGGGCCATCTTATCCAGGAGGTCACCAAAAATTGAAAATTCTCAAAATACAAAACAAACCTTACCAGGAGATGTGCTTGACTGAGTTGAGTTGACTGGTGTACTTGGTTTCTGGAAACTTCATCTTTTCACCCTTCAAACTTGACTAGCAAATTTCAAATCTGCAACAGGTTTTCTGGTTTACTAGTTCGCAGCTTTTCTGGTTTACTAGTGCACAGGTTTGCAGCTTTTCTGGTTCACTGGTGCACAGGTTCGCAGTTTTTCTGGTTCACTGGTTTTTTGGTCCAGAAGTCAAACTAGGGTTTGACTTTCTCGGAGACCTACCCATTCAAAAAGTTCGATCTAAGGCTCAAAATTTTGCTTTTGAGGAGGAGCATCCAGCCATGCAATCAGATTCCAAAAGTTTCAACTTTTGCAGAAACCCTAATTATCACCAGAGGAGGAGAGAGAGATATGTTCACCTTGTGAAAGATGTCCTATTCAAGCTAGCTCTGATACCATGTTAATATTAGCATAAAATTCACAACAAGAGCATAATAAGGATCATTGAAAGAAACACAATCACAAGATAGACACGGATTTATCCTCGGAAACCCTCATGGGGTAGAAAACCCAGCAAAGCTTCCTCAATATAGATGACCAACAAATACAAAGATGCAATCCCCAAATAAGAGCTCATTCTCCTCCTTCGCAGATCTCTCTCTCTCCTATGCGCAATTCACAAGTGAGTGAATGAGTGAGTGTGTGTTCAAATGAGGACCACACCTCCTCTATTTATACTTTAGTTCACTTGACTTTTAACCCTTACTGGGTCGACTTCTCCTAGGAGAGTCTAATAACCCCTAAAAACTTAACTCAGGGCTGACCCCACTAGGGAAGTCTAATAACCCTAGTTACATCATCTCGACGAAGGAATAAACATCTCTGTATATATAATAATGTCCCGATGGAGGAATGAAACATCTCCGGATAATAAAGTACAAATAGAATATTCTTAGAAGTTACAATATTTCAACAAAGAATCGATCAACATTGGGTTAAGTATGGGTTTTCAGTATATGTTGATGTATCAAAAATTAATTGTGGAATTTGTAAGTATCTGTGTTGTTTTACTTCCCTCATTTTATACATGATAGAATAACAAAAATCATTTATATTAAATCTATGATTTCTTATGAGGTATAAAGCTTGCAGGAAACAATGTATGGAGTGGAGCCAACAGAAGGGTTGTTGAGAGAAGGCATGAGACATGGTTTGAAAGAATGTGTATCATTCAAGACTCAATTCTTTCTATGGTACATCGTTTTTCAATTTACATTCATCTATACTAGCTATTTTAATTTTCAATAAATTATTCCCACTAATGTAGAAACACTCATTACACTTTATTTTTATGTTTGTAGATGGAAGCTGAAGAAGAGGAAAACAATCGAGGAAATCAACAAAACATTCAGCCAAATAACCCAAGTCATGGAAGTGACTCGAGCACTGATAATAGTTCCAGCGAAGAATGATGATTCATATATTTTGAATGTTAATGCAATCTATTGTATATTTTGTTATAATTGTCTATGAAAATCAAACATTTTGTATAATGTATTGGACATAGTGTCCCAATTGAAAGACAATAGGTTACCAATAAGTGTAACAATTACATCCATGTTGACATTTTGATTATTGTGGATTTTATGTTGTCTGATTTTGTGACAATGGGTCTTTTATTGATATATAATAAAATAAAGTTTTTTATTCTATTGCATTCTCCAATGTTATTGTGAAATGTATGGATGATTAAATATGACAATAGATGCGAAAATTTATGATATAACAAATTAATCCAAACGCAATAATTCAAATTCAAATCAATACTACTATAAAATATATTTCAATTCCTAATGAATAATGGAATTAACCAAAATAAAAATAAAATATAGATATTGTAGTTCGATGTCAATAGTCACTACTCACCAAACAAAAAATAATCTATGGTGCTTTCGATCATTCCAATTTCGCACCATTATGTTTATGACCATGTAGCACCAATGCGTTGTAAACAATGTAGCACCAGTGCGTTGAAAACAACATGGCCTAGTGCAACATAATACTCGTTGCATGCTCTGGTGCTTTTTGTGATGTTATGCTCCAGTGCGCTACTATATATTAATTGCACCGTTAAATTTTAAAATATAGCGACAATCAACATCTAAGTGAACTTTACCAGTGCGTTCATCTTCACCCATGGCACCAGTGCATTGTAATAGTTAGTTTGCACCGGTGCGTTTTAATAGTTGGTAAGCTTCGGTGTGTTTTAGGTATACGGCATCAGTGTGTTTTGAAAGTATGTAAGCATTGATGCTATTGTTGGTAAAATGCACCGGTGCAAATAATGTTATAAAGCACCGGTTCTTTTAATAATTTTGGTATGCACTAGTGTGGCACGGGTGCATATAATGGTTTCAAATTTTCATGTGCATCGATGCATATGTTTCTTTTAAATGCACTAGTGCATTTTTTATTTGCTCGCACCTGTGTGTTTGAATGAATAAAGCACACCGGTAAAAAAACATCCGCAATAGCCTCCAGGTGTCGAATTGTTTTTAGTTATAATATTTTTCTGTAAAAACCTCCACTAAAACATCTGTTACCATTTACAGAGGTTGTAGCGGAGGGTTTTTTGAGAATTTTGACCAATCGTGTAACACTAAAAACCTCCACTATAACCTCTGCTACAGGTCCTTTTCCTTGTAGTAGATTATCTTTATCTATATATCAACATTAATTAAATTAGTTTATAAACTTATCTGTTAAGGTGTGACAACCTCCATGTAAACCAATTTCCACAATTTAAATTTATTAACATGAATTTGTTTAAACAACATAATGTCATTAATGTGATAAACACTAAACTCAATGCATGAAGATCAAAATGTAAACAACATACTATTATTAATGTAACCGAAACTGAAATATGTGCATGAAGATCAAAACGTAAACAATATATTGTTATTAATGTAAAGGCACCAAAATATATGCACAAAGAAAAAAAATACCATGATTTTTATCAGTCATTACTTAAAAACTTGTGTCATTTTGTGGTTTCTTGTTTATAATTGAAATCAATGGTAACATTTCTAGCAAAACAAAGCACTCCAAAATTGGTAAATATGATTTATTTCTATTTTAGTATACCTCACCATGTGATAACAAAACTTACAAACTATTAAGATGGCAAGATTGCATGCACAAGAACCATATATGAGGTTGATACAAAGTTCAGAAAAAATCAATTATTGAGATTTAAGGTATGGTGTATAAAATTTAAATATAATCCAACAGACACAAACAATATGGAACAACTAATTAACATGATTCATAACTACATATCTCCTATCTCCATGAAAAAATCATTATCCTTTTCATTGATTAAGATATAAATGCTTCGACAAATTAACATGGCCATGATAAATATATTGCAGGTTGAACATGAGAACCAAACATATATAGTTATTTTTAGGTCACGACTTCACGTGAACATTTATGAAATTGATTACAAACATGTAATTTGCACTTTGAAAATACAAAAGTGAGAACATGCAAAGAGGGATTTGAAAACACACAGTGAATCTAGAATAGTCGCGTGCGCATAAATTATTGTATTATTTATTGGAATTTATTATCTTTATGCTACAACGTCCATAGAGTTGCAAACAAAGTTAAAATGAAACCCTAGATGCATGGTTTACTTATGTAAGACATATTGATATTGCATCTTATATTTGTTTCTTTAATCCATCCTTCATGCCTATTTTTAGTTGGCTTGTATCCCTCAATTTTCCTCCATTGGCAATGTAGAACAACTCTTATCAATCCTCACTTTTCTTTAGTGAGTGCACTTGGATGAGAAAACGGGAATATTCATTATTTAATTCACTTCAATGATCAATTTATTTTTTTAAAGGAGAGAGAATGATCTACCTATTGGCTCTAGATTAGCACCATTCTAATCCTGGATAGGTCATGTGCAAAGATGGTTGATTGTCTATTGATAGTTTTCTCAAAATTAATTAATGGCGTACATTGGAATCAATTAATTATCTATTACATTCTTACACTTAACCGAAGCCATAGTTTTGATGCGGTTAGGTAGTGTTATCATCATCTTTGAATGTGTGCTCGCCAAATCAATACTATAACTGCTAGTTATATATAATCCATAAGAGATGTATATATTTGGAAATAACAGAGATCAATTTTATGCTTTGCATCTAAAATGGTTCCAAGAGAGTATTAATGTTTGCAATATAGTCTATTACAAACATGAAATTGATTACGAACATGTAAACTGCACTTTGAAAAGACACAAAAGTGAGAACATGCAAAGAGGGATTTGAAAACACACAGTGAATCTAGAGTAGTCACATGCCCAAGTTTCTTTTCACCCTATAAATTTGAACCCTAACAATTTAAACTAGGTTTTAGATGTTAAATATAAACCTCCTCAAACAAGTAGTGCTCCTCAAACTCTTACTTTGCTCCTTAGATAGACAACACTCCTCAAACAATCACTACATGACTGGATTAGAGTGAAATAGTTCAATAGTTTGATATTGATGTGTGTATGTGTAGTGGATGGCCAACCGACATGTGATTTGTTTTTATTTTGGCCATATTACATTACAACATCTCCCCCATACTAGGTTGTAGAGCACCTCTGGACACAATTAATAGCATAAGATTGACATTGAAACAATTAAAGTGTTCCAAATTTCCAACACAAGAATTGCAAGTGTTAAATCCACATGATTTTGTTGTTATAAATCCATGTGTCTTGAACCTATACGTAAATTTTAAGAGAGCAATATGAGTGTTTATGGTTCGCTGGTAGGAGTATTATGCTTGTTAATGACCCCCAAAAAATAATGTACAAAATAGTGAAAGAAAATATATTATTACAAAGACTTATAATTATGACAAGTGTGGATGACAAACGTGTTAAAAAAATTGTGGTTAACCTTGTTCCTCAAAGGTATTGATGAGATACAACCGATTGTAAAAGCATTAAAAAATAGTAAACAAGTATTTTGTGTATAAATTTGTTTGAAGCCTCCTATAAAACTTTTTGATAAATTCCATCATTAATAAGTTTTCAAATTTTCAATCTATAGCGTAGCCTGAACGCACGACAATTTCAACTATTCTCTATAGCTTTTTCCAACACGATTTCGACGGAAGCTAACAGAAATTTTGAAGGAATTCTTAAAATCCAAATAACAATGTTTAAATTCTCAAAATATGGGTGCCTTAGGGTTTTTGAGGGTGTTGAATACATTTATGAATTCAAAATCACAATTTGAACCGTATAAAATTTGGATTTCTTAAAAAAAATCGATAGATTCCGACCAAAAACTCGTTGAGAAGTCGAAATCGTCACACATTTAGACTTCTTAAATAAATACGTACTATGTAAAATTCCCAAGTTTTCATTAAAAAATGAAAATTTACACATTAATCTCAAACTAAGTAAACATTGGAATGTAATAATAGCAAATCACAACATCTATTATTTTTGGTGTATGATAAAAGAATTATGTGCACTTCTTTTACATACATGTGTATTTATGCAAAACAAAAAATAATAATGGCAATTTAGTTAATAATTTGAAAACCATAATCTTTGGAGTAACTAATAAATTCGATATCGACCTATTTAGAAAGGAGTTTAAACAAAAACTAATCAAATTTAGTGAAATAAACATTATTATTTTTTTAAAATAATTGATAACAAAATTTACATGGTATTGTGCACTCTTAAATATATGCAATTTGCTTAAAACATGTTAAAGGTCAAGAAGCAAAGGACCTAGTTCCATTGCCTAGTGACCATATTCTCCACGATTTGATAAAAATTGAAATACAACTCTCTTAAATCAATTAATTTTAATTTTAGATCAGATCTAAGGCCACAATGTTAATTGGATCTAATTTAGGTGGTTGAGAGGCATAATTGTTATCCTCCCCCTAGCATTCATTTCTTGTAACAACTTCACTCCTCATGAGCTTATTGGTTATTGAAGCTCTTTATGAGACATGAGGAATATCTCACACTTGCTTACTCACTAGAGTAAGTTTAATGAAGTGGTTATCAAGAAAATTGTTTTCCTCCTCACCCTAATTCAAATATCATGTTGTGACTTGAATATCATGATCATCATAAATAAAATTGTTGACAAAACCTAGTATCCTAAGATGTTTTCCAAAATATATTATTAAAAAAACAATAAACTACAAAATTGCAAATAACATTTAATAGAAAATAACCTTTTCAAACAAATTATTTTATGACTTTAACAACTATAATTGAATATGGGATTGACAATCTTTGTCGCCTATTTATCTCCCGTTCCCCTTTCAAAAAATATCTTCCATTCCACTTTCAATTCCCTTTTCATAACTTTAACAACTACAAACAAACATGAGATTGAGATTAAGAGTCTCACTCACTTATTTTCCATTTCATTTTGACTTCCATTTCATTTTCAATTCGTCAGTTCCCCTTTCAAAAAATATCTTCCATTCCACTTTCAATTCCCTTTTCATAACTTTAACAACTACAAACAAACATGAGATTGAGATTAAGAGTCTCACTCACTTATTTTCCATTTCATTTTCAATTCGTCATCCCCTTTTAAAAAATATCTTCCATTCCATTTCAATTCTCTTTTAAAAAATATCTTCCATTCCACTTCAATTCCCTTTTCATAACTTTAACAACCACACATAAAATAGAATTAAGAACCTTTATTTAACTTATCTTCTATTCTATTTTTAATTCCCTTTTTTTTTAAATATCTTCCAATCCACTTCAACTCCTTTTTCAGAAGTGTAATACCCACTAATAAACATAAAATTAAAAATATCCATTTGATTTTATCTTTTATTACATTTTCAATCCCCTCTTATAAAAAAATATCTTCCATTCCACTTTAATTCTCTTGTTGAAAAATAATGCCTACTTATCCTCAGTCCACTTTCAATTCCCTTAAAAAAAAAGGATATTATGAAAAGTTGACGATTCACCATGTGCTTTGATGGTTATTCTACGAAGTAGGTTTTATGTAATAAAGCTACAAAAAACCCATCACATTGATAGTCACTACCATCAAACATGGGAGTAGGATTCGTTCACCAACTTATCTTCCATTCCCTTTTCAATAAAAATAATGATATTAAAATTTTGAAATTCAACGTGCTTTAATCAAATCTATAACCCCACTTTCAATAAAAATAATGCTATTAAAATTTTGAAATTCAACGTGCCTCGATCACATCTACAACCCCATCATTAACAATGATATTTTCTCAATCTAATAAGACCTTGCACATTGAGAATCTCTTTATAATTGGCAGAGATGTCGAAAATCAACCACAAGCACTGGCACTTATGGTTCTAGGTCAACTATCATTCTCGAAACAACAAGCTATCGAAAGTGATCTTCACTCCCTTGTTGCAACCCCACGGCCACCTGTTATGTGAAAAAGACAACAGGCACTGGAGGTTGCTTTTATAATGACGCACATCCACCTACGCATATGATCACTACAGTGTTTCATAATAAGACAAGCTATGTTGATACAACCGAAAGACCGCACAAACTTATCCTTGAAAGGCTGTCATTATATCCAATTGGATGCCAATATAGACGATGCGCATCAAACGAGTAATTGCTTTCAGGTTTGGAAGTGACCTCTCCATTATAGCTTCGCCTAATGACCGTCAATTGCGATTAACATGTCCATCCACAACCAATTGCAAGTACCGACATGACTAATTTCGCTTCCACAAGTTGCTTATCTTCTCATGTCATTCTTTGATTTCTTTTTCCTTCTCAAGGACATCGAGGTAAATCCTGTTTATGAAGTGGGAAAGCGCATGCGGGACGGCGCGAGTTCCAAGCTTATCTACCCCATTCTCTGTATTTGGAACCAACCACGATTATTGCGGCAAGCAAAAGGAGCATTGCCAATCATGAAACGAATCGGTAGGGTTATCTGGATCGTCGTGTGATGGGAAGTTGGTCACTGATGAAATAAATGGACTTGACTCTTAGTAGGTAAGCGGCATGGTTTACCTCTCACGGTTTTTCAAAAAAACACAATTTGAAATCTAAAATCACAAGAAAACAGCTCTCAGAACTATATACAAGAAAACAGCAAATTTGCAGCCCAAAGGGTTTGTTCAACTGATTTTTGACAAAGTACAACCAAAAATGTTGTAAGACTGGGCTAATTCTGTGCCTTTCCAATCTCCTGGATGGCATGCACTAGTTTAAGCTAAGAAGTTTACTAAGGATGTCATCAACCAGTCCGGAAAAGCATCTCTTGATGAAAAAAATATATATGCAAATTTTGGCAAGCTCCCATATACACATTTTCATTTCAAGTTCATCCATGATTAGTAACTTAGTTCATATATATTAATACCATGTACAGATGATAACCAAAAACCATGCCAAATCTTAATGAAAATGACCATTGGCATTGCATAAATCTATTGGGGATTTGCATTTTTCTTAATTGACATAGTTATGGCCTATTTCAGTTGTTTGCATGTGTTGGAGGGAACTTTGGAGGCCAGAATTCTTGCTTAATTACTCTAGTAACTGAATTGATTGGATTATTTGATGATATCGCTGGTCTGTAGATTCATGGCACTGGTATATATGGGACTGCATAGTGTGGAACAGAACGAATCATTTCAAGCTCATACTTCCATTATTTATTCTGGGTTAGCGTGGATGGATCTTTGTAGGCTAGAATTCTTGCTTAATTACACCAGTAACTGAATTGATTGAATCATTTTATGATACCGCTGGTCTGTAGATTTATGGCACTAGTATATATGAGACTGCATAGTTTGTAACAGAACAAATCATTTCAAGCTCAGACTTCCATTATTTATTCTGGGTTAGCAAACAGAGAAACACAAGGGAGGGAATAAAAGATCAAAGGATTTACAATAAAACATCAAACTACTACCTAATTTGAAACATGTGCAGATTTTGTATCCTGTGCAATAATCAAAACCATGCAAATATGAACAGCTCTACATAGTGAAATCCCACCCCCTCCTTTCACTGATCAGCTGGACAGTCACTGGATGTAGATGTCCTTGCCCCCTCCCCAAAGTTGGACACCCTTGGACTGAACGTTTTCTGCAGGTGTCTTTCACCAGTTCGAGGACTATTATTTTTGGGGCTATATGTGTGTCTTAGTTCAGTGATTCGTGGGCTGAATGCTTGTCTGGTTTCAGCAGTCCATGGACTTGATGAAAGTTTGGCTTCTCCAGACTGTGTATGCTGACTTGAGCCAGTAACCCATGAGTTGAAAGGGTGTCTGGCCTCACCTGCCTCACTTGAACTAGATATTCTTGGACTATAAGCATGTTTAACCTCACCCCGGCTTCGAGTAATTACCTCATCAAAAATCTCACCATCATCTGCCTTTCCAGCCACTGTCCCTCTTCCAAGCCCATGAACTTCAGCTTCCTGAAAGACAACAAATGTATTAGTAGCTTTTAGTTTAATTTAGCAATCATGTATCAAACTTGGTCGTGACAAGCACTTACCCTTACTGCTATGTTATATGGCAATGCTGCAGTCTCTTCATATTCTGCTGCATCCAATTCTTGAAGGTGTGCCCCTTTGAAAAACTTGGGAAGAACATATTGTCTTGCAGGGACCAGGAGCATTATAAGCAAAGGGAAAAGAACACCAGCAATCGGAATCCATGTAACCCCAAAACAGACCAGCAAATAGCATGTCTGGAAAACTGTAAAACTGGCGATGGTTTTGAAAGGTACTGTCTCAACAAATGAAGCATGAGACTGCAGAAGAACTCTGTGATGAAAATACAACATAGAAATATGATCAACCCTACAAATTGCAATCTAGAATTAACATTTTCTGAATTTTCACAAGCAAAAGTTGCACAAGATTTTGAAAATGAAAGAGAGTTTTCGTGTATGATATGACAATGTCCATACTTATATCTACGGCTTGGAGCGGTAAGTATTAGTAGTATCCTTTCCCAGAATTGATTGCCAGGCAAACTTTCAATGGCCATGAATGCAAAGTAACCCCAAAGCACTGATGTAGGAATCATTTTAAGGAGGGGCATAGCTGCAACACAGCCAGAAACCATCATGGCTTGCAACAAATTACTAAGACGCTGTTCTTTGACCTCAACAGGAAGTAGATAATCAATATCCTTCTCTGGATCAAAAATTGATTCATCAACTGGGGCATCTAGATTCCCTGTAGATGCAGCCAATTGAAGGGTGCTGTGATCAAGTTCTTTCAGTGCCTGTCCAAGAGCCCAAACACCTCCAAAATTGGATGAAAAAAACCAAAGGAAAGGTTTGGATCAAGAAAAAGCTTAAGCAGTAAACATCCAAAAGCATCACTAGCTTACAAGGGCTGGAGGTGTCTGGTAAACCAATGGAGTCTGCATTTGTTGATAAGTTTCTTGCATGCTTCCATATAACTGCCCTAAGCTCGAGTTTTGTTTAATATTTTTCTTAGCTGTCTTCACCAATCTTTCACGGGCCAACTGTAACAAGTATAGGTCAGTAATTTATCTAATAGCAAAGTCGTAGTCATGCTGACATCTACAAAACAGAAAACCTGAGCTGCAATTCAGTGATACCTGCTGTTTCAAAGTAGCTAAGCTTTTTGTGTGCATTGGAGATTGAGGAATAACACCATTTGAAGGAGGTATACCAATAAGACCACACATGATAACCTGCCACACAATATATGACATTCCATAACCCCTTATTTTGGCAAATCTTACCGATGCTCTTAGTAATTTGACAGGTAGAATATAAATAATCATTGTATAATTATAGCAGTTTCCAAACTGCACTCAAAATAAAATTTCATGTGATTGTGCATACCAAGAAACCCAAAAGAAGAAGATCATAATGGAAAGAAGATGGCTTTCTCAAGTTAAATTCTTTTTGCTGAGCAAGTTGAGATGCCACGCTGTGGTCAAAATAGTAAAGGACAGCAATCATTGTGGCTGGAATAAATGCACCGATAATGTATAGCAATGGCACATCCAACATTTCCTACATGGAGAAATAAAGCTTATCAAGAATGAACATGGCTGCTTCAAATTCCTAAGTTCATAATCTTGAAGGAATACGAGCTTTTGGGAAACTGCCAGAACATTTTCAGTGCCTAAGTTCTTAAATCAGGCATTGCAAATGTGTTCATTATTGTGAAAACAACTGTAACATAACTACCAGCTCATGTTGTCTGATCTCAGTATTATAAGAAATTAAATATTTACCTTCATTACTGTCCAGTTGTCATAAGCACCAGGTGACCATGGATTTGGGCTAAAAAGGCGCCTGGGAATTCCATCTGGAACTTGGCCTGTTGGTATATATGATACTCCAGTCCAAACAAGTACCATCAAAGGAACTCCATAATCCGCAATGAGACCTCGTAGCCAACCTGTCAGTGTGTGTGTATATATATATATATATATATTCAAAGATGCTATTAGAAACAAACAGATAAAATATGATATATTCAAGCATGCTATAAGCAAGAAACAAATAGAATCCATCATACCAACAAACCTTTTGGTGGTGGTTTAAACTTTAGACCAAAGGGCATGGACAAGAATATTACGAGTTTGAGTAGGACTAACAGTAAAGGAGACTTATACAGGGGGCGAATTTCTCATGAGGAACACTGTCCCTGCTAAAGAAGGCAAGCTGTTGGAGTCATTTCTGTTCCAAATATATTTTGTATTTCATGACTTTCCTTTTTGAGATGAAGAGAAAAACTCATCTTTCAGAGATGAATCCTGATAACCTGGCTATTAGAAACCTCCAATGGTATCTATCTTGCAGTTAATTTTATATTTGGCATCAAATTTAAGTTTTAGGAAAAGAAAAATCCAGAGTCATCATAAGGTAGAGCACCCCAAAGGAAAAAACAGAAAAGCTTAATTAAAATTTGTATATATGGCAGAGGATTGTTCCTAGATATGCATTTTCCTACTGTAAGTACTAAGTACCTGCCCCATAAAGCCATGACCTTGCCTTCCGACTCTTCAGTCCAGTAAATAGAAGCCCAAACGATAGAACCAATGCAAACATTCCATTTCCGAAGCGCCAAGAATTGGTAAACTGTTCAAGCTTTGGATTGTCCATCTTTGGAACACGAAATTCATCCACAACACCCTGTAGCAAATTGTTCCATGCAAGGCTTCAGTTCCCCACCAAAAAGTATTTTCATATTTTCAATCCATCTTAAACGTGTAATGCTAAAAATCTAATATTTATTTATTGTCTGTTAAAATTTCAGTACATGGTAAACAAACCTGCAAACCATTAACCTTAGAAATCTGTAAAATTTAAGGAACTCTCAAAACTATTTATGTTCACTAGATTTGAAAACATGTGTGCTACTGCTAACTGAAAAGTACTAACAGTAACTAATAAGAAATTGCAGCACTCAGGAAATCATCTCTGTTTTCTTTATTTTATTATCTCAGGAACAAAGAAAACACTTTTCAAGTATTCACACTCACCGGTAAAAACTGAATAAAAGAAATGAAAGGGACCCTGCCTTCCTCTATATAGGAGAAGGCCTGGGGTCTACAAGTTACTTGACCCATCTTAGGCACTTAGGTAGGAGCCCCCAGCCTGCATGCAATACATGCACTGCGGCCTTTAGATAGTTTTACCAACACTAGAGTAGGTAACTCCATGCAGTGCACCCTCACCCTGCTATTGGGATCAGCACCTCCCCTATCCAATTCTGGAAATTACTAATTTGATAAAGTCAAACAGAATTTAGAAACAAAGACTCCTCATCTGGAAATCACTAATTCTGAACAGCAGTTAATTCTGGAGATAACCAAAGGTCAGTGCATGCATGTGTCCACACTGGCTGCTAGAAAACTGCTGTGTGCCTTCACTCTTCCTCTACTGCTGCACCATCTCTCTGACATGCTGGCCCTGTGTTGGATGCACCATCACTATGGAGAACTAGCTTCAGGAGCAACCAAGGTATAATCTAACAATCCCTCTTTGTGAGGAAGGTATTCTCCACCAAACTCGGTCTCTCTATCTCAGTTTCTCAAACTTCCAATTAGTGAGGGGCTTCCTCAAAATGTCTGCAACCTACGAATATGAAGGAACAAACTCTAGAATCACTTAACCCTTCTGAACTATGTCCTTGATAAAAAGGTACACGATATCAATGTTCTTGGAACGATCATGAAACGCTGGATTCTCAGAGTGCTTGATGTGATTCTAATTATCTGAATAAATCATTGTAGGCTCATGTTACCACCCAGTCTGCATAGGGTGTTCACTTGACAGAAGACTTAATCCATCCAGGGACCTTCCAGTCCCCCATCCACATCAGGAAGTCTTCTTCCCAGTTGCATGTCCTTTTGCACTTCCTTTGTCATGGTCAAAGGAAGTTGTTTGTAAAATTTTGACATACATTACATGTGTAAAAGGGCTAGCCTGAGTGAGTCACTCATGTTATGACAACTTTGGAGTGTTTTTTGTACCTAGATGAACTTAGATCCTAGTGATCAGAGTTCATCCTGGTTTTTTCATTCACACTTCCAAAGCCAAAGTGTGTTATAATATAGGTGCCTCACGTTGGTGTCTAAGTTCTTATGGTCTGATGTCAAAATTATTGTTAGTCACCATGGTCCTAGCTACATGCATGACCTATTAGGTCCCTTGGAGGAGCAAAATTGACAAGAAACTATGTAAAAAGCTAAGTTGCACTGAAGTGGGTACAGAAACATATATGGATACGGGGGGGGATACGGATACGGCAAATTTTCAAAAAAGCCAAATATGATACAGCAGGGAAACGACATATATATATATATATATATATCATCATCATCATCATCATAAATATTATCATTGTCATCATAATCATCATAATATTATCATTGTACATCATCATCATCATCTGACACTACTATCGAATATCATTAATCATACATGTCACATGATACTATAAAAACTTTTAATTAATATCGTATGAATCCTCATGCTCAGAGTTAGAATCATCATCTATGTCCTCAACAAAAGTAGATCGAAAATAGGGATCTTGAGCCTGGCTTGATTCCCCTGGGCTTGAAGGCACCTGTCCAGCACTACTGTTCACATCCTCTGGCTATGGAAGTGGGTCCAAGTCCATCCAAGACAGAGAAGTTCAACAATCAGCACAACCAACATCAAGGTACATAGAGGGGTTGATGTGCTTGATTGAATACCAATCCCATACCCTCATATATGATAGAATCCAGTGGCAACGTTGCAATCTTGAAAACCTGAAAACTATTAAGTCTATTGAATTTGAATGGGATTAAAAATTCTACTTTTTGCATATGAAGTCCGATGAGGTTGGAACCACTCTCAAACATCCTGAAACAATTAATGGTAATGTTAAAAATTTAAGTAAAAGTGACATTCTCCTTATATTTCATTTTCTATTCTTTTACGACATTCTCCTTATATTTCATTTTCTATTCTTTTACGACATTCTCCTTATATTTCATTTTCTATTCTTTTACTTCAAGAATTTAATATTGCCATTTCCCTTAAACGTATCACCTCTACGCTGAAATGTATCCAAAACCCTGCAAAAGTATCCATACCAATCTAATGCGTATCAGTGACGTTTCAAGGCCATATCCCCTCCGTTTTAGGATCCGAAACGGGGAACGGCTTTTCACCAAGGCTGCTTGGGCGTTTCCGGTAACTTAGGTAAAAACTAAAAAGGTGTTAAGGGGGTAAAAATTTGAAAAAGGAATATTTCGGGCACCTCCTCCCCTCAAAGCGAGTGCATGCAAGTGTCTCCCCTCATCCAGGGGAACAGAGTGGTCCCTCCTCCTCACTCATGCATGGTTTCCATGCTTCTAGTTCAGCATTGGGATCTCCTCCCAAAGGTGGCACCCCTCGTCAGGAGTTAGCTTCTAGTTGTGGCCTCAGCTTTCAGTTACTGCATGGGATCTCCACCAAAAGGGGGATCCCTCTCCCAACTTCGAGGTTAACTCCACAAATGGTGCATTTTTCTTTATGTGCATGAGATCCTCCTCAAAGGTGGTGCCCCTCCTCTTCAGTGAACTCCTAATTGCATGGTATTCCCCCATATGTGCCAATTGGTGGTCTAATTAAGCCCAGTTCACTCCACTATAGCTTGAGTTCTCCTCTATGTGGCAAATTAGGGTTTTGGAGGGCTCCATTAGGGTTTTGGTAAGCCCCTCCATGTGTCACACTCTCCTCTATGCATGCATGAGCTCAAAGGGGTGCATTCTCTCCTCCTTGTCCTATTTAAAGAGGCCTCTCCTCTCTCTTATGTTGTTGGTTGCTTGAAGAATAGTTGTAATCTTGCTTTGTGATAGTAAAAGAAAGGCTCTAGAGTTTGGAGGTCAATTGTATGGTCTTTATTGTGTGGAATGTTATGCTTCTCAAGTGCACAAATTAGAGATAATATTGTAGCTTTTTTCTTTGTGATTTCTTTGTCTTTGTTGGGCTATAGGAAGGGCATTATTGCCACATTGAGTGAATGTTATGGTTAGTTTATGCTGTACTTTCATTGCTATTTTACTTTAAAGGAGATTATTTGTGCACCTTACCTTTGTTTGGATTGTATAGCTCTAATATTATTTGTTGTAGGATACACCTACGAATGTAGTAAAGGAGAAATCTATATTTCCCCTTGCAATTCTACATTATTCCTTCTAACTCATCATGCAAGTGGTGGTTCATAGTTTCAACCTCCCTCTCTTGGTGACCTTTTCATGGAAGCAAAATCCCTCTTGACTACTTCACAATGACTCTGTTGCCCATCCGGAAAGAGGCACTCTACTTCCTTTCTCACATGCATGTGAAGATCCATAGCTTAATAATTTGTATCTTAAGATCTAATTTCACATGCATATAGATCTAGTAGCTTTAAAGTTCAAATTCTTAGCTAGATCTAGTTTATTTCTTGTTTCTAGGTGCACACATATGAAAGTTTATCATTTAAAAATCAGAGGCATGCTTACTTTATGAGTGGGCAGCGGTAATATTGATATATTTGAGCATTTTAGCTTGTTGCCTGCTGTCCGAACAGTCCTTGGACAGCGTGGAAATATCACTTACATCCATTTAGAATTGTATATTTTAACCCTCTTTCATTGGTTTTTTTTTCCTAATCTTTTTTTATCGGCAGGTTAAGCTCTATCTGGGAGAGATCAAAGGGCCTCCATCCGGGAGAGATCAACGGGCTTTCATTCCAGAGTTTGTCCACTATTCTTTTCTAACATTTATTTGCAGGTTTCAGACAGTGAGCACACAGCCCAAAGGCAGCCCGGACCTGCCACCATTCAATCCCCCAAGGTGCCTACCAAAGAAGGAACTTACCTCACCACCTTCTCACATTCATTCCTCCTCTAATTGTAAGCCTAATTGTTGGCCACAAGGACCAACAGTAGGCATTCTAAGGGCTGCATAGCCCATTGTAACCAATCAAGAATGTTGGTGGTGTCACATCCCCCCTACCCCCCTCCACCTCATTTTCATGTATGACTTTTTTGCTTTTCTCTTCTTTTTCCTACTTAACTTAGCGTAGTTCATATTTTCTTTAGTTTGCTTTGAGAAATTACATCACACTTACCTTCAACTTTCAAGTTGGAAAAGAACCTTATTGCATGCTTTTATATCTTGCATATCATTTATGCATGTTGCAATAAATCTAATTAATCCAACCAAAGTAAACTTCTAAAAACACTTAACATTAATTAAACTCAAAACTAATCCTCCCTAAAGACATATTTCGGCATCTATAAACATATAATATTGTCATTTGTGGGAAAATTCTATAGTTGAGGGACTCTACTAGGTAGTGACAATTGGGAGTCGTCAGGATACACCCTTGACTAGTGTTAGCGTTGGAGATTACCTGCGACTTCGATCTAGTCCCCTCATCGTGTGGCACCACACCTGACATCATTCCCGGACTCGTTTGCACGTACCTCGCATATATCGGAAACTCCCCTCTCTCCCTAATAATTAACAAGCAAGTCAATCCTCGCTCCAACGAGTTCACAATTTGACTTTGCTTTCTCATTTTAGTAATTAGATAACTCTCCTTTATGTTGGTCGATTAATCTCTTAGTCTAACTTGTAGGTATTTTTTATTTCGCAATCGTATCATTTTTTTGGCCCAATGGTTAAAGCACTAATCTCTAGAATATGCATGTTAATGTTGGAATTAGTGCAACTTCGGAAGTTATTCTTAATATATTGTATTGTATTGATTTGTACCTCCTACGGGAGATGATCTTGATGTAATAAATTTTGTAAACCCTTGAAAGAATCAATGTAAACCTTGGGGATAAATTACCCGAAGAAAAGAATTAAATAAACATTATTTATTTGTCCCCAGGTCAAGTAGGCCCTGTCAAGTTAGACAAGTCGGCCTAGTTAGGGAAAAAGCCAATTTGGCAAGTGTATAAATAAAGAGGTTGTGTTCCTCATTTGACTCACTCACTCAACACAACAAGTTCGCATCACTTGGAGAGGAGCTCGCACCTGCAGCTAGGAGAAGCTTATTTTTGGGGTTTTTACTTAGAGACTTTCTACTTTCTCTCTCATCTTTGTACTCTATTCTCAGAATTGTTCATCTCTATACGAAGGTTGTTCTCCCTATTAGGTTTCCCACGATAAATTCTCATGCTATTTGTTTCTGTGCTTTTTCTTTCTTCTAGTGATCCTATTGTTCATATGCAATTAAATTATACTGCTATAATTGTATGAAAAACTAACAGTTAAAGCTTTGATCTACTACTTAGTGATTGTTTCTTTGATTTACCTGTTAGATATACTGCCAAATTAGTTTTCTAGCTTTCCTTGTTTAACTCCTAAGTCGCTTTTTCTAAAGCGACCATCCTTAGATTTTATTGGGTCTACCTCCCTTGGCCTTTGTTTAGGAGTTGGCCTAAACTGTTAAGCCCTAAATATGGGCACATTTCCCCCTATATTGTGGTTCATTACATTAGTTTTGATGTCAGCTTTGGTCCATTAGTGGTAATTGTCATTAGTATGGTTATATCAGTTATGTCGGCTTGGGTCAGTCAGTTGGGATTGTACCCCTTAGTCTCCTATATATAGGAAGGAGACCTTTCATTTGGAGTATCTTATCTTGTCTTGTCTTGTGTACTTAGTACATTGAATAAAGAGGTTGCCCCCTCGAAGAGGCTTGTTATTCAATGATTTTCTTCAATCAAGTCGTGGAGTACTCTTTCTGATCTATTTCTACTATTTTCACTCTTTTTGGAAATGTGTTGCATAACTTTTGGTATCAGAGCTCTTTCCTCGGCATTGGGTTCTTCAAAACGAGTCATCTTGGCATTTTCGCTATAATTTTTTTTCTACAAGGATTCAAAGAGTGAGATTAAAAACCCACTTCTGTAACAGGCTGAACTATCTGTGGTACGAAATTCAGGTCCTGAGACATCACAGGTTCGTAGATATTGGCCTCAGAATCTAGGGTTTTTTACTAGTCCAAAAACTAGTCTAAAACAGGCGTTCTAGGGATAAAGGTCATATCTAGGGCATGCGAGGTCCAAATTGAGTGAGACCAATTGCATCAGCAAGTGTACGGATCAAAGAATCTGTGGTAGAAGTTTCAGATTTAGATCCAAAATATTGGACACGTGGAAGTCCCTACAATTTCGATATTCTGAAAGGACCAAAAATAAGAAGTGTTGGGAGACTCGCAATAAATTTCTATTGGCATATCAAAATTAGGTCAGACCTGCATCATCAGAAAGAGGACACATAAAACTACAACAGGACAAAGTTTCAGAGCCAGAGGAGCCGAAATTTGAATTTTATCTCAGTTGCAAGTCGGCCCTAAAACAATCTTCTAATCAGGGTTTGAAAAGGTACTCCATTTTTAATTTTGATTAACTTTGAGTAGAAGGATCTAATTGTGGTGACGCCTAAGGTGTGATATCTATTTATATTGTTCAAAATACCACCAAAAGGAAGTATAAAGTCTCACACTCCATCCAAACCACCTGAGGATCCATCCTCGATGTATAATGAAAGGGAAGACCTCTCTTTTCGAGTGTCCCAGTTGGAAGATATGATTAAAGGGTCTGTAAAAAAAGTTGATTTGGATAATTTAGAGGAGAAGTTGAATAAAATGGAGGAAAATATGAAAGGTTCGGTGAGAACAGCTAATTTACTCAATTTAGAGGAGAAGTTGAACAATATTGCTAATTTCATTCAAAATTCAAGGGATACACTTCCTACAGGTGATGTGTGTTCCAGGATACTCAGGAGGATAAGGATAATTCTCATGTTCAGAAACCTTCCATGAATACGAATATTCCAAGAGGAAATGATTCTGGTAATGGAAGCCATCAGGGATGGGCACCAGGGGATACCCAACTTTCCAAGATTGACATGAGAAATTTTGATGGCAATGATCCAATAACATGGATATTCCAAATGTAGCAATTCTTTGATCTACACCAAGTTTCAACTTTGCAAAAGGTAACTATTGCATCATTATATTTAGAGCCTGATCAATTTGTATGGTATCAATGGCTTTGTGACCGTAAAAAGGACTCTATTATATCTTGGTTTATATTCACCAAAGAATTGATTGCACATTATGGGGATATTAATAGCAATACCTTCTTTAGCCAGTTAATAAGTCTCAAGCAAAAAGGTCCAGTTGCAGAGCACATCAAACAGTTTTAGAAGCTAAGTCTTAGAGTGAAGAACATTTCAGAAGATAATCTGTTGGATCTCTTCATTGGCACCTTGAAGGATAACATTCAACATGAAATGCGTCTCTTTGAACCACCATCCTTGGAGAAGGCCTTCATGATGGCAAGGGAGGTTGAAAGTAAAAATATGACGATGGCTACTAGAAAGAGCACCTTCAACACATACCGAAAGAATACCGTTACTTCTTCTAACCCACCTCAAAGGTTGACACCTCAACAAATAGAGGAAAGAAGAGCAAAAGGCCTATGCTTTAATTGTGACAGCAAGTATAGTAAGGACATCAGTGTGGTGAGAAGAAATTATTTTACATAGAATGTGAAGAGGAAGAACGAAAAGAACAAGAACCATCTCCAGATGAAGAAATAGAAGATACTACTTCAGAAGAGATTACTCCCACAATATCATGTCATGCATTGGCTGGAATTAGTACTCCTCAAACTCTCAAGATTGAAGGATTTACTTTGCACCAGTGGTAATGGTACACAAGCTGGATGGATCATGGCGTATGTGTCCAGATTATAGAGAGCTCAACAAGATCACCATTAAAGATAAGTTTCCCATTCCTGTCATTGATGAATTGCTAGATGAATTACATGGAGCAATTCACAAAGTTGGATCTTCGTTCTGGGTATCATCAAATTAGAATGAAAGATGATGACATCCCAAAAACAACATTCAGAACTCGTGAAGGTCATTATGAATTTCTAGTCATGCCATTTGGTCTCACGAATGCACCTTCCACATTTCAAGGTTTGATGAATTCTATTTTCAAGCCTTTTCTTAGAAAATTTGTGCTAGTATTCTTTGATGATATACTAATGTATAGCAAGTCTTGGGAAGAACATGTTCAACATGTTGACAAGGTAATACAACTACTACAGGAGCAACAACTATATGCAAAACCTTCCAAATGTTTCTTTGGGATGAAGGAGGTAGAGTATTTGGTTCATATTGTATCTCATGAAGGTGTCAAGGTAGACCCTAACAAAATTAAAGCCATGATAGACTAGCCGATTCCCAAAAACCTGAAGAATCTTCGAGGATTCCTAGGTCTGACAAGGTACTACCACAAATTTGTTCGAAATTATGGAAGAATAGCAACGCCTCTAACAACATTATTGAAGAAAGATGCATTTTCTTGGACTCCAGAGGCAACTCAAGCTTTTGAACAACGTAAACAGGCAATGTGCACAACTCCTGTATTGGCCACACCAGACTTCACAAAAACCTTTATTATGGAATGTGATGTTTCTAGGAAATGGCATTGGCATTGTTCTAATGCAAGAAGTGTTGATTTTTCTGAGCAGCTTCGAGTGCCATTCTCTGGGAGAATGGAGGCACCTGGTCAGTTACCAGGATATTAACCCAGTCCGGGACTGGGAGCTCAGCCTGGGGCTGAGAGCCATTCTCTGGGAGAATGGAGGCACCTGGTCAGTTACCAAGATATTGACCCAGTCTGGGACTGGGAACTCAGCCTGGGGCTGAGTGCCATTCTCTGGGAGAATGGAGGCACCTGGTCAGTTACCAGGATATTAATCCAGTCTGGGACTGGAAGCTCAGCCTGGGGCTGAGAGCCATTCTCCGGGAGAATGGAGGCACCTGGTCAGTTACCAGGATTTCACTGTAAGCCCTAGACCGGGTCTGGGCAAGTGGTGTACTTCCCCACTTGGACTTGTTGACCACAGATGGGTGAAGTGAAGCAATTAAATATCTTCCTATGATGATGTACTTGGAGTGGACATGAAGACCCTGAAGGACACCTAGATGATTTATTGGAGAACATTAGAACCCAAGCACCACTTGGTTTGGTCCATGAACCCACCAGCTAAAGAAGAAGGGAAAATAAATATATATTTATTTATGTATTTTTTGGGTCAACTCCTTATTGGTGGAAAGTCAAAATTAAAAGATGAATGTTGTAAAATACATATGGGACAGCCACAAATTATTTTAATGGAATCCAAGCACCTACACAACATGCTGGTCGGCCTCATCAAACAATGGTTAATGGCAAATTATGGAAGTCGGCCTCATTGATTAAAAATAAATATTTAATGGCAAAATATTGCAAGTCGGCCCCATTATATTTGTGTGGATTTATTCCACTATATATAAAAGAAAACTCATTATTACAAGAGGAAATTCGTGGGAATCAAGAGAACAGCTCTGCATAAATTCGCTGGTATTGAAAGACAGTTCGGTGGTGTTAGAAAATAGATCTGCAGATGTAAGGACAGCTCCATAACAGATTTGTGATCATTACTGGGTTATTGCTATTGTTTGCTGGGTTATAAATTAGCTGGTTATCTCCACGATCTGCTGGTGTATCCTACTGCTGATATCACTGCTGGTGCATCTCCATTATATTGCTGGGTCATTCCCTATTGCTGGTTATTACTGTGCATTCAACAGTGTAGACTATCTCCACGATCTGCTGGGTTCTCTACTTTGTATAACTGCTGATATTACTGCTGGTATATATTTTCTGGTGTATGTATATACTACTGCTGGTATATATATCTTCTACTACTGGTGTATGCATATATCTATCACTGCTGGTGTATTTATCTTCTACTGCTGGATTACTACTACTATTGCTGGGTCATTACTACAGCTCTGAAAAAGCCATATCAGGCATCAGTAAACAGTGACAGGTGCTTTAGCCACAGTTTCAACAGGGGTCTTATTTGTAAATAAAACAATTTTAATTGTTGACAGGCTGATTTAGCCTGCTGTTGTAAAACTCAGACATCTCATAAGGAAGATATTTTTTGCTGGGGTTTTTATACCTTAAAAGGTTTTCCACAGGGTAAACAGCTGTGCCTTTTGTGATTGCATTTTGTCCTATTTTATTTAGCTATCTCTGCACTTTTATTTACAGTCTGTTACTGCTATCAGTTTTGAATTTTCAACATGGTATCAGAGCTTTGCTTGTAAAACACACAGTATTTGGGCAACTGACTGTGTCTTACATAGACCTTGGGACAGTACAGACAGATAAGAGATGGCTGCTTCTACCTCTTTCAGACCAGAGGACAGGCTTGAAGGCTCAGCAAACTTTAATTCATGGAAAGCAAGGATTATGGCCACCTTGGAAGAAAATGACCTTGATGACTTGGTCATCAATGTTGTAGAAGAACCCACGTCAAACACAGGAAGGGCAGCATTCAAAAGGAAGCAAGCCAAGGCTAGGAGGATTATATATGACTCAGTCAAAGAAAATATAATGCCTGCCATAACACCACTAAAGACAGCCAAGGAGTGTTTTGACACTTTGACAAATTTGTATGAGAAGAAAGCACCCAGTCAAAAGAGAGTCTTGAAAAATAGACTTCGTACATTGAAGATGGAAAAGGATGAAGGAGTGGCCTCCTTCTTCACAAAGATTGCTCAGGTAAGAGATCAACTTTCTGCTATTGGGGTTACAGTAGATGATGATGATCTTGTACAAACAGTTTTTGATGGTCTTCCAAGTTCTTGGGAAACCTTCTTAGCTTCTGTTAGTGGGCGTGAGACTCAGCCAGATTTTGAGAGACTTTGGCATGACTATTTAGAGGAAGAAGGCAGAGTACAGAGCAGAACTAAGGGTCCTAAAGAAGGGAACCTTACACTAGCAGCTAAAACTAAGAAGCAATTCAAGAAGCCTTTCCATGCCAGGAAGAAAGAGAACAAGCCACAAGGTAGGCAATTTGATATGTCTCAAGTTAAATGTTTTAATTGTTTCAAGATGGGACATTATGCTAGGGATTGTAGGCTACCAAAGAGAAGGCCCAAAAGAAAATTTGAAGCATCTACAGCTGAAGAAGAAGAACCAAAGAAGAAGAAAAATGCAAGGTCTTCCAAGCAAGAAGATTCAAGGAAAGAATACTATTTGATTTCTGCCCTAGCAGGGTCCATCACCAACAGCTCAAATTCTTGGTTGGTGGACAGTGGAGCCTCAAGACATATGACAGGTTCCCGTGAAGCTCTTACAAGCTACAGAAAGAAGAAGTTTGACACTCAAGTAGAACTTGGAGATGACTCCACCTACAAAATAGAGGGAGTGGGCTCAGTCTCATTTCAACTTGATTCAGGGACCATGTTGCACATTGAAGACATACTATATGTTCCAGGTTTGAAGAAAAATCTCCTTTCTGTTGCTGGCTTAGAAGACAAAGGCTACAGAGTTATATTCATGGACAAAAAGGTTTTGCTTTGGTCAAAGAATGAAAGGTTAAGTGCAGCAGAATTGATTGGGGTTCGAGAGGGAGGCCTTTACAAGGCCTGTGGGCATTCTACTCAAGCTTTGGTTCACAACACCATCAACCCATGTGAACTTTGGCATCGCAGGTTTGGACACCTTCACTATGCAGCTCTCCCTGGTCTTCAAAAGATGGTTACAGGTATGCCTGAGTTTTCTAATGAACATAGTGGTATTTGCAAAGGTTGTGCCCTTGGTAAAAATACCAAGAAATCTTTTTCCAAAAGTCACAGCAGATCAAAAGGTATTTTGGATTTGATTCACTCTGACATTTGTGGACCTATGTCTTCACCCTCCTTTAGTGGTTGCTTATACTATGTATTGTTCATTGATGATTACTCTCGTAAATCTTGGATTTACTTTCTAAAGGCTAAGAGTGAAACTTTTGATAAGTTCAAGGAGTTCAAGGCATTGATTGAAAATCAGACAGGAAGACACATTCGCATCTTGAGGTCAGACAATGGAGGTGAGTTTGAATCAAATGATTTTGATGATTTTTGCCAAGAAGCAGGGATCAAGAGGGAGTTAACTGTACCTTACAACCCCCAACAGAATGGGGTGGCAGAAAGAAAGAACAGAACAGTTTGTGAGGCTGCTAAAGCCATGTTGAGTGATATAGATCTTCCTTTGTCTCTATGGGCTGAGGCTACTAGTACAGCTGTCTATATTCAAAACAGAAGTCCTCATGCCATTTTGGGAGAAAAGACTCCAGAGGAAGTCTTTACAGGAAGGAAACCTGCAGTTGACCACATGAGGATCTTTGGCACTCCAGTCTACATCCATGTGCCAAAGGAAAAGAGATTAAAGCTGGAGCCTTCCGGAAAGAAAGGCACATTTGTTGGGTACAGTGAAAATTCAAAAGCCTACCGTATCTATGTTCCTGGTCAAAGGTACATTGAAATTAGCAGAGATGTGATATTTCATGAGGAAGCTGTTTTCCGCCATTCCAAAGAGCTTCCAAAAGATCCAGAAGGATCTCTTTCTGACATTCCAGACTCTCCTCATTCAGAGAATCAGAGGGAGGAAGAAGATGAACCCCATGCTTACTCAGAACCAGAAAGACCAACTGAAGAACTACTTGAAGCTCCTCCTTCCAAGAGAAGACCTGCTTGGGCAAGAGAAATATTGCAAGAAGCAGAGAAGCATAAAGCTCCATCTGGGACATTCAGAGAAAGCAAGAAGCCCCAGAAATACTCAAGTCTTATGAGTAAGCTCATTGATGCAGAACCTTCTACATTCAAAGAAGCAGAGTCTCATCAGGTATGGATTGATGCTATGACAGAAGAATATAATTCCATTATGAAAAATGATGTGTGGGAAATTGTTCCTCGACCAAAAGGGAAGTCTGTGGTAACTTCCAAATGGCTTTATAAAATCAAGCATGCTGCTGATGGCAGCATTGAGAAATATAAAGCAAGATTTGTGGCACGAGGTTTCTCACAAAAGGAAGGCATAGACTATGATGAAACATTTGCCCCTGTTGCCAGGTATACCACCATCAGAACTATTATCTCCCTCGCTGCTGTCTTTGGATGGAAACTCCATCAAATGGATGTAAAGACAGCTTTTCTTAATGGAGAAGTTGAAGAAGAGGTCTACATTGAGCAACCTGAAGGTTTTGTGACACATGAAATGCAGTCTCATGTGTGCAAGCTAAAGAAAGCTTTGTATGGACTCAAACAGGCCCCAAGGGTCTGGTATGCCCGGATTGATGGTTACCTTCACAGTTTGGGATTCTCCAAGAGCACTGCCGATCCCAACCTCTACTTTAAGGTTGTTCAGAACCATGTCTTGATCCTAGTCTTATATGTGGATGATCTGTTCCTCACTGGAGAGGAGCAACTGATAGCTCAGTGCAAGAGGGAGCTTACTTCAGAATTTGAAATGAAAGATCTGGGACTCATGCACTATTTCCTTGGTTTAGAGGTCTGGCAGAAGCCCGATGAGATCTTTCTATCTCAAGGAAAGTATACAGTTGATATCTTGCAGAGGTTTGGGATGCATGACTGCAAACCCATGAGTGTACCTATGACATCAAATCTGAAGAAGTTACGTGACTCAGCTACTTCTTCACAGGCAGTGGATCCTACTCAGTATCGACAACTTATTGGATGTTTGTTGTATCTAGTGCATACGAGACCAGATATCTGTTATACTGTGAATGCATTGAGTCAGTTCATGTCCGAGCCAAAGCACATACATTGGATAGCTTCCAAACATGCCCTCAGATATTTGCGAGGTACTATTACATATGGGCTCAGATATACCTCCAACAGTGGGGTAATGCTACTTGGATATGCTGACTCCGATTGGGCTGGCAGTGCTGTGGACCGGAAAAGCACATCAGGGTACTGTTTCAGTTTGGGATCAGCAATGATCTCATGGTCCAGCAGAAAACAGGGTTCCACAGCTCAGAGCACAGCTGAAGCTGAGTATATTGCTGCCAGTGATGCCTGCAGAGAAGCAGTTTGGCTTAGAAAGCTTCTCTCTGACCTGTTTGGTGGAAAGCTTGAACCAACTGTTATCCATTGCGATAATCAGAGTTGCATTAAGCTTTCAGAGAACCCTGTATTTCACGACAGGTCAAAACACATTGAGATGAAGTACCACTTCATCAGAGATATGGTACAACGAGGTGCCATGAAGCTCCAGTACATTCGTACAGACGAGCAGATTGCTGACATATTGACCAAGCCCCTGTCGTTGACAAAGCTTGTGCACTTTCGAGACAAGCTTGGTATTGCAGAGAATGACCCTCTCGCTGAGAGGGAGTGTTGATTTTTCTGAGCAGCTTCGAGTGCCATTCTCTGGGAGAATGGAGGCACCTGGTCAGTTACCAGGATATTAACCCAGTCCGGGACTGGGAGCTCAGCCTGGGGCTGAGAGCCATTCTCTGGGAGAATGGAGGCACCTGGTCAGTTACCAGGATATTGACCCAGTCTGGGACTGGGAACTCAGCCTGGGGCTGAGTGCCATTCTCTGGGAGAATGGAGGCACCTGGTCAGTTACCAGGATATTAATCCAGTCTGGGACTGGAAGCTCAGCCTGGGGCTGAGAGCCATTCTCCGGGAGAATGGAGGCACCTGGTCAGTTACCAGGATTTCACTGTAAGCCCTAGACCGGGTCTGGGCAAGTGGTGTACTTCCCCACTTGGACTTGTTGACCACAGATGGGTGAAGTGAAGCAATTAAATATCTTCCTATGATGATGTACTTGGAGTGGACATGAAGACCCTGAAGGACACCTGGATGATTTATTGGAGAACATTAGAACCCAAGCACCACTTGGTTTGGTCCATGAACCCACCAGCTAAAGAAGAAGGGAAAATAAATATATATTTATTTATGTATTTTTTGGGTCAACTCCTTATTGGTGGAAAGTCAAAATTAAAAGATGAATGTTGTAAAATACATATGGGACAGCCACAAATTATTTTAATGGAATCCAAGCACCTACACAACATGCTGGTCGGCCTCATCAAACAATGGTTAATGGCAAATTATGGAAGTCGGCCTCATTGATTAAAAATAAATATTTAATGGCAAAATATTGCAAGTCGGCCCCATTATATTTGTGTGGATTTATTCCACTATATATAAAAGAAAACTCATTATTACAAGAGGAAATTCGTGGGAATCAAGAGAACAGCTCTGCATAAATTCGCTGGTATTGAAAGACAGTTCGGTGGTGTTAGAAAATAGATCTGCAGATGTAAGGACAGCTCCATAACAGATTTGTGATCATTACTGGGTTATTGCTATTGTTTGCTGGGTTATAAATTAGCTGGTTATCTCCACGATCTGCTGGTGTATCCTACTGCTGATATCACTGCTGGTGCATCTCCATTATATTGCTGGGTCATTCCCTATTGCTGGTTATTACTGTGCATTCAACAGTGTAGACTATCTCCACAATCTGCCGGGTTCTCTACTTTGTATAACTGCTGATATTACTGCTGGTATATATTTTCTGGTGTATGTATATACTACTGCTGGTATATATATCTTCTACTACTGGTGTATGCATATATCTATCACTGCTGGTGTATTTATCTTCTACTGCTGGATTACTACTACTATTGCTGGGTCATTACTACAGCTCTGAAAAAGCCATATCAGGCATCAGTAAACAGTGACAGGTGCTTTAGCCACAGTTTCAACAGGGGTCTTATTTGTAAATAAAACAATTTTAATTGTTGACAGGCTGATTTAGCCTGCTGTTGTAAAACTCAGACATCTCATAAGGAAGATATTTTTTGCTGGGGTTTTTATACCTTAAAAGGTTTTCCCCAGGGTAAACAGCTGTGCCTTTTGTGATTGCATTTTGTCCTATTTTATTTAGCTATCTCTGCACTTTTATTTACAGTCTGTTACTGCTATCAGTTTTGAATTTTCAACAAGAAGGACACCCACTTGCTTTCACAAGGCATCAAATCAAGGGAAAGAACTTACAAAAGCCCATTTATGAGAAGGAAATGTTGGCAATACTACATGCTCTTAAGAAATGGCGTCCTTACCTAATAGGTAGGCACTTCAAAGTCAAAACAAATCATGATAGTCTTAAATACTTCTTGGAACAGAGACTATCTTCAGAAGAGCAACAAAAGTGGGTAACCAAGATGTTGGGATATGACTTTGAAATCATCTATAGAAAGGAGAAACATGATGTGGTGGCAGATGCACTCTCCAGAAAAGAGGAAGATGTTGGGGCATTACTTTGTTCCATTTCCATTCTACAACCAGATTGGATAGTAGCAGCAGGGGAAGAATGGAAAAAAGACCTATCTGTGTGGACGCTCATTCAAAAGCTACAGAATGATCCCAGTGTATCAAATACTTTTGTGTGGAAAAATGATTCACTATGGTATAAGGATCACTTATATTTATGCAAAACTCCCAACTCAAGCAGAAGGTCCTTTCAGAATTACCCGCCTCTCCTATAGGTGGGCACTCAGGATTCCTGAAAACTTACCACAAGGTCAAGAAGGAATTTTTTTTGGAAGTTCTTAAATCTAATGTTCAAAGGTTCGTGGTTGAATGCTTGGTTTGCCAACAGAATAAGGGTGAAACAATTAAGACCCCAGGACTTCTACAACCATTAGACATACCTTGCCAGCGTTGGGAGGAAGTCTCCATGGATTTTATCACAAGTCTACCCAAGTCTGAAGGAAAGAATGTTATTATGGTGATTGTTGATAGACTCACGAAGTATGCACACTTTTGTGCACTCTCGCACCCTTTTAATGTAAGTACAATAGTTGCAGCCTTTATGGAAACGGTTCAGAAGTTACATGGAAATCCGAAGATTATTGTAAGTGATAGAGATCCAGTTTTCACTGGAAAATTTTGGACTGAATTATTTTCCTGTTTGGGTACTCAATTGGCTCACAGTTCATCTTATCACCCTCAATCTGATGGGCAAACTGAGATAGTGAACAAGTGTTTGGAAGGCTATCTTCGTTGCTTTGCATATGATAAACAAACACAATGGGTGAAATGGTTGTCTTTGGCAGAATGGTGGTACAATACTCCCTTCCATACATCATCAAAAATGTCTCCATTTATGGCACTTTATGGGTACCAGCCTCCATCTATCACATCTCCCTTAAAAGGAAAATCTAAAGTTCAAGCCATGGAAGATCACATAGAGCACCAGCAAGAAGTTCTCCAGATACTTAAGTACAACCTGACTTTGTCAAAAAAGGGGATGAAACAACAAGTTGATCAACATCGCAGTGAAAGGAGTTTTGAAGAAGGGGATTGGGTATTTCTCAAGCTACAACCTTACAAGCAGATGTATCTCAAGCTATTAAAGAAGGACAATAAATTAGCACCCAAGTATTATGGTCCTTATAAAGTGTTACAGAAGATTGGTAGTATGGATAACAAATTGGAGCTCCCTTCATCTTCAAGAGTACATCCAGTTTTCCATGTTTCTTGCTTAAAGAAGGTAATAGGAGACAAGATCCTGATTCAAACAATCTTGGCAGAGCTTGATGAAGAAGGAAAAGTCATATTGGAACCTAAACAAAACACTGAAACAAGGACTAAATAGCTACGAAATCGGCTATTACTGAGTACCTCATAAAGTGGAAGAACTTACCAGTTGAAGATTCGACATGAGAAGATGAGTCCTTCGTACAGAGGCATCTGCAACTAATCAAGCGTTGAGGACAACACTTGTCTGAAGGGGAGGAACATGTTAAGCCCTAAATATGGGCACATTTCCCCCTATATTGTGGTTCATTACATTAGTTTTGATGTCGGCTTTGGTCCATTAGTCGTAATAGTCATTAGTATGGTTATATTAGTTATGTAGGCTTGGGTCAGTTAGTTGGGATTGTACCCCTTAGTCTCCTATATATAGGAAGGAGACCTTTCATTTGGAGTATCTTATCTAGTCTTGTCTTGTGTACTTAGTACATTCTATAAGGAGGTTTCCCCCTCGAAGAGGCTTGTTATTCGGCTAGTTTCTTCAATCAAGTCGTGGAGTACTCTTTCTGATCTATTTCTGCTCTTTTCATACTCTTTGGAAATTTGTTGCATAACATAAACAGAAGGACTTGAGTGTTGTGGTGACAATTGCACCCAATTTGTTGACTTGCCCCCAAGGCCACTCTCAGTGAGTTGGGATTTTTCTCACGTCCACGTGCAGATCTAGGCGGCAACAACTCCAACATCTAGTCAATCAACTTTGCTATTAACTTGAGAAGCCAGATCACTTCACAACTGGCAGCACTAGCTGCCATATAATTTGGCCTTTGTCAAACTAAGTGCCACTATCGCCTGCTTCCTATTGAACCGTAATATCATACCTGTTAAATGCTCAGTTGTGCCTACACTTCTGGAAAGTCAAGATCTAGCAAGATTCCATCAAGCTGATCACATTGTTAGGTTATCCAGGTATGCACATTGATTAGGAGGGCCACATGACATGGATAATCATGCATGTAGGATTTGTAAAAGAAGCAAATCCAAATGAGACTACTTATTTGCTTTTTTATTCTAATTTCTATCCTTTGTTGGGCATATCTATTATTACCATTTTCTTTGTGTAATAGGTACAGGTTCAATGTCAAATCTTCAAGCAAGCAATGAGGATGATGGTCAAGGTTTGGTGGTGAAGAGGTGTTGAGGTAAGAAACAATACTAGAACTATGGAAAGAGAAATCACAGAACTAATGACATAGAGGAAATATGGGCAATATAATCTTCAGGAAATCTACATGAACAAGTGACCTTCTTGTAAGGAAAACTCTCCACGAAGCAGAAAGTAAAGCCTTGAGAAAGGTTACTTCACCAAATAAAATTGAAGCACCCAGTCAAGGATGAAGTATGTTGTCCTAAAGTGCCTTTAACAATAAGGCAAACCTCCAGAACCTGCATCAACAAATCAAAAGAAATAGTGTGAAGAAAACCCACATGTGAGGGCGCATGCATCACTGATGAAGAAATCAAGAAGAGACGTGCACTAGAAAGGATGATGGGGGGCACATTTATGGAGAATGAAGACCACGAAATAGGGATGAGATCCTTCAATAAACTAGGCACATGCATGGAGAGGAGGTTTTGTTGTGTCTTTGTTAAACAGGTAGGGAGCATCATGCATGCAAAATAGTTCAGTTAAGAAGGGAACATTCACTTTAAGTTCAATTAAGGAGAGTGCATCCACTTAAGAAGATTGCCAATGCATGCAAATGGTCTAGTTAGGAAGGGCAAACTTGACTGAGTGGCAATGAAGGAGGGTGCACTCCACTTGCATGCATGAGCTATCAGTTAAGGAGGGTGCAATCACTTGTCTTGCAGTTGATCTCAGTGAAGGAGGGTGTACTCCACTTGCATGTATGAGCTATCAGTTAAGGAGGGTGCACTCACTTGTCTTACAGTTGATCTCAATGAAGGAGGGAAGATGCCACTATCAATTAGGGAGGGGTGCACTTCATTGGACTACAATTACTCTCACTGAAGGAGAGCACACTCTCTTGCATGCAAGAGCTACATCAGCATGCATGGATAGGGCGCATTAGTGCATTGGAGGCATTTATATTCACAGTGGAAGACTAGGAAGAGGTAAGACATTCATTTGGGAACGTTATTGATCACAGTTGAACTCTCTTATTTTCTTCATCCACCATTCCCTGACCACCACCCTCATTTGTTGGCCATGAGATCATTGCCTGCATGTTCCACATCAACCATTATGGTGCAAACAGTATCTTGGTAACGTGTTATAGATACAATTATTCTTTTTTCTAGTTCTTTGTGTCGTTGGATGCTAATGGTTAACTTTTGGTAAATGTTCAATGGTTCCCCCTTGCTCTTGTTTTGATTTCATTTTAATCACTCAAAAACACAATTTCTTCACCTATTTCATTAGTTTTTCCAATTAAAAGTCTCTTTAATTTATTATTCTCAGCATCCAAATTCAACATTTAAACTAACCCTCCCTCTTTAACTATTTTAGGACAGACAAAAGGAAGCTATAGCACATTGTTGTCTCTTGTTTTTAGATTTGTAGATCAGATTACAACGTGTAACCTTGAGGGACACCCCCCTTGGATTGGGAAAGCACCAGTCTGAAATGGAGAGGCGCCTAGTTGTGACAATACTAGGAGGCCTATAATTATTGGGCTAATATGTTGTTGCAAATCTGCGTGATAACAATACCTGAACCCAAACTAAACAAAAAAACTTAAAGTACTCTTATTGCCACTTACATCTCCATCCCAATCAAAACACACAAAACCATACAACATCAAATCATCACCTCCTACATACCAAAGACCATGATGCATTGTACCCTTCAAGTAACAGAACACATGCTTCACAACAACCCAATGAATTTGCCTCAACTCAAGCATACATTGATTTAATGTGTTTATTGCAAAGCAAATATCCAGTATGGTATTTACCATATACACGAGGTAACCTATCAACTATTTGTACATTAATTGATCAACCAAATCCAAATTTGAGTCTAATGATAACTTTAAATTAGGTGTCATAGACCAAGGGTTTATAGTCCATCATCTGAAACCTCTTCAAATTCTCAACTACATGCGCACCTTGTCCAAGGAACACCTCTCTTGGACTCTACCAAACCTTTAGACCCAATAAATAGTTCAAAAGAGCAATGTCCTTCATGTCAAATTCACTTGCTAGTTTCTTCTTGCACCATGTTATGAGTTTTTCTGAACTACCTGTCAAGACCAAGTCATCTACATACAACACTGAGATAAGCATATCAGATTTATCAAATAGATAATACACGTTGGGATCTGTCATGATCTTAGTGAAGCCGAAACTCTATAGGTACTAATCAATCTATGAGTACCAAGCACATGGTGCTTGCTTTAGCCCATAAATGGCCTTCCCCAACCTACACATATGGATATCTCACCCATGCACCTAAAGGCTAAAACCTCTCAATGATCAATGTATACTTCTTCCTCAGTCAGACCATTAATAAAAGTTGTCTTAACATCCATCCGATATAAAGGCCAACCAAATACTGATGTGAAATAGTAAAGGCATAATGATTCTAATGGAAGTACACCTAACGACTAGAGGAAAGGTCTCATCATAGTTTACTCTCTCTTTCTAGGAGAATCCTCTTGCTATGAACCTCGCCTTATTCTTCTCAATACTACCATTAGCTCCATGCTTCACCTTGTAAAGCCACTTGGAATCAATCATTGACTTCCCTACTAATCTCCCACACATCATCCTTTAGGATAGACTTGTTGTCACATACCCCGTAGACTCTTTACTATATTGAGACCATGGGGTACTCAATTCTGTGTATAAATTCTACTCTTGCTTCCAATTACAAATTTACATTCCAATGCCTTACTATAATATAGACTTTTAACATCGAAAGTGAAAAATATATAATAACAATTCTTTAAACTAAAATTGTACGTTCTAATTATATAACCATTCCTATCATGAATGCATCAAACCATGCTCAATCAATCCATACACAGAATCAATTCCAAAACAATAGTTGAAACATTATATATCAAAATTAAAATTCATGTCATTCATACACAATTGGCACTTATCTTATGAAATTCCTCCAACCAGTGGCAAGCAAAGGACATTCCTCCCATCTGTAGGTACTCTCTTAAGCCATCTCTTTCTATGAAAGATGCCACCCCCATGCTGGGGCTATTAGTCCACAAGGGGCAAATTTTGCTTCCTTTCAACAACACAGTGACACCCAACTCGAAGGCACTAACTCAACCCAAAGGCATTCACACACTACCCAAAGGTGCAAAAGCCCCTTCCATGGTTGTTCCCACCCTTGCACGCATTCCCCATTAGCCTACACAACACAAGGGATGGAATCCCCTTCTCTACTCTGTAGTCCCTCGGGCTATCTCCAACCCCTTCCAATGCTCCAGCACAAGTCGGCTTGGAAGCCTTCGTGTCCAGGTTCCAAGTAGTCCAGATGCAAGCTAGGCCTCTCTAACAGGGGCACCAAGCCCAAATGCACTAGTTTTTTTTTTTTAACAGTAACAGGGAAATAGGATGTATTTATAAAAGCTGTGCACACCTATTCATTACATGTAATCAAAAAGATTTTTGGCAAAGGAGGAGATGTCTGAAAAGATTGTAACTATGATTTCTAACAGCATGACTTTACAAGCTCTGAGCTTTGTCTTTCTAAAACTGTTCAAAATGGAGTTGGGATAAACCCTGATAAACTGTTTGTTGAGTATAATGCAGAAATACATTGGCAAAATAGATACAAAATTTTGAAACCTGAACTAAACTAGAAATTATCCATAATTCTTGAGCTGAGCAGAAGCTGCGTCCACCATTTCCTGGTTGATCTCCTAGTTGACCGTGGGGGCTTCCTCCGCATAGCTTCCCTGAGTTTTCCCTGTAAGGACTGCCATGTCTTCCTGTAGCATGTCCACTTTTCCCATCAGCTCGAACAAATTCTTCTCCAAGTCATCTATCCTCGAATCCTGGCAAGAAAGCTGGGAGACCGTGTGATTAAGATCCATGGCCATCTCCTCATTTTGTTTCACACTGGTACAGACAACGTCGTATGTGCTGCAAACCGAGAGCTTAATGTCCACCACAGTGCGGCTCAAGGCGGCTATGGCCGCCATCACACTTTGCATTGTTCCAATGTTAAACGATGGCAGCAGACGAGGACGGGAAGGAGGGTAGTCTAAATCGCAGAGGGAGAGCCAACTCAAAGCACAGGAGTAATGAGGAGGGCGAGCCATCGCGGTGAAAGAGAGGAAAGGAGCGGATGGAGGAGTTATCAATGGCTCGTGGGAGCTGACAGCACAGCAGGGTGCCATGTGACAAGTGCGAGCGTGGCTGGGGAGGCGTGTGGCAGAAGCAACGGAGGGTGGAGAAGGAACATAACCAAAGTTTGAATGAAGGATGGGGAGGACCCTCGTGGAACCAAAGGACCCTACCTTATGTTTTGCATTGGCAATGCACTAGTTTATCAAGGTAATATATGCCAATTTATCAAGGTTCTTCCTCGAATGTGAAGGTAGACTCAATGGTCAACTATCCTTCTTCCTCTGTGGCCACATGCATTCCTCTCCATGCCAAAACAAATGAATGAACGAGTGAATCAATGAGAACCTTCAAAATGAATTCCTAACAAGATATATGCATGGTTATGGATTGACAAGTAGCTTCCCCAGAAGTATCCACTCTCCCTTTTTTTAATCTCACTTAGGATAACTAATCCCATAATTAATTAAAGTGACACACCAAGGTTAAGGAACTTTGGTTAAAAAGATTAATGAAGGTTTAGGGCATTAGCTAGAGTTATCACCCCTTAGCCCCTCTCACTTCCCCCACTTGTGGAATCATAACCCCCCATCTCTTTTTTGTCCTTCTTCACTTGCAGTTGTTAGGGATTTTATATTAAAAGCATATATATCATTGGATGTTTTCACAGTGCTGAAACATTGTTTATATCTTCTCGAATTCCACTGTGTAGTAGTTTAAAAACGATCTACGTACGTTTCAAGTGAACACTCCACCCATCTTCAGGATCACAAGAAGCTTGTGTGAAAAGAAAAGGATAGGCGCTTTAAATAGATTTAGAGGAGAGATAGGTGGAGTTGTGCACTCAAAATGTACGTTGGTCGTTTCTAAACTACTACACAATGGAATTCCAAAAGATATAAAACAATATACATCATTTACAATATCCATGGTCTTCTAGACCATATAAGTCTAACATATAAACCTTTGCATAATTACATCACATTTACATCTTGGGGCTAAAAACAAGGTGTTACAGTTGTACACCTCTTCCATGGCATCCTACCATACCTTCTCACATACTACCTCCTCAAAACTGGAAGGCTTTGTATTCAACATAACTAGGAAACTTCTTAGGAAGATGACTCACTTGAAAAGAAATATTAGGCTCTCCTACTTGCTCCTATGTTTCATGTATTGTCTAGGTAATCCATTTAGGCCTCCTAACTAAATTGGTAGGAAAAACGGTCTTTGTACTTGCACTAGAATTTCATTTATCTGACTTTGATTTCTCGAGAATCTACGAATCAGCATTTGGGGCAGCAAGCTTTTCAACCTCCTCAATCTATGTTGGATGCTCTTGACATTTAGACGACCCTACATCCTCGTCAAACTTGACATCTCAGCTTACAACTATCTTCTACTAGGACAGAATGAAGTTGTGGTTTGTAAGCCTAACAAGTTGTGGTATCCCACAAATATACCCTTCAAACCAGAGGGTTCCAACTTAGTTCTTTTCTCCTCGGGAATATGAATATATATAGGACAACCAAAAACATAGAATGCGATATCTACATTCACATTTGTAAAAGCTTCTTCTATTGTCTTGTCCTTCAATATCCTATGAGGACACCTGTTCAGAACGTAGACTATTATGCAAAACACTTCTACCCAAAGACACATGGGCAGATCTAGGTCATGGATCATTGCCTTGTCAACCTTTATGATGGACATGTTCTTCCTATCTACAAAAGCATTCTGCAATGGGTTGTAAGGCACTATTAGCTCCTTCTTGATCCTTGCTTACCTGAAAAACGTGCCAATTTTCTTGTAGATATACTGTCCACCATTGTTGATCTCAACACTTTAATCTTGTGACTTATATGACTTTATTCCCAAATACTCTCCACCATCAAGATCATTAAACTCTTGAAATTTAAATACCTCATCCTTGGTCTTCATGAAGTAAATCTACAACTTTCATAAGGAATCATCAATAAATGAACCATAATAGATGTTACCTAACAAGGAAGTTGAAGTCATGGTTCCACATACATCTAAATGTATTAGGTCAAGAATCTGTCATAACCTAAGCTCATTCCTTGGAAAAGCAATCTTGGAATGCTTTCCTATCTTCTCCTATCTTCTCAATCTTGAAATCAAGCAATCCCTGCACCATATCCTTCAAGATCAACAATGCTCCATAGTGCAAGTGACCCAACCTCTTGTACCAAAATTTACACAAGTTGTTATTGTTATGCACTAGGGCTCTCGTAGGATTCCCCCTACAGGCTACAACCTGTACAGATCACCCTCACAAACAGCTTTGGCTAGAACTTGACCAGGATCAGGGCATTCTCTCCAAATGAGTACTTGGTGAACATCAAACTCAACAATACATCCTAGCTTTTCCATCATTGAAACTGAAAGTAGATTCTTAGTTACACCAAGAACATATAAAAGACTACTAAGCTTAAGAACATCACATGAGGGCATTTGGAATGAGATGGATCCCAGTCCTACTACTGGATACATGGCATCATCACCAAGCTGCACCTGTATGCCTATCTCCTACTCCTAAAGTCTATTGAGTGCCTTCTTGTTGAAGGTCATATGTCTAGATGCTCCATTGTCCACATACCATCTAACACCAAACACAGTGTCAGATGAAAGACATGAGGCCATGGAGAAAGTTGTATCAAACTTGGATGTAAGCTCATCCACTTCAATGGAGGCTTCTACACTCCCTGCAAACATTTTTGTTGTTGTGGCTTTCCCTTCCCCTTCTTCTCAGGACACTAAGAAGCATATTGGCCAAAATTTTGACATTTGAAACACTTGAAAAGGCTTTAAGTCTTTCTTCCCTGATTCAAGGAACTTGAATCCTCTTTATTTCCTCTCTGACCCTTCCCAAGTCCTTTCTTACTACCCTTCTTCTTCTTGATGATGAGGGTTAGATTCTACTCTTCCTCCTCTATACCTACCACTATCTCCAATCTCGTCTCTTGTTATACAAAATCCTCCAACAACTTCTCAAAGGTGGGAAGCTTATCTCAAACACAAACACCCTGGACAAAATGCTACCAAGAAGATGAAAACCCATTTAAGGCTATGGGTACTAACTCTTCACTCATGGCATCTTCTCCGGATACTACAATTTGATCACGAAATTTGGTAATATTCATCAAATAACTGGCTATGGTATATATCTTGCTCATCCGTGTGGCTTTGAGCTTACCCCTCAAAAGCATCTTCCAATTGATGTTCTCATTGTAGAGTGACTAGAGAATCAAACATCTCCTTACCAATTGTCTTTCCAGCGATGTGAAGGATCAAGTGATCCTTCACCTAGTCGAGGATGACTCACTTTGCCTTGGACATCTTCTTGTTATGTTTTGCCAACAAAGTTGCAGTCACTAGCAACTGTAGGAAGTGCAACCTTCTTCTCCTCAAGATTCCAAAACTTGTGCTCCTCCAAAAGAAACTACACCTGACACTTCCATGGAACAAAATTGGAGAGGCTTTGCAATCCATCTTCGTATCTGATATTGAATGTAGTTATACTGCTGCTACTGAAACAAACCGCTAGACAAAACAGATCAGCAACCTAAAACAACCTATCACAGGATCACAATGCTTTTATCAAGCATGGATCTCAGGCATCCTGATTCCCACCCCTGAAACCTTTTTGACAACTCCCTATCCCAGGTAGAAAGTTTCAGAAAATGCACCCTCATACCAAGTTAAAATTTCAGTACATGGTAAACAGACCTGCAAATTGTTAACCCTAGGATGCTGTAAAACTTAAAGAACTCTCAAAACTATTTATGTACACTAGATCTGAAAACACATATAACTGAAAAGTACTAATAGCAACTAATGAGAAATTGCAGCACTCATAAACCATCTCGTTTTCTTAATTAACTCAGGAAAAGGAAAACAGTGTACACACTCACTGGTAAAATCTGAATAAAAAATCAAAGGGGACACTGTCTTCCTGGATATAGAAGAAGACCTAGGGTTTACAAGTGACAACCTATCTTAGGCACCTTGGTAGGAGCACCCAGCCTGCATGCAACACATGCACTGGGAACGCTAGATAGCTGTGCCAAAACTATAGTAGGTAACCTCATGCAGTGCGCCCTCGTCCCAGCCTGGATATGCTGGGGCTGCTAGATAGCTGTGCCAAAACTAGAGTAGGTAACCTCATGCAGTGCACCCTCACCCTGTTCTTCCTCTAACTCTGGAAATTACCAATTCTGACACAGTCAAACTGAATTTAGAAACAAAAACTACTGATCTGGAATTACTGATTCTTAACAGCAGTTCATTCCGGAGATAACTAAAGGTCATTGCATGCATGCATACTCACTGGCTGCCAAAACTAGAGTAGGTAACCTCATGCAGTGCACCCTCACCCTGTTCTTCCTCTAACTCTGGAAATTACCAATTCTGACACAGTCAAACTGAATTTAGAAACAAAAACTACTGATCTGGAATTACTGATTCTTAACAGCAGTTCATTCCGAGGATAACTAAAGGTCATTGCATGCATGCATACTCACTGGCTGCTAGAAAAGTGCTGTGCACCTTCACTTTTCCTCTATTGCTGTGCATCTCTCTGACCTGCTACACCCTCTGCTGAAGTCCACCATCACCATGGAGAACAAGCTTCAGGAGCAACCAAGGTAAAATCTAACATGGTCACTACTTAATTTGATGTTTTCTAGCAATCATGTGATCTCTTGCTGGAGAAATCATACTCAAAAGAAATGCTATAAGAGACTTTAAATTCAGACGCTAGGGAAAATATGCATTTCTTACTGAGGTCATTCATCTTACATGTGCTTATGTGTGTGTCAAACGCAGGAAAAAGAAAAAGTTAATTGTTTTAAGGATAACCAAATATATGTAGGCCAAATCTAAAAGATTAGCTTGATAGGGGGAACTCATCAATGTCATATTCTATGGAAAGTGAATCATACAGAATGTTCATTTTTCAATGCACTCAAAATTATACCCGGATAGCCTGCTGCACGAACAACATAGCAATGAGCATCCCAAAAAGTTCTCCAGCTACCCTGGTAAACCTGTTGATAATTGAGCATGCACCCAGAATGGCCAGCAAGACCAACAAGAGTGCAGTCCACACACATACCCTGCATATAATGAGCAGAGTAGTTGTAGTTATTTAATGTGAATGCATGCCTCTTTGTGTAAATCTCTGTTGTTGTTAACAAAAAACTACAGAAATACATATCATACTGTAGGCACAAACATTCTACTATTGCAAATTGGAATGAATTTGTGACTTGTTGACCCAAGGTGATCAAATTTTAAGTGCATACCAGCCTGTCCAAGCCAGGAACAACTTTGGGCCTAAATCCGCTCTGTCTTTGGCAAAGTTGTACATGAATGTATACATAAGCACTGTCGGTTCAGCCACCCCAAGAATTAACAAAGGCTGACCTCCAAAAATAGAATGGATAATGCCACATATTGCGGTAGATGATAATGTTTGAACTGCGGTCAAGATTCCGTCTGCAGTGCATTTTGATTATTCATTTTTAAAAGATTCATCCGAATAACTAAAGTGATTGGCAAAACTTGAGAAATGCTTGTGAATTTTTTCAAGGAATGAATGTTAATATGCCTACAATCAATGATTGTTAGTCAATACCATTACATGAAAATTATCCCTTTCAGATATTCTTAGTTATGCAACAAAGACAACTTGAAAGTTGAAAGTGAGAGGCACAAAACAGATCAGCTTACTTGTGCTTCTGTCCAGTTGTTCTCCAAATGAAATCACTGGAATAGCAGAAGCAAAGAATATGTACGTTGTGGGAGCAAGGATCCTGAAGCACCATCATATTGGAACAATTTGTGAGATTGGATAAGAACTAATTTTCTTTTGCACGCATTAATGATCAGACAAGGATTTTAAGAATTCTATGATGACTTTGGGACACAGGTATGATAAGAGACACAGTGCATTAGCATACCTCATGTCCTATACACATGCCTATCGGAGTACTACATCTAGTACACAAATTTATGATCACAGTTATTTTTACAACAGAGAAAAACATTCAAATAATTTTGTTTCACATGCTGAACAATTTTGCAATAGTTAAACAAAGGAGCTAGACACAGTAATTAACTCAGTAGAAGATGCCAGACTATTCATCCTCAATTCCACAATGAAGTTTCCAACTCTCGAAATGTGTGCAAGGTCATGTGGAAGGAAATACCTGAATCCTGCATTGAAACCACCAATCCAGTCTTGTTTGTAACACAGCAACCTTCCCTTCAGATCATTCTTGATTCCTCGGAATGGCACAAAAGTCTCCTCCATGAATAGATTGGTGGAAACTTGCACAGAAGTGCTATATAATCTCCCTTTGGAAACAAAATTGTGGAATGGGGAGGAGAAGGTAAACTGTGCATAAAAGGTATACGAAGTGGACCGTTCACATTTACACGGCTTAATGTCAGATTAAAAGGATAAATTATGGATCTCCACTATTCATTGTAACAGATCTGAATTTCCACGATGGTTAATTCAAAGCAAAGAAAAAGAAACAGAGCAAAAAACTATGGAGTCGAGCATTCGGATAACAGGGCTAAATTATTCCCAATATATCGAATGCTTAATCTAAAAAAAACTATAGAAGTCGAGCATTTCCAATGGCAGGGCTAACTTGCCATGATTTATTTAGTTTGTGAAATCTATCTCCGGATGCTTAGCATCAAAAAAGCCTCGAACGAGGCAAAAATACTTGTATGTGCCTCCAAACCTGATAATTTGAAACAAAAAAATGCAATACAGCCCATTGGAGCCAAAGACTTAATAAAAAATATAAAATTACTAACTAGAGTCCCAGCTTGAGCTGGAAAGAATTGTCTCACTACTTGAACCCCATAACTGGAGCCCGGAAATAGTAGGAGAATGTTAACGAGTATAATCCTTTAAAAACATTGTATTGTCTACGGACTTGCAGAAAATGGAATGAATATATTTAAATCCATAATTTTATAAAGCGTTGATAAGGAATTAGCATGAGCCGAGAGTTTCGAACTACATACTTAACGACACAGAGACTCGGGATTTCCAGCTTTAAGAGTTTACATGCTGACTGTACTATATCTACGCAGATGCTAACAGTACGGTGAATTGCTAAGCATTAGAGGAAACCTCACAGTGGCTCCAATTAAAGCTATTTTAGGGACAAAATACTGGCCGATGCATTCCTCATTTTGAGAACTGCAGCATTTACGGTAAAGAGAATGAATACACCATTCCGTTCATACTAAACGCAACTGCTCTTTAAAGCTCGCATGCAAAGCTTCAGCAAAGCTACGGCTCTGATAAAAAGAGGACTCCGCATTTGCTTGAGCACGATGATTTTCTCCCCAAATATGACAGATAACGCGATAAAACGGCAAGAAACACTTGGATTACATGTTGCGTTCCCAATCAAAAAAACGAAAAAGCTTAACTGGTAAGGTTTACCCGGGGGAAAAGCTATGCGCAGATCGAAAAGATTTCTGGCAGTTCTCAAGGAATTCACAGCCACGACTCAGCAAAGAAGCTCTGTTGACGAATTTATATATAGATTGAAATTTGCAGAGCTGGAGATTCTGATTTATAAATAATAAAATGTACAGCTGTCTGCCGGTCTTCTTTCGAGTTCCAAATCGTCTGTCAGAACACCTGATTGGAAGAGAAGTAATAAACGTAAGCAAGGCAGAAAAACGCATAAGATTTATTCACTCCTAAATATGCCGAGGCGTCATCCTTTTTCTATTTAACTTCCAAAATCGATAGAAAAGTGTCCTGCATTGAACAGTTCCTACGCCGTCAAATTTGTTTTAAATCCATTTTTTTCACTATCTTCCAACATTTATTGTTCGCCTTCCCACATATCACTCCAATACGGCACCCCGCTAGAACAAAGGCTCACAAAGTAGAATGAAAACTGCAGCTTACATTTGCAGCAGCAGTCTCCATGGCGGTTTCCGACTCCGAAACGGCGCTTTTTCGAGTGCGCTAGTTTTCACCGTGAAAACTCTTCTTAGCTGTAAAACACCATTAACAAATCTGTTACCACTGTAAATAATGCAAGCCACTGAGAACTTATTACTGAAAACTGTAGAGTTTTAGCGGAGGGGTTTATGTCTAGCCGTTTCGCTAAAACCGGCGGTCTTGTGAAATTCCCGGAATACTTCAGCGTTTTGAACGTTTCGCCTATTTTCTGGCTAAATAACTCGTGGAAAACCGGGGGCGGTTTTCCGTCGCTTGTTGGAAAAGTTCGCCGCCAATGCCAGGCAGGCCATGCCAGAGGCATGAGTGCGGTGGCGGTTGTGTTTTGTTGGTATGCTGAAGCATCTAGTGTTAGGTGAACTTACGTTACAATATCATAAATTGTTGCCACGAGAGGCTTCAGGCCTTCCCGTAACGTCCCGACTTGTTATTTCCCATTCTGTCACTGCAAGACTATGTAAAATATGGTTATGATTTTGTCATTTCAGGTAAAGATTCCTTCTGGGAGAGAGTTTAATAGGTTATGCACATGGTCATGGGTTAATTTTAAATGGAAAATGATTTATTTTTTCTATAAATACTATCTTAATTTATTTTATATTCGATGGTTAATAGTCAGTAAAGATAATTACTATGATTGGTTAATGGTTTCAAAAAATAATGATAGTTTTAAATAGGAAAAACTTTCACTTTAGGCCATTAACTTGTTAATCACAAACAGTTTTAAATCTTACTCCGACTCCTAAATAAATAAAAGTGATTTAATTGTAATATATTTAATAATTATTATTAAAAATACCTTAGATGAAATCATATACTTTTTAATAATATGTATACTTTCTTTTTTTTTCTTTTTTTTTCCAAAGAAAAAGTCTGTAATTTTATTTCAAAAAGATGATCAAAATTACATTCTGCACATGTAATAGGATCACATAGATCCCTACATTGTCACATATTTACATTCCCAGAGGCTCGGGAACAAACCCTCAAATGCCCAAAAAAAATAAAAAACCAATGAATAAAACAGGCTTCAAACCCACCAAAAACCAGAACCACAGAGCAGCTCCCAGGTTCTGCCTCCATTTCTCAAGCTCCACTCCCATACGCGTCCGCCAACCTCCCAACAACAAAGGCAGTCCAGCCTCAATAAAGAGGGATATGACAGAGCTCCCTGCAGTGAGCAGGAGGCAGCGACTATAAAGTGAGCAGCACCCAGAAAAGGCAGCAAAACCCTGTTAAATAGAGCAGGAAACCGATCCTATCCACGAAATCCACAATCCAGAAAATCACAGCTCATCCAAGCCGACCGCAGCCCTCAAGATCCGTAGATGGGACTCCTCCTTCACCGACTGGTGCCAAGACTCCGCCAACCTCCAAGAATTGCTCGGCTCTCGAGGGTTTCGAACGCAGAGTACACCAGGCGGCCGGCCATCCAAGATTCTCGAACAGCCAAAGGCATGGCGTCCTGGAAGGGTAGCACGCTGAGACAGACGCCGGTTTAGGTTAACTTGCCAGAGCTTCTCCAGCCACGGTATCGTCCACTCTAAGCCTGGCGCCAAGAACCATGGGCAAGGTCGATTCGCAGCCATGGGCAATGAATCGATTCGCAGTACCGCAGCCTGTGCTCTGCCCCCTGCCGTTCCCTATTCCACGACCAGATCGGCCTTGGCCCCGTCGAATCTCTTCTCCGGAGCGACGTAGGCCGGCGTGCCATCCACGGACATCCACAATCGCCTGTCCACAGCGCCCTCCACTAACAGATCAAGCCAACCCTCAACGAAGTTGCAGGAGGACCGCTTCTGTGGACACGCAGCAGAAACAGCGGCCTCCTACACCGGCGAAAAAGATCAGCTAACCAAACCCCCTGAAGGAGAAATGCCATAGCAAAAAGCCTGTAAACGAGACCACACGCCACCTCCGGTAGCTCCGTCCTTCAGGAAAGACCTGCAACAAACACACAGCGGAAGGGCGGCTGGGCCAAGCCCTGGCCGCCCAGGATAAACACAGAGTTTTCACCAAGAAGATCCCAAACCCTCACCGATTCTCAGAGTCTTTTCTTGCGGCTCTCCCTTGTGTTTACTTCATAATATGTATACTATTATCTTAGAGTTTTTTTTTAAATAAATGGTTTAAAAAATATTTTTTATTGTTTATTATTAATATTTAAAGTATAAAATATTTTGAATCCTTTAATTTTTGTCTTTACACGTGTCAATATATTAAGTTATATTTTTTTTAAATTTGTGAATTGCATTAAAACCAGAAAGGAACACTTCTACCTACTGATTATTTTGTAACACTTAAACATATACTTTATTTTTAGGTAAAGTAACAACTAGTATATCATGAAAATGGAAAAGTTTTCCTAAAATAGAAACTATTATATCATGAAAATGGAAAAGTTTTTCCTAAATATAAATCTAAAAGTTTATATTTTTTTTAAGCTATTACGATTCTGACATAATACACGTAAAGTGACTACTTTATATCATGAAAAAGGAAAAAAGGTTTTTTAAAAATGAATCTAAAGTGTGATATTATTATTTTTATTGGTGAAAAAAGAGTGTGATTTTATTAGTTTAGCTATTACGCTTTAAGTGAAATATTAGTTTAGCTATTACGCTTATGACATAATACAAATTTAATCACTTTTTTTTTCAATGGAGAATAGCCTTCGGGCGCCATGAGAGCACAGATTTGGGGTTCGATCCGGTACAAATTTAATCACTTTATTACTCAGCGTTAGCCAATGCTTCTTTGGATGATGTTTCTTTTTTTTTCAAGGCGAAAAAAACATCTTTTATTGAATAAGGAAAAAGCTGTATCAGAGAAAGTTTACATAGATACATTCAGAACTGTCACTTACGTCATTCGATAGAATAAGCTGGTAAAGTTCAGCTACATACAAAATAAAAAATTATAGACAACTCATAATAGCGCCACGGCCGCATATAGATCATATGAATCAGATCAAAAAAATCACAAACACAAGAAGTAACATGTCGTTTGACTGGCCTCGCAATTGATGACCAGAGAGGCAGCACACAGCGAGCAGAAGGAATAACAGCGTTCATTGGTCAGAACGCCCTCCTGAAATTCCATAAATGAAATCAAGCCATCCATCACACCCAAAGCCTACTTTGATAGACCATCAGCCTCCTCATTGAAACATCGACGGATATGAGAAAATACCAGGTCCTTAGACAGGAGAATCAGCTTACGTACCTTCATCAACCAGTGTTTGAGAGGGAGCAGACACAAACCAGTCTTACCAATAGCCCAATCGATAATACATAGAGACTCACCAAAGATGTGGGATAGAGCAATATTCCGAGCCTCCGCAAACCAGAGAAGCCCCCATAATGCCAACAGCTCTACCTTGGTATTGGAACCAAGACCAGCTTTCATGCGGAGATGGAAGTAATGACTACAAGACAGTTTGATGATCATACCAACTTCGCAAACGCCATCCTGAGTCACACCATCGAAGAACCCAATGGGGTAAGAGACGAGGTCCTCAGAGAAAGGAGGGGCACAATTAAGATGACGAATCAGGGCGACTTCCGAGGTAGAGTGGTAACTTAGATCAATGCATGGGTGATAACCATTGAAGAGAAGGCCATTGCGAGCTCGCCAGACTTCCCAAAGAGTAAGGAAGGCAATGAGAGCGTCCCCACTCGAACCATCATAACAACAAACTAAGTTATCCACTGCAAAAGTCATCTCCCAAGCAGGAAGAGTCCTCCATCTACAATGAAGAATTGACCAGAACTTCTGGAAAAAGACACAACCTCCAAAAAGATGGTTAATATCCTCCAAGTCACATCTACACAAAACACACATCCCCGGACCACTATAGACACAACGTTGAAGATTCGACCACGTAAGAATCTTATTGTGCAAGAAGAGCCACACGAAACAACTAATTTTCAACAGAATCTTATTGCTCCAGATTAGCATTCCAGGGCCGGTCACCAAGTTATCAACTGAAACTGCCATCAGACTATCATAAGCCAAGCTGGCCGTGACAGAACCCTGTAACACATTGTCTGCCCAAATCAGCTCATCCTGCTCCTCCAAGCTTATATGGATAGTAGTAGGTGTTATTTTATTTTTTATTTTTTATTTTTTTTTACTAGGGGGAATCGGCAACCCGCTACCACTATACCCCTAGGTGCCCCACCGCCCACAAGCATGGGACACAGGTAAGCCCGGGTGTGATTTGAACTCATGACCTATGTTTACAACATGTGACTTCATATCAAGCTAATCGCCAATGAGCCACACCCATGCGGGCAAGTAGTAGGTGTTATTAAGTTGGTATGGATATTAGTCATTTTCGAGAGTTGCTACTAATGTTATCATATGGATATGAATCCTCTTTTAGAGTTATTATTATAAGATGGTAAAATTTGATCAAAATGTTTTTTTAAATAGAAATAGAAAATTTGTATAAATAAAGGATTTCAAAAAGAGGTTTGATTTTAGTATATAGCTTTGATTTGCAATTATGAGAGTTCTAAGATACCATACATGAGTCACATATTATCCAACATGTTACTTTTGACATTCACAAATGACTACCCTATGAGTTTGTTGGTATAGATTTGGAAGAATCTCCCTAATATATATCTAGTTTTGTAGTACATATCTTGATTTTAAGGGATTGGGTGGAAGCTTATTTCCATGTTTTTTCCGCAATTCGCCTTTAGCCAATCTTGTTGCCTTATTTGCATGAGTGTCTACTTCTTTGTTAGCTCTTGAAGTCCGTGATAGTATTGGACTTCATCAATTTTGCTAGCTTCAAGTTTTGCTCTTTTAATTATTATGTTGAGTTTTAGAGTTGCTCGTACCTCTCATTAACTTTATAATGATAGTTGAGTCTCCTATGACCACCAGTCTTTTAATCCGGTTGGAGTCGATATTTCTTAGACCTTGAAACAGGGGGAGAGCCTCGGCTTGGTTATTTGACAGAACTCCCAATCCTCATTTAAAATACCACTCCAGGTTCCCACCTAGGTTAGTCATTGATTCAATTGATTTCTTCCTATTCCAATTGAGTGTTGTCATGGTTTCGAATAACTCTGCTTCTGATTGTCTCACCCATGAGGTCAATTGTCTTAGTTGATTGTCTTAGTTGTTGTCCACCTGGGAGGTGGAACTTCTGAATGGAAAATGCCTTTATTCCTTGCTAGCCACACCTTCCAATGGAGATACTTTGGAAGAGCTTTCCATGCTCCTTTAAGGAGATGTTTATGCTTGAAAGTGCCTTCATAAGATTTCACCTAGTCTGTAAACATTTCTTTCCAAGATTGTGGTAGAGTGGCTTTGTCTTTGATTCCATCTAGAGCGATTTCTTAGACTTGGACTATGTGTGGGCACTCCATGAATAAATGGTGATGGTTCTCCTCTTCTCTTTGACATAAAACACACCTGGATGGGCCTATTATGCCTCTCTTCACTATATTCTCTACTGTAAGTAGTTTCTCACTAACCCTTATCCAAATGAAGATATTAACTTTTGGGAGGCTATCATTCTGCTAAATATGCTTCCAGATTCCAACCTTGGGCGAATGGGGAAGATTTTCTATTTGTAATTGGTACCCTACCTTAATAGTATAATCGCCTAATGTTTTCCACCCACGCTTGTCCTTAGAAATGAGGTCTATTATGGCACAACCTATGAGAGAGGATAATAGTTTCAATGCCTAGTGTGCCAAGTTTGGAGGCGTATTTGGTAATTTCCAACTGCTCCATTTCTATCGTCCTATGACCAAGCTGATATATCATGAATTCTTTTTATGCCAACAATGTTCATCTAATTTTTAATATCGCTCAACTCCATATTTTGTTCAAGAGGGGGATTTCCTTAAATGATGTCACTACATAATTTGATGCTTCTTCTGTTTCCTAGAATCTAAGTCAGATGTTCTTGGATTAAAGGATTAACTATTTTAATTAATTTCTAGACTCTGTGAGCCTTTGTTGTTCTTTAGTGGTTGATCCACACCAAAATTTCTTGACCCCACAAAATATTTCCACAATAATTCATCAACTTTGGATCTTTGGTTATGAGACCTCCATAAACCTTTGGCATCCTTATTGTGCTCCAGTTTATAAAACAGAATTTCTTCATGTTAGTTTTGTCACCTTGCCACAAGAATTTTCTTATATCTTTAGTGATTTTCTAGAGAATGCTCATAGGAGCCAACATTGCAGAGCATTGATATATAGGGAGTGCTATTAGAGTGGACTTTATATGCACAATCCGACCTGCTGGATTTAACCATTGTGACCCCCACTTCTACATTTTGTTTCTGATTTTCTCTGTAATTCCCTTCCAATTGGTGGATTAGGTATTGCCCAATGATATGGGCATCCCCATATAAGTGAAGGAGGTCCACTTCTCTAGTCTCTGGAATTCAAGAATCCTTGCTATGGATTGGATCTTTGAAGCATTGACATTCTATCCATAGATGTGGCTCTTCATGTTATTAATAGCTCCTCCCGAGGCATTCATGAAATTATCTATGTCAACTTTAAATCTTCTTGCTATAGTAAGCGAGGCTCCGCCCAATAGCAAGGTGTCTTCAGCAAAGTAAGAATGATCTCGATCGAAGGTGATTCCCATGAGCCTGCCCTAGATTAACTCATCTTCTAGTTTTCTACTTAAAGTATCAACCATTATGATGTATATCAATGGGGAGGATAGCCTTGATGTAGTCCCCTCTCGAATTTGAAGAATCATGTTGGCCTTTTGTTGACAAGGGGGGAGATCCAGGGAGTGCTTATACAAGACTTAATCATAATAATAATAAAATTTGCCAAAGCCAAATTTCCTCAAAACATTAAAGAGAAAATAGTGTCTTACCTGATCGAAGGTGTTGGCCATGTCCATCTTTATGATCATACCTCTCTCCTTGTTCGCCTTGCTAGAATGTGTTGTCTCATGTACAAGTATAATGTTGTTAAGAATTTGTCTTTTGGGCATAAAACCTCCTTGGTTCTCATAGATAATTCCTGGTATCTGCTTTTTCATTCTACCAGTATTTGTCAGATCCCATATTGCATCAATAACTTCCTGCTCTTCTATGACCTTGCTCAACTCCTCATTGTCTTCCTGAGATATTAGAGTTGGAATATTCTCTAGCATGGATGTCGTTGCATTGTTCTCGGCTATGCTTTCCTCAGTGTACAATGTTTTATAGTGCCACATAGTTGCTTCATTAATCTCCTCAAACCTGCTCGTAATTGTGTCATCTTCAAGCTTGATTTCATTAACTGTGTTTTTACAGGCTCGAGCTTGAGATAGCCGATGAAAAATGATGTATTCCTGTCCCATGCCTGAAGCCAAATACTTATGTATTTAAGTCTCCACGTTTCTTCCTCTTGCCTAATTACCTTATATATTTTGGCACATACTTCTCTTTCCTTCATCCTTAGTTGATATGTTACCTCCTTTGTTTCTATTTTTCCTTGGATTTCCTCCAACTAGTTAAGTTTTCATTTTGTTTGATCTAGAGGAGAAAGAGGGTTTTTCTCCCAAACCTTTAATGCTTTCTTAACATCTCTAATTTTCTGCTCCCAAATGTATCTAGGCGATCCATTAATATACCCCTTCTAGGAAATCTCAATAAGATCCATTGTTGTTGTGTTTTGTAACCAGGTAGTGCAGAATTTGAAGGGAAGAGGACCAGAATTTTCAAGATGTTCAAACTGCAGTGTTACTAATTTTTTTATCGGAGATTCCTAAGGGAATAATCTAAAAGGATATGGTTGCTCCTATGCTTAAGAGTTCACTATGTACTAAAAATCTATCAAGACGAGTTGTTATATGACATGGCCTTGTCCTCTTGTTGGTCCAAGTATACCTACCCATACATGGTTTTATATCGACTATATCCCATTCTGAGATGAGGTCCTCCATCTTTTCTCAGAATGGGTCACGAACAATATCCCCCCCTCTTTTTTCTTTGCTTGAGATGGTGACGTTGAAGTATTCAACCACCAAACTGTCCTTTTTGAATTATGAATCCTTAAGATTTAATAATGATTGCCAACATGTTTCTTTATCCCTATAATTTTCTGGCATATAAATATTGAAAACATTAATAGTTTTACCTAATTATTGGTGGTGGAGACTATTCATAATCCAATAATGTGAATGATGTACCAGTATTGTTTTAAAGACTTATATGCCCCAAAGGGTGCAAATTCCTCCCGATGCTCCATAGGAACTGGCTACTACCCCATTACTTGCTTTCTATAATTTCTAACTTATCTTTATAATGTATTTTTCTTCTAGTTTCATCTCTTGGAGAAGTAAGACAATTGGTCTGTGAGATCTTTTAGGGCTTCTTCTTTGTATGAGATGCCCATTCCTCTACAATTCTAGTAGACAACCTTCGTTATTTGTTGGTTCTAGGTTTGGCATTGCCTCCATGATGATTGCTAGGCTGAAATTCTCAAGTGCTTTTTGGGTTTGCAATCTTGATGCCCTGCCCTATAGATTTTTCTAGGGTGGCTTGAAATCCTAATATTTTCTCTCTATTCGTTGTTTCTTCCTGAAAAATCCTTCATTGATTTTCTCCCTTTCAAATGCTACTTTTCTCTCTTAATTTCTTCTTCTTGATCTTCATTGTCCATTGTCTGCTACACTTGCTTCCTAGTTTAGACTTCCTTTGGAGTGGGTTGGGGTATACCTGCATCATGATCTATCTCTTCCAAGTGGTCAAAAACAAGGAAATATTCCTTAGATAGAAGGTACATAAGTGATAGAGATGAGATTGTGAGAAAAGTAGGTGGATCTACCAATGTCACCACCATAGCAGAGATTGGAAGTGATGGAATAGAGAGGGAAACTTCAAGAATATCTTTAGGATCCTCTACATGAAGAGTCTCAAAGGGATTAGTTGTTGAGATGAGGGGCGCACTAATGGAGGAAATAACAGAAGTGATTGGCAGGGTTTGTTGGGGTGCGGATGAAGGAATTGAGTGATCGAAGTCGAGGGCTAAGTTGAGAGTCCAACAACAAATTGTTGATTTGTTCTAGGTCCCATCTTTTTCTTGATTGTTTACAATTCATCTTCTTTAGCAAGAACCGCCTGAGAAGGAGGTGGAACCTTTTTGCAGTCTTTGGCGAAGTACCCATATTCATGGCATGCCTTGCATTTGAAGGGGAGTTGTTTGTAGTCAAGATTCTGCAAGTGCTTCTTGTTGTCAATGATTAACCATACTAATTCTGAGAATCCTTTCTTTAGGTTGACTTCAACACAAATCTGGGTGCATGCCATCATTCCGTCTTTTGTCTCCGTTTTATAAATGAATTTTCCCAGAGCATTGTTGATATCCCAAAGTGAATCATGTCCCCAACAATGCAGCGGAAGGTGGGGAAGATGAACCCATAATGACATCATTGAAGGAACATTAAGCTTCGAATTAAATTTTGATGTCCATCTATTCAAATACATCCCATGATTGCTAAAAAAGTATGGGTCATTTCTAAAAATCAGATCTCGGTCATCTTTGGTTTTAAACAAAAAGGCGTAAAACCCTTGTCTGCAAAAGAAGTGGGACATATTCCACTTTATCAGTACTTACAAAATATTTTGAATCCAAGCATCCATAGATCGCGATGAGGGCTAGATCCTAGTGATCTTCCTAATAACCCCTCTCTCCATCATTTCCAGATCCATTTGCGGGGGGGAGTAGCTGGTAACGTAACCTCTGGGATATTTTCCAAATGCTTTGCAAACTTGGTAGGGGGCACCTTTTGCATGAATTTTCCTAGAGATGTGATTAAATCTCAAAAATCTACTTCTTCAGGGTCAGGAGGGGGGGTCGGCCCCCTCCTAGAGAGGATTCCATGGCCTCCATGAGCTCAGAAGTCTACCAAGTCGCAAGTAGAAGCAACGCGCTCAATCCAAATCACACTCTTTTTTTAAATTTGATCAAGATGTTAATATTATATGATGAAGTAAGTTAAAAGCTAAATAAATTAAAATTTAATAAAAAAATTATTAAAATTTATAGTTCTATTTAATTAGGTAATTAATTAAAACTTTATTAAATAAGAAAAAAATGTCTACTTTCTAACTCATTCTATTACACAATACTCATTTCTAACTTTATAAATGTGATCATCCATTAACATTAATTTATTTTATCCTTTCCACATGCAAGTAAATTTGAATCATCCAATGTGTTTTCATTTTATTACAATTTGATTAGATATGCCTCTAATAGTATTCATGCTCACATATACTTTCTCTCCAATGAGTTTAGTTCTTCCATACCTCTTTAACTCAACATGAGATGATCTAAATTCAGTGTCTAATTTTGTTTATTGCATCAAGAGTAGTTAGGTGTTCTACATGTTATCATATAATTTTTTTTAACATTAACAAGTAAGGAGATTTATATTAAATATGTTGAAGTTAAACCAAAACAAACAACAAAACACAGTACATTGCAGTTCCAAAATGCTTTGTACAAGCTCAAGGACTTCAAAATTACCTCAGTCCTATATATCTAGATAATTCTTGTACCTTCCTATTAAAATTGCTTATGTAGCATATGATATATTGATGTAATAACAACTTGTAACAACAATACATAAACAAAACTAAAACTAACAGACCACATTGACTTAAGTTCGATAGTCATCCAATTCTACATGCTTAGTAGAGTCACAGTGGTCTTCAAACCAAACCAAAGTTTTTATTGGACCATGTTTATCTCCATTGTGTTCAAATTTGCATAATCTCCCGCACCGGATTGCCTACCTTGCACCAAATCCAATACATACATGTTGATGGTCCATGTCCAAGACTAATTGCATCAGATGCTCCCTTTGTTCCTAATTCTTCGCTCCATCCTTTCTGGAACATGTTCATTTAGCTCCAACTAGTAGCTAATATGTTCCAGGATTTGCTCAATATGTTCCAACTAACCTGCCATTCGCTGCTCATTCCTTCTCATGATGTGAATTTCCTTAAGCACATTGTGGATCTAATTTTCCCCGTTGCTTCCTCGCTCAGCTTTGTCATCCAATAGGGGCTTGGGTTTTCCCTAGTCGCTTCCCCCTCAGTTCCGTCGTGCCCCTACTATTCCATGCTTCATGGAAACAATGACACACAATATACATCTAGGTGAGTATACGAGATAATGGCCAACTCCATCCCTGAGTCAAATATTTTAACACCCGCTCACATCACTTATCCACCATGTTTCATGATCTCCCTCACACGACCAGGATTACACACTAGTCGAGAGGAAGAACACATACATAGAAATAATTCCTCGGCCAGGTGAATTAAATGGTGGAGAGGAGATCGATGTCCAAGATCCACGTGCTTAGTACATTTCCACCACTCGTCCCCATTCATGCAAACGAGTGTCATTTGAATATGACACTTCATTGCTATAATCATGATTAGGTTAAAGAGACCCTTAAATGAGCTTAACTCTGTCATTGCGAGATTCATCTATGCAGGGATGGTCCATTGTTGATATGAATGATTCCATTGTCTAGGTGGACTATTTCATTTACCAATTTATCTACCTCCTGATTGTTGTGTCGACAGATATGCCAAAAGTACAAATTGCTTATTTGTTTTAAATTACGCTCCACCCTGTACATGATTATGTGTTGGATTCTTTGAATTTGGGAGAGTCCATTTCACATATGTTTTATGACAAAGAGAGAATCACCAAATACCATTATTAGACTAGTGATCTACAATGATGAAACAATCTCAGATCTAGAATATAGAGTATACATTTTGGCAAAATTGTTTGTGGTATTTTATGAGATTCTAATCAATTTTTTTCCTTCAGGGTCGATAAGGACCCTTCCCACTCCTACCACCCCTTACATGTTGTCACATAACTTACATGACAAGAAAACCAAAATTTTGGACAACATATTTGGCTCAATTTTAAATCTTACAAAAAAATTAAAACCAACATAGATCAATCTTAAATCTATCAATCACTAAGAGGAATCAAATTTAATGAGGTGTAACGTTTTTTAATTTTTTACACATCAAGAAAAAAAAATTCACCTCAAGAAATTTGATCCCTGTAGTGCTTGGTACTCACACACACACCATAACTTGCTCATTATTTATTTTTATTTAATAGTGAGATTTATTTGTGGAATTTTTGGTAATTTGTATTCTATTATTAAAGAAATTTATGGAGTCTTTTCAATCAAGTTTACTTTTTTCTCCACCTCATCAACATAAAATTATTCAATTTTTTTATGTGAGGATTATTCTCCAGAGTCTTCAATGTTACTTATGTGCAAAACATATCCAAATAAAGTAAACATTAAATGTCACATAGTTAAAAGTTTATACATTTAAGATATAAAAATGTGTATGTAACACCCCTCCGTCACATATTGCATTAGTGTTAGAAAGGCATATGTGGTTTATAGTGTGGGCATGGGACACGCTCGTGAGAGCCACACGAGTGAGTCCTATCCCTGCATAATTGTATTAGATTATGTAGGTTCTTATGCCTTTATTAAAAGTATTATAATAAAGATATGGTGATTTATAAGAACATAAGTATATGATGTAACAAATTAAAACAATTTAATCATTAATTAGAATAATGAGGGGTTATTAAAGAAAAATATAATAGAATAAGTCATTTATTTAATTAGTGGAATATTTGAATGAGGATTTTTGCATGTGGACATGTGTCCAATTGAGGAGAGCTTGGAAACGCTTAAAAGGGGGTTCTTATTCCTTATGGGGAGGGGGGGTGCTCAAAGAGTTGGGGGGGGATGGAGGTTGGAGACTGGGGGTAGAATTTGATATAGATGGTTTGGTTGGCTTGGTATTGATGAGTGAGGGATCAAGGGATCTCATTCTACGATTGAGAGGTTTGTTGGGAAGAGATCGGTCCCCCACCTATAGTTTTCTAAGTTGTTGTTGGTATTGGATAGCCTACCTACTTCTACGGTACGATTTTTATTTGCTTCTACGGTACAATTGTAAGTCAAGACTTGATAGTCACATGTACTTCTTCCTACTTATTCTGCTAGTTATTTGCTTAAGGTTGCATAGTTTTGTGTGAATACTAACTTAGTTTTGATAACTCAAAGCTTAAGGCATAAATTTGTGGTAACTATTTTGCTACTATTATTGTTTAAATTCTAGTTAGAATTTGTTGTGGATATGAAACATAAATGTTTAATTCTGATAATGAAAACTTTACCACTTAGTGAGTGATTTAGATTCTTACAGTATAGTAATTATTTACCAAACTGTCATCATATTTCACTTTTTTCTCTAATGTAACTTGCTCCAATTTATAAATTCTCTGTAGCATATAACCTATAGGTAAATATTTCAACTAGCTATTAAAAATGCCAAATCCAACTAAGAGAATGATTCTATAGAACCATATTAATTATAATGGAATTGCATATGAAAAGATTCACAATTTATATGATTTTTAAATGTAAGACTTTCAAGATTAAGTTTATGTAATATAGAAAGAAAGTTTGAAAAGAAAAATGAAATATGTTGTTAGTTATTTTTGGTGTTTTATATCAATTAATGGAAGTTTACTAAAGCTATCTAAATTTCCATAATAAAAATATTTAAAAATGGAAATATGCTAATAAAATATTTAAATTTAATATTTTTTTCACACATAAAAAATACTAGTTATTCATTATGAGAATCAAAGTATATATTACTAAACTGCCCATAGTAACTGTCATGTCAAAATTCACTACTCTCCCACCCAAATTCTAACAAAATACCTCCCATACATATCATCCAATATTCAATAATTCCTATTGTCTTAAGTTTAGCACCCACTTACTAAACTCTATTAACTACATTTCATTGGCACTATAGGTGAACAAGCCACTATAAAGACATATACAATCTTCTAGTAGTGACAATAAGGCAAACGCTACAACAAGACAAGACCATAATTTTTATCCACCTACAACTCCAACAAGATAAGCAATGTGACAACCACGAGATAATTACATATATCAAATTCAAAAGCTCTATCAGACCCCTATCAAAATATAGAAAGTGTGCCTTGAGACACCATTCTAGTATCCTTCAAAGTGGATTGGTCCTTCTACCAAATCCAGGGCTTGTTTTGAGAGAGCGCCTGCTTCAGTATTGAACTCTCTATAAATATGTTGAAAATGAAGATTTATAAATGCTTCATGTAGTCTTCGAATTTTTTCTTTCCATTCATACAATAGAACCACCTGCAATTGACATTTCTATAATGCCCAATCTATAATCACTAACGATCCACACACACACACACATGAATGAAAGAAACTAACATAATTATAAATACCAAAAATTAAAATACAAGATAAAATTACATATTTTATCATATATATAATAATTATTTCCTATTAAATAATAATATAGATATATACACATATATCAAGTAATAGATATCTCATCCACTTCATACGTTTAAGTGTACAAAACCATAGACATATATACTTCTGAGTAACAACTATTTATATTTCCTAGTGAGTAACAAAATATATATATGTGTGTGTGTTAGGTAATAGATATCTCATCCACTTCATACTTTTAAGTGTAAATAGATTAGTTGTTTATATTGTTTATTAGTTATAATATTAATTGTTTATATTGTTTACTAGTTAATATTATAATAAGGGTTGTGAGTAGCAAAGTCCCTGTCTTGGAAAAAAAAAATTAAAAGAAAATTACAAACTTGTGTGGAAACACATATTGTATTTTGTGAATGCTCAAAGTTTACTTTAACCATCAATATAAAGAGTCCCTTGCTCTACAAATTTATGTACAAACAATTTAGAACAACAACCATGTACCAATGCTCCGGTTCAATGTATTTCCCATAGGGAAGCTATGTGCCACCGTAAAAGAAATCCTCGCATTTACTGAATTCGTCGTAATATCTTTACAGTGTGGAGGTCTCACATATCTAGGGCAGAGTTCAATAAAATCACACATGCAATAGTAAAGAACATACAAATCGAGAACAAAAGCAAAACATACAAAGTGAGAACACATCATCTCTTTACATATACTTACATATATTCCCCGTCATAAAATTTCCCAAAGAAATACAATGGTAGTATCAAAACATTTTATTTACATTGGACAAGATAAAGACAAAAGACATAAAGCTAAGGAAACCATTGAACCATCTAGGTAGACTTATATTCCATGTTTACAAACTAGCATTAAACATTGGCATATATTTAACAAAAAGCACACCATTAATAATATCACACTTCATCTTCACATCTGTGAATATATTTATGTATATGAAGAAGACATAAAATATTTATATATATAAATAATCCAAAAATTAGACACAGATGGTGTAAATAGAACCATAGCATATCTAAGGATGAATGCTCAAATTCAAAAAACTTGTAACATATTCCAATGCCAATAAAAAGAAAGTGAGATTATCATCTCGTGTGAAGAAAATTATGTTTACCCTTTATATGAAACTGATCACATATTTGACAGAGAGAGTAATGGTCTCTCGAGCAACTGTCATAGTTGTACTTAAACACCATCTACCTAAAGCTCGCCTTCGAAGCTTACTTCAATATGAAGTTACATGGAATAACACTTAATCAATTTAAAAGAAGAGAGATCATTTTCCTATCACATGCCAAACTAAGCACTAGAAAGACTGCAACATGGTCGGCAGCCATTTTGTTGGCATTATCTAATCCACAACAATTGTGAATATATATCTTTGAGCAGGTGGGATGGATGCCATTCTTTGATAGGCTTCGTGGGTACAACAACACAATTTATGTAAGACCCCAACTAGAGTCTCTGTTAACATTAATTTACAGTCAAATAATTCAGTTCTGTTCAAGATTTCTGTTTTGAATTTCTAGCTTATGTCTTTCTATGCATGTAAATTATATCGAATTTACATTTAAAGTCTAACATTTACTTCTCATGTGCAGGTGAAATAACATATAACATATAACCAGAAATAATAATTTGACAGAGTAGAAAATGATAAATTTACCTGCTGAAAAATACCTGTAGATAGCTGCAGATCTTTTTTTTTGTTGCTGTCCTCATTGCTGCTTCTCCTTGCTTTTCCCTGCAGTCACAGGCCTTCCCCCACAGTTCTGAAACTCAACCAACCGAACCAGTTTTGCCACCCTGCCAACTGGTGAGGTCTCGCCGACCACCCAGCTCCAAAGGTACTCCTTTGGACCCCCGAGCCCAAACCGAGTACAAGCCAACCCGTTATATCCCTTTAGAAAACCTCCAGCAAAACAACCCCTTTCAGCTCCTTTCAGCTCTTGCTCTAAAATTTCTATATCTGCTCTCCCAAAACTTCCTCCAAAATAACTCCGGTAAAAGATCCCCCTCTTCTTCCTTTCTTCTCCATCTTATCCCCTGTTTGCTCTGCCGACTCAATGCTCCCCATTACTACCCTTATCCTCTCCATTCAATTCTAGCTAAGATGGCAGTCCCCCTTTTCTCCCTCGAGACATGTCCACATTTATTGATACCATCAATACATTAATTAATTAATTAATTAATTAATTTATAAATGAGTTATAAATATTATCCCTTTCTTTTATGCAAACACCGTATGTAAAGTCAACTAAATTATTAATGTGGTTCCACCGCCATTGTCTTTTCAAGTGGTCATAATTACAATTTAACTAATATTTTAATTTATTAACTAAAATATAATATAATTATAAACTTGGATAAAAAAAATGGCATAAGGTAATGTCTTCCTTAATTAATTCATAATTAATTTAGAAGTACTTTATAATTAATTCATAATTAATTTAGAACTAATGCATAATTAATTCAAAATTAATTCGTAATTAATTCATAACTAATTCACAATTAATTTAGAACTAATTCATAAGTAATTTATAATTAATTCGTGATTAATTCATAATTAATTCACAATTAGTTTATAAATAATTCATAATTAAATTATAATTAATTCATAATTGATTAACTTATAATTGATTTATCGTTTTCATGAACAATTCCCAAGTGTGTACCCGACACTTGTTTATAAATTTCATATTACATCTATTCGTAAATTATCCTATGTTCCAACTAGCTTCTGCACGGTCATCATAAAATTTAATAGATATAAATTAATTATTATCCATACAGTTTAATTAATTATCTAGCCGTGCAATTAATATTAACTTATCAATTTAATACTACTTTAATTAACATTACAATAATCATTTAACGTGTTAACCCTTAGTCATTACTAATCAAACTCATTAACATTTAATTAAGCGTCACTAACCAATTGCATTATTTACTATTAATTTAACCGTAACTTGTTTGTTAATCATTAATGTACAGTAATTAATTATTAAGCGACACTAATTAACATTATTACTCAGCAATATTTCACGCAATTCATAAATATGTAGGCAAGTTATGTAAGCGTAGCTACTGCTTACATACCTCGCGTAAGTACACTAACAGTAATAACTCACACACGTCAATCATAATCATGAAACTTACTGTTTACTGACACATGTTTTAGCATAGTTTGCAAGGTACAATTCTTTAACTAACTGAAATCTTATTAGTTACGACAATTCATACCTTTCTAAGTTACGACACATACTCAAGCAAGGGTTTTACACACCTACAGTTAGATCTTGTTTTCACCCCTACTTCACGCTACACCTATTTACCTATATCATCACTAACTTCCACATCCTATCCTGTCCTCTGCTGGACTACCCTGGAATGTCAAGTCATGACCGGTTCCAGCTAGAACCCGTAAGCGGAAGTGTCGACTACATCGACCAGCTTCCCCAGCAGGCAACCACCAGTCATCATCACACACCTTGGGGAGCGCGCCGTAGCACAGCCCTCCCATGACTCTGGGTTTCGGGGATAAACGGTGGGTAAAGCCTCCACCCCCCTAATGGAACAAGGGATTATGTCTACTCGACAAAACAACAGCGTTGCACTTGTACTCGGTCTGTCATCGTATAACCGATCTGGGCGGTTGAGTTTCCTGAAACCCTACCCCACCCATGTCATAACATACATCATAATAAACAACATAATAACCATACGAAAGTAAATAATGCATCACACGCATACCATTTTATCTTTCGAAGTCCGTGTCCCCGAGGCCCTCTCACCTCGTAGGATCCAGCTATCACTTAGCCGTTTCAACCTGTAAGTCAGTACTCGACATACAATATAGAATATCGTGCATAAATCCTCGATATGTACACACATATATTTCATCATATCATAATGACAATAAACTCATTCATTCGCCATGCACCTGGCATAACATTCATTATCTCAACATATAACTGTAACGGTATCCACGTACCCATCATTTAGTAAATTTCCATATATTGACATAATTAACACATGATACATATCTAAACATGACTACTGATCATTATACTATCGTCACGCACACACATATATATATATATCGGCAAAATAATAGAACCATATGTCCACAGTGTCGTCAACCGACGAGGTCTCACAGTCAAATAAATACAACATATAATAGTAGTTCAGGTAGTAATGTCAAAACGGGGTGTTACAATTTACATAGAGTTTGACCACCAATTTCACAGAAAATATTGCTTTAGTACGGGGATTAACTGTGGATATCACTAAAGAATAAATTTATACAGTAACAATATTATTTACAATAGGGAAGCAATGGTAAAAAAGTAAGATGAAATCCCATGAAGTCAGTAAAATCTTTTTCCATGTTGAGAGTATCCTCCCCATACCATTATGGTTCACAAAAAAGAACATCAAATAGGAATGCCTTGTATTGTGTTCTCCAACAATGTTTAACAATTTTCAATGGATGTAAATAATTTGCACTTAGAAATTAGCATAAATGGCTTAAGAGGAAGTGTAAATCATGCCTAAAATGGATTACTAAGAAGCACAAGAATTCTTGTCAAATTAATCAATCGCTACAAAGGTATATCCATGTTACCTGGTATGCAAATATTGGTAATGATGTGTTGTCTCAGAGAATCCTGATCACATCCAAATAGAGCACAGTTGGCTTGACTTGCCCTCAAAGACATAAAACTTATTTTAGTCTCACAATAAAGGACTTGAACGTGAAAAACAGTAACACGATCATATTTGTTAAGGAAAAACACACAAAAGAGCATGCATACCATTAGAATATCAACTCCCTCCTCTTCATCAATACAAGATTCAACAAGTGCTTCTCGATAGTTTCCATGATTCATCTCATAACTACTTATAGAAGTTGAATTAGATGAAAGTATTCACTGCTAGAAATAATATGGACTTCTTACAATATAATAAATAAAACCTAAAAAATGTTAAGGCATCATACATTTTCTTGTTTCCAAATCGTGGGTTAGAATCATGAGCTTATCTTAAAGGTCCATAAAATGCACTTGCATATCTATTTAAAGACACATGTTCACAACATTCATGGAATTGTGATCTCCAAAAATATTTATTGAAACATCACATTCTAACGTTAATATTAGGAGGTAAGTGTAAATATGGTAATGAGATGGATCTACTTAGAAGGTAAAGAAGGTAATTTGATGTATATGACATAATAGACACCGATCTTCAAAGTGGTCTCTATCTCATGCGAATCGAATGGCTGCAACACGCCCATCCATCATATCACTTGGACTAGTATTTCCTATATGCCTACTAATAGTTCCTGCACTTTGAAACTAGACAAGGGATGCAAGCAAAGTGCCTATAACGGTTTATTTGCGACTTATACAATCCTTATTTGCAACTTATATAATCCTTTCGTATAGGGATGTATATAAACCTGTGCTTTTAGGGCGCGGTTCTGGGCTGAAAAAGTGCGCTACGAAGGTGCGACTGTCGGGGCGACAGTCGCGATCCGTGACGCAAAAAACTGCCGTGAAAAGTGCAAGCCTAGCCGTAAAAACATAAATTTTGAGGCTTTAAGCGAAGGCAAGGGAAGGGACAAATCTGCAAATATTGGGGTCCAGGGGTGAACCAGAGCTGCAAAAAACAAGCAAAAAGGCAAGTACAAACGAAAAATAACCAAAGATTCTAAAGGAATCGAGCTAGTGGAGTCGCCAAAACTGTAGCTAGGGTTTTCACCCTAGCTTGTGCTAAAGAGCACCTACTAAGGATTCACGAACCCTTAGTAGCAGTTCATGTAAATGGGTAAAAACTAAGAAATAAACAATTAACCTAAAATATGTGAGTGCATCAAATGGAAATAAAAATTAAATATTTAACTACTGCAGTAAAAAAGAAAAGAGGAACCCATGACTGAAAATATGATTTTCATGTATTAATATGTAAAAAATGGTTTACAATACGGTGTTACCTCAAAAGGTGAGGTTGTAGGATCCCTTGCAGCCGTACGTGAGTAGTGCACCAAGTCTCCAGGGTTCCTTGCTCTTCTCCAAATGCTCCAATGCTGGCCAAGACTCAACTGTAATGGTAAACAAAAGCTCAAGGTGATACGTTAAAGTTCAATAGGAATTTCGGCAGCATAAGGGTGTGAAGAGTTGATCATGGATGTGAAAATGGGGGGCCTCCATCACTTTTTATAGAGGTTTTGGATGGTGGAGTATTGAACCATGGTTTTAGGAAACCCATAGTATTGGTAAATGGTTTTAGGGTTTTCCCCTCTTTTTGAAATTATTTTTGACTTTTTTCCCTTTTTATTTTATTTTTGGGAATTTTGGACCCTCTTTTGAGGGTTTTTGACCTTTTTTGAAGGAATTTCATTAATGATTTTTTGCCTTTTTGGTAACCATTTGAGGGTATTTTAGGGTTTTGGAGGCCAAAATGGTAGGAAAAGTGGACAAATGGGTTATGTGACTAGGGAGATGAGCTAGTGAACAATTTTTGGGTGTTAACACCTATATTAATAGTTCGGTATAAGGGTTTGTGATGAGGTCATTTTGCATTAGCACTAACCCTAACCCGAAGTTGATGGTGTGTTGATGCTATATTTATTTTTATTTTTTAATTCTTAGTTAATGATAAAAAACAAGTCATGATCCAATAATGTTAAAGAAAATCTAATTTAAAAAACGAAATTAAATATATTTTTATCACCCACCTTGGTTATTGTTTCCAATTTTAGTGTCGATAGTATGGAAGTATGGGATCCTATTGCAAAGTGGAAGGAATGTTCCAAATTTTATTGTAGATCGTTTAACAATATGGAACAAAATTATGCAAAAAAAAAACCAGAAACTTCCCTCCTTAGTTCCATGCATAAGTTTTTTTTTTTCTCTATTTATTTAATCTTTATTTCTATGGTATGGCACCAATCAACTTTTGAAAAAATACCAATAGAAATTAAAATAAATAAATAAAATATGAAAAATAACTAAAACTTTAGTTTCCCTTTACACATTTCAAAACATTAAATGTACTTGCATCAAAATAATAGAAAAAGACGAAAACAATAGTCTCTGCCTATGACAGGGTCTAATAATCATATATAAATTGTTTTATGGTTATGTATGATATTGTGTCTTGTAACTAAGTAATAGGTTAAATGGGTTAATAAGTGATAACAGATAACGATGACACAAAAATGACACAAATTCTATTGATATCAAAGGAGAAATTGTATGCTATGAAGCATTTATTCAGGGTTTATTTATTAGTTCAATACTGTTATGATATGTGGGCAAGCATGTTTTACAAGAAGCACAATTATCCAAGCTAGTCATTAGATGACACGGCTTTAATATCAATAATAGTATCCCAATATGGTGACTGATAGGGTGTTGACCCTAGTTCTATCATGAGGGATGGAAGTATTGCCCATTGTTTATCCTTCAAAACTTAGAGTCATGGGAGGGTCATGTTAAGCTTGATTGATATAGTTGACACTTATGCCTAAGAGGGTTGGGTAATGTAGTTGATGCTCCAACATATCTAACATATTAAATGATAAGATATGGAAGATGGAAGTATGCTTCAATGTAGTTAAGAATGTTGTTTGGGAATTAGCTATGCCAACTTAGTTCTATACTTAGTTTCTTTTAATGTTTGACCAAGTTTCCAGGACATGGGAGTGGGGAAATGCAAGAGCGACCTATGTAGAGGTTTCTTTCAAATTTTAGGAAACATCAAAGGGTATTTTGAGGTATTCAACATAGGGGACCTCACCATAAATACTACAAAATTTATATTATAATAAATAAAAATTGGAAGTTGGAGTATAAGTCATTAAGGTTTTTAATTTTATAATCTAAAGATTAATACAAGTTTACAACATACATCTAGTGAAATAAAACGAAATATAACCATACATAAGCTATAACTAATAAAACAAATTCATGAATACAACCATATTGAACAACAAAATGAAATTGAGGCTAGAGAGAAGGGAAATAGTGGACGGTGTGGCCCTTTATCCTTTAATTTTTTATTTTTGGTCAAAATGGTCAAAGGAAATGAGAGGATGCCATTTTTATGAGGGAAACGTTTCTCTTTTTCCAAGTAATGTCCCCTTATGTGTTTCCTTGAGTTTCCAATAACAAACCTTGTTATTCTTGAACAAAATTCAAATTTTCAAAATAATTTTCCAACATGTTTCTTTTCAAATTTGCTCACAGGAAAGAAAAAAAATTTGCAGATGTTTTTTTTAAATACTAGCTTCAAACTAAAAAAGGCTCAAACAGGAAAATGTTACCATTAAAAAAAACTCTTTTCTTATTTGCAATGGCCTTTCTTTCAACTTGGTATTTTCAAGGTGTGGCATATTATTGTTTCAAGCATTTTCACGTTTGAATCAAATTTCCCATAGCATTTACAATAAATAGTTATATCATCATTGCATATTTTTTTTATTGAATGCATATTTATGACCAGAAGCTTGCCTGGGCCTAAAACAAATGCTTGTAAACTGTCTTCTAAAGTTGGCTCATCAAAATTCTTGTTTTGTTCTACTTTCACAAACAAGATTCATGCATATGATTATGCTGTGCATTTGTCTTCATCTACAACATGTGAAATAGTTGTGACATTGAATAAGCCCAAATCGCGTTGCATCCGCAACCATTCTTTAGTGCATTCTATTTGCCTAAGAATACAAATCTTTAGTATCATTTACATTGACTGCATCCCTTGCATTATGGTATGTTCTCTATTCAATATATCTTTGTAGAAAAAACTTAACTAAATACCCAGGCAACGCTTTAAATATTGCTTGCAAACTTAGTTTCTAACAATTGTCATCTCTTTTAGATAATCAATAGGCATTGATTTACATCAACAAGTTTACTAGGGATATTACATATGAATATGGCAAAACATCCCTTTGGTTTATTTACATACTTTTGCTTCAAAAGAAACAAAAACTGAAAGAGTACTGCAAATCATTTGTGTACAAGCTCCTCATATGAGCATTGCCTCATCATAAGTTGATATGTTGATTGATTTTAGAGTGATAAATAAATAGGTGATTGCTTACTTTCTAAGAGTTTGCTTTCTCATTTCAACTTGGAAGAATACGAGAAGAAGAAGTAGTTTTATGTTGAATGGCTGAACCTAAACTCATCATAAATTGATAACCCAGTATCAAGCATGTAAATTAATAATTTAAATGAATAGTTCTAATTGCGTAGCCATGAATAATTTCTTGCTTATTGCAAGACACATTTCCCATTCAAACTTAGAAGAAGAAAATAAATAATATCTTAATTTGCACATAAATCCAAAATAGGCAAATACTATTATAGTTAGATATTACACATAATATAGCAATGAAATGTGTCTTCCCTCTTCTTCCCCTACAGTTTTGAGTGTTTGTGGTGTATCCTTTCATAGAGGGTGATCTAGAGACTGTTATGAGTCATTTGAATACTTGGACTTCCCTGGGCCATTGCAACTGCTATGAGCAAAATTGCAAGCAGACAGACTAATGATCATTAATATTGTCCATGGAGATTACCTAACCTACAATAACAATGTAGGTACCTAATAAACACAGAGTTATGTGTGAGCCTTGAGTGTTGTGGCTAAAAATTTCTATAGCAAAAAACTGTCTTGACATCCTTACATATTTATCTATGATAAAACATGTTGCTTCTATTCGAATCTCTTCAACTTTTGTCTTACCTCATTGTCCATAGTATACCCAATAAAAGGAGATTGCAACTACATATAAATATGGGAGATCATGTGCTACTATATCTATAGGCATATCTATTGTAAATACATATATTTGTGTCCAATAATCAATTATTATGCATTTTCCATCATCTCCTCCACATGGAATGTATATGCTAATCAAGTCTACCTAGTATTTCTATATAGTAGCTGCACTAGACCTATATGGATTGAATTATATACATTCCCCAAAACCTAAACACTGGCATGCTCATGGTCTATGTAAAAGAATCTGGTACTAATACTCAACCCCATGGGTAGGTAGGCTCATGTTCCATGTTCAAGTGATTGTTTTATCATATCATGCCTTGTGTTTCCTATTGTTTGTATATTCATCTCAAATCAACATATGCTTGACCATGAAGAGGGTATTATGGATACCAAAATTTATTGTTAAGGATTCAATATGATTCTTATTTCATGGGGACATTACCTTTAGTGGTTTATACTTCCCTGTTAATCACTTAGATGGGGTAGCAAAAGAAGATGGGCACAAACACTTCAAAATATTGATATAGAGTAGTTATCAAAGGAAGGGCACTCCATGTCATCATGGGGCACTAGGGTAAAGGTGCAAGCAACTCATAATACGTTGAAGGATGCATTTCTGTTTCACTTTTTTTGTTAAATTTTGATGTTATACTAAAAGAATCATATACATGTATGTATAGGTCAAGATTCAAGTTTGACACTTTCACCACATGATGAAAAAGCATGGTGGTGATTAGCCACACCATCTAGTGCGTAGTGGGTCTAAAAACATGAAGCTAATGCTGTATGCATGTAGCCATGTGAGAAATCAAAGACCTTAGGTCAGGTGAAGCTGAAACATAGGACATGCAAAACTCCCTACTTAAAGAATTATAGGAGATAAAATGGATTCTTAGATTATAAAGATTTTTACCGCCTCTTAAAGGTGAATCCTAGGACTGAGTTGGCCTTCTGGACTCGAAAATTGAAACCCACTAACAAGAACACTACCGATGAAGAAGGATGCTTGATTCCATTTGCCAACAAAACATGCTGCCACACATATCAATCATCATATTTTTACAATGTATGAGAGCTGAGATACAGAACCTGTTTTGGAAATGTTTTTATTTTTATTTTTTATTGAAGAATGTTGCTTATGTTACATTAAGAATCATGATACATGTACATTAATATCGTTACATCTAGGGTGCAAAAAGTGGTTTGACAAGAGACTTCTACTGACATGAGAAACGGAGAGTAAACATTTCTTCTTTGGCCTTGGTTAGAAGACTATCTACATCTCTTTCAGGAATGGCATTCCTGGAAGAAAACAAAATAGACAATTCTGATTGGAATACATAAATTTCTTCTAGATTGAACTAAATGTGCAGCTCATGAAAAGTAAATATGATTCAAATTCTGTTTTTTCTACGAGTTCAAAACACATGTTCTTGTTCCATATCATGATATTCATGCCCTTACCATTGTCTATTTTCAATGTGCAGGTACACATGCTTATCAGCACTGCCAGAATATCAGCTATATTAATATAAACATGAATTTTGCACATGTTCTGTATTCTTCTTATCTAGATACCGGCCATTTTTTCTTTTTGCCACTTGTATCAATGAACAAAGTCATAGAACAGGGAAAAAATTTCTACTCAGTGCACAAGCACAAGAAATTGCAAGATATTTTTTGACAAATTTCTGCAGATTCCACTGTTCTTGTTTTCTCCATAAAAAAAATGCAATTGAATTTTTTCCCCTATACATGATTCTACTTTTTCAAATTTCAATGACTATATTGTAATTATATAGTTGGAAACAAACAACATTTTCGTACTACAATTGTGTCAATCAACTTTATAATTTTCTCACTTTGAAATTGTTTGATTCATTACAACTATTGCATATGAACATGCCTAGGCCTGCAATAATAAATCTAGAAGTACAATAACTAGGAAAAAATGCATCAACTGGAAAAAAATATGCATTTATATTATAGCATTCTATATTCAATATGTATCTCTGTGGTAATCTAAATGAATCCTTATGCAATGCCAAACTACATGCATAGACAAAAAAATGGAAAATTGATCAAGAAACTGAGTTTTCTTCCTTTGTTTATGCTTCTTTAGCACTGCAACAATCTATACATTTATAAACCATTACTGCTAATTGTCCTATAATGTTGACTATTATCAATTGCATGCTTCAATTAGCAGTGCTCCAGCCCCTAACTTTAGCTAGAAGGTATTTTTCTATTAACCAAATCCTAGACTCATGTTGCCTATGGTTGTGCACTATATCCACATCTTGCATTGTTGTTGTCTCCTACACCTAAATTGTTGTTTCTGCCATGACATTTGTTTATAATCAAGGTGATGTAGCCTATGCAACTAACTTTTCTTCCATAACTTGAATAGCTTATTTTCCCTTTATGTAATAGTAGTTCTCCTTTGAGTGCACCTACAAGTCCCAACTCTACGACTATGTCTATGTTTACTACCATGCAAAGTGAAGAAGCTACAACGCAAATCCAAGTGCAGTTGTATATGTTGTTTAATTATGTCAAATAGGACCTTAAATTAATTTCATCCTAAATTCTTTCAAACTATATAGAAGAAGAATAAAACTATTTGAAAATGGTTTGATTTAATCCGATGCAAGGATAGCATGGCTAAAAGACAAGAACATGAACTTTCATATTTTCAAGTAGATGCAACGATTCTGATGTCTTGCTTTTTTCTCCTCTAATATAGGCTTCCGATGTAATATTGAGCTAAAATACATTTCTATTGTACCATATTCTTTTGAGTCCACTATTTCTATCAATCCTAGTATTCACTCCAAAATGAGGATCCATGTGGCATATTAGCACTTAATCTATGAAGGTAGGCAACTTGAATATCATATCATACTATTAAACTATAACATTTGGAACAATTCTAGATTTTTCTTGGTTATTCAATTGCATGAAGGAGTTGCAACAAATAGTGCAACTTCATCATCCAAGCACCTATTAAAAAATGTAGTGAAAAACTACTTAGCCATTTCATCTGACTTAAATCTTTCTTGGCCTCCTGCATAAATAGCATTGAACAAGTTATAAGATATGCTTCCATAGTATTTGTCTTCGCACAAAACCGGTTATATCCATTCCAACTAAATGTTTGGGAAGTGATATGTATATTTAATGGTTATTGTCCTATTTCAACACACATGTACAAATGGATATATACAAATTGAATCAATAAACGTGGCTTCTGACTTTGTTCTAAAAGGATTTTTTTATTGTCTATTTTCCCAATCATGATGTATATAAAAAACTAATGGAGGTTCGAACTTGATTCAAACAAAAAGCGGACTTGCATATAATGCTACGGTTTCTAGAATTTGATCCTATCATTATGTCAATTGCCACAATCCATGTTTGGGACCATTTTTCCAATAAACCATTACAAATTTGACATTTACATGTTTTGGAGCACACTCAAATTACTTTCCGTCAATGATATATGTGAATGATATCATGGCTAAAAAACAAGAACATAATTTCTCATATTTTCAACTAGAACCAAAGGATTTGATGTCCCAATTACTTTGCTGTAATATGGAATGCTATTATCAGCAGATATTTGTAAATTATATAACATAATATTGGACTGGAATCCATTTCTATTATGATAAATTCTACTGATACCTAAAGTTTTCTCAATTGTAGTTTCCAACTGAAATTCAAGATCCATGTGGCACCTTAGCACTTAATCTATGAGCATAGGCAACCTAAAGATCATTTGATACCGTTAAACCATAACACCTTGAAAAATTGTACCATTTTCTTGGATATTCAATTGCATGAAGGACTTGTGCATAACACTACAGCCTCATAATCCAAACTCCTATTCAAATATATGCTAAAAAATAAATTACCTGTTGCATTTGACCTAAAACTTTCATGGCTTCTTGCATAAATAGTATTAGACATCTTATAAGATATGCTACGACAAAAATTATCTTCGCGAGAAGTCAACTATATGCATTCCATTAAAAAAGATCAAGAACTGTTTTCTAGGTTTTATGGTTATTGCCTTTTTCAATACACACACATACAAGTGGATATATGCAAATTGGATAGATAAGTATGGGGCATCACTTTGTTCTATTTTTTGTTTTGTTTTTGTTGATGATATGGTCACTTAGTTCTTTTCCTTGCTACTTTCACAACAGATGTAGTGGTTTTCCCAAGTTGGAAGTTCTGCACATCTATGGACTTCTCTACTTCTTCCGCCCTCTTTTCATATGGTATTTTGTCTTCTTGGTTGTTTCAATTGTTTTTTTTATGTAACTGTTCAAACATTGCCATCAAATGGTTTTCCTTGTTGGTGGTGCAACAACTACATACATCCCTTGCAAATTGCTTATGAATCTCCGCTTCCCTGTTGCAAGTTGTATCTCGGTTATTGATTTCTTCCTTGTATATTCTTTTAAAAGCAATTGTTCTACGAATTGCATCCGAGCTCAATTGGATATTAACCAGTAATCTTTGGCATTGGTTCTCTATCCTAAATACAATTCGTAGGACCAGGTTAAATATTTTGCAAGGAGCTACTTGTATGAAATACAAAATTCATAATTGTATTTATAGTGAAAAGCCTAGATCGAATTCACCTTTAGATAATAATTATTAGCAACAGAAAATACATATTCAATCCTTTAGCAACCAAGGAAATCTCCATATAGTTTTGATCTCAATCCTCACTGCTAGATAATAAAAAAAATCCTCCTCGTATTTCACTCCGAGTTGCTCCCAGAAGAATTTCTTGGATTCATTTAGAGGGAGAACAAGAGCAAGGCTAATGATTGTGGTGGACGATTACTTGTGCTTAAATCATGGTTGGATTTTCGTCGAGATCAGAGGAGATAGCAAATTCTTGGTCGAACTTGGCTCAAAGGAAAGGCAGGATTGTACAATGATAATCCCATGGCCTCTAGAATGTCATACTCACACAATGTCATTTAGCACATGTCATGTATGTGACCATTTTCCCAACTAACCATTCCAATTTTGCAAGTTACATGTTTCCAAGGATATTACAATTCCTTTCTGCAAATGATTTCTAAACAACTGCTAATTTCTCATATTACTAATTGCCAATATAGGCTTCTTTACAATGAGAAGATAAAGAGGCAATCAACTTTCCAACAAAAATGAAAAATTGATTTAATTATTTACCACGATACAAACCATCAAAAGAGGAAGAGGAAGGTTCCATGCATCCTGCTATTGTGTACAAATATTAATTGCATACTTGTGAATGTCCTTTTTTCCCTCCCCATGTCCCTAATGAATTAAAATTCGAAATCCAACTCAAAACATCAAAACCAACTCATTAGCAATCGTTCACATCTTCTAATTGCCATGTTCACAATACCAACATAAACTACATATATATGTGTCCTTCCATAAATATTTCCATGGCACTAATCTCAAAACAACCATTGCCCATGTCTTCATTCAAGACACTTTCGTACAAGAATATGCTAGACAAATATATCTACATTGATAGAACTAATTTTTAACAAAAGTTCAATTTCTTTATTAAAACATCCATATGAAATATTAATAACAATATGTTTTCCAAACATTCATTCCAATACTCAACATTTTCATACATGCTAGCCTGACAATTGCAATGTCAGGGACATTGCCACTTCGTGGCTCTTGTTTATTTTTTAATTATGTCTCATACATTATCGTCAATCAATTAATTAACCAATTTGCACCAATTTTCGTAGTTTTTTTACTCTCCTCATTATTTAAATAAATTTTCCCAACCTTTTGATTCCTAAAATTTTAATTTTTCATTCTTCTTTGACTTCTTCCCTAACCTCTTCAATGGCTCAACCCTAATAACTAATTCTCTTTTTTCCTTATTTATTTAACACCTCTCTACTCATTTTCAACATATTTTAGCTTCTTCTTGCCCCTAATGATTGGTGGAGTGTCCAACCAAAATGTTGGGCATTCTAAACTTCAACACAGTGCAATCCAAAAACATATATCACAATGTGATGTACAGCCTTAGTGGGCCTAACGATTAAGAACGAGTGTTTTCTCTTAGGTGGTCATAGGTTCAAATATTGAATGGGGTAGGGTATGTACACCTCCGTTGACTTTAACAATTACATCTTTGCATAGAGGGGAGCCCTTGTCCCACAAACAAGAGAGTCTCATACACCAAATTGTGTCTGGCTTAATTGTGACCTTCACAATAGATTATTATTATTATATTATGTTCTCATGAGAATAAAAAAGTTATAAACCTTTTAACAACTTCTTGTGAAATTCTTACTCATTTTATTAAAAAGAGAATCGTAGAATATTCATGACCTTTCTTCTTTTTCCATAGAAAAACTTATATTTTATTTCTCATTCTTAAAAGACAAAATACATTCATCAAGTGCTTCTACACTTAGTACTTTACTAAGATTCAAAAACTTTTTTCAGTACATTCATCATGCCTCTACACTTTGTATTCTACCATTTAAAACATTTCATAACTTTCATTCTTTCAAAATTGTCCATTTATAGAAGCTTTTCACAAAAAGTAATTTGAAAATAACTTAAAAAAATTTGTACTTCAAATAAGAAGAATACAAATTTTACTTCTAAAACTCCATTTCTCTTCTTTGTGATCATTGCTGTCCTTGTGTAGAATATTAATGACCTACATATAGTATATTAGAAACACCCAACTTATGCACAACGAATAATTCAAAGGTCACGTATTATAAATTAAATCCTAAGTACGTATCTCGAATTTGAAATCCAATATATTCATAAGCTATTCTTAATTAATAGTTTATATTATACTTTTTTTAATACCTAATGCAACTCAATTAAAGTATGGATATGCGTATAACAAACATATCTTTGTTATGTCTTTTCATATTTTACTTTAATTAAAGTACGGATATGCTCATAACAAACATATCTATGTTATGTCTTTACACATTTTTCTTTTGTATAGCCTACCGTGTAAAGATATTCGGCATATTCTACCCTTATCTTTTGTAGAAGAGGGTGATACATACTTTGCATCATTGCACACTAGAACTATACAAAACATCTAATAGCATTCGATCTCTTTTGAAATAATTCTAAATTGTTTTATGATATATATTTTTTTTAATAGGTAAGATAATTGATGATTGGTTGAGATTATTTTGGATAAAATTTAGGCTCAAATTTGGTTGGTTAACATTATAAACTTTATGTTAGTGTCAACAATCCACAAACCAACACCTAGTGGGAGATTTGTGGCTTAGCAAAAGCCAAAATGTTTTGAGGCACACCCGAGGGGATCTCTATCCTAGGAAGCGTCTACCCTTCTAGCCTTATCACAACGAGTAAATGTCTTATTGGAGATTTAAACCCCAAGTGGGGAGAGTGTGAAACTTACATTCTCACCATTTGAGTTATTAACCCTTGATTATGCTACATAATAATTATTACTTAGTTCATAGCATAAAGAGTTTGGGTATAGCTTTGGTATTAGCCCCTCCCACATTGTTATAGTTTATGACATTGTTTAATCTCTTTTTTTATTATTATTCTTAATTTCATTATTCCAATTAAATTTTTATAATGAGTTTAAAGTCCAATTCCATGACATCAATGTGTGTATTTTTCCAAGGTTGATTAGGTAACATTTGCGACTTCAAAGTCTATTCAAAAGATTAAGAGGAACAATAATAACAAATTGGTTTGAAATGCTTTCTATGATATTCCGTGTCTATTCTTTACTTTGTTTTACTTTACAAAATCGTTCTTACTTATGTCATTGAAGTTGAAAATCCATGAATATTGTTATTATCTTGTTATATTAAAGTTACAAATAGTATGAGTTATCATTATCTCTATTGTTATTATAATTCCACTCTTATATTAACATTTGATGAATAATTGAATTATTAAAAGTTAAACTGCAACATATACATTAGATATTCTAGTTAAAGATCGACTCTTATCTAAACAATTAAATTTTAATGAACAATATTGAACTATTAATGATTAAACTATATCGTCAAACTACAGAGTCTCTTAAATTCAAGCATTTAAATATATTTAAGCATGAGTACTAATATTTCTTTAACCTTTAATAATCTAAATATTTAATTAACTTCATCATATCCATTGAATTTTAGTTTCTGTAAGAATTTTCATACACCCAAAACTAATATGACCAAATCTTACTATCATAATTAATAGTGTAAAGAGTTAAGTATGATTTTGACATTTAGTTCAAATAGAAACACATTTAACTTAGACATATAGTTATTAACCTCACACATGGGAGTTTTTTTAACATAGTTTTATCCTAATAGGTTTGTCCGTACTAGTTTTTTCTCAATCCTTTCTTGGATAGATAATCTACCCTATGGTTAAAATTATGGGATATAGGTTGAATATGGAAAGATTCATACTGAAGTAGCAAAGTGGAGATTCTCCTTTTCCAATGTTCAAGAGAGGCCACACTAAGTTGTCTCTTGTCTAGGACTCAATCAATAATTGCGGTAGAGTCTCCCAAAACATGCAACCTAGAAATGTTCTTTGAAATGGAGGATGTCAAAAGTCCCCAAAGTGCCAAAAGTTCGGCATAGGAGTTACTGCCCCTTCCACAACCCAAGGTGATCTCATAATAGCAATCACTCAAAATCATGAGAAAACATCCAACCCTGCAACATCCGTCCTGTGCTGCGCCATCAAAGAATCCAACAAGAGTTGAGTCCACAATGAGAGGAGAGTGATAAAACTTCATTTTAATATTAGGCTTTCTGGAAACAACACCCGAAAGGATCTACAATATATAATTAACAGAGCTAGCGAAGTTGCTATTAAATCCATCAAATAAAATTTGATTCCTCACTTTCCACAATCCCCAAATAAATAATAAAGGGAAAGTAATGAAATCTCTACGCTAGTGATACCACCTAGAAATGACGATTTCAAGACAACCCCGATTCCAGCAGAAGTCAATACCCCACCGATACGAGATCGCACACCAGAGCCAAAGAGTGACCAGACAATGAATAAAAAGATGATCTACTGATTCGGCACCACTCAGACATAGAGAACAAACATTCAGACCCATACCACCTCTGCTGTTAAAATCTTATTATCCATTGCAAGCCATAAAAAGTAGAGGATTTTGATAGGAGCTTTCCAATGCGATATACTCCTTTGCCACCACCTCACCGGTTCATACAAATGATCATTAGCAATGGCCTTATATGCCCTATTGGTGTCGATTGCACCACTGAAATCGCCCCATGACCAGAGGAGACAATCAAGCTTAGTAGTAATACAAATACCAAGTGCTGAAACATATACATCCCATTCCAGAACCACATCGCCAGAAAGTCCAATATCATTCGTCAATCTCCAGTAATCAATAGAGTTCTCGATCTGAGAGTTCATGGCATGATTAAGAAAAAATAGACCTTTTAAATGTAATGCGTGAACAGTCTCAAGAGATAGGAAAAAACTGCACCCGATCACCAGATCCTCACCCAATCGAATTTGAAAGCCATTACCCACCTGCCAACTCAGATACGCATTTAGAAGTGGAAAAACTTCAATGAAACCACGCCACATATTGGATACGCCCACCGATATTTTAATGGGTTGTCTAATCCACTCAATTGTAGATTTCCCTTTTAGATACTTGTCTCACATGATCAGGCCCCACAGACAAGTATGCTTGAGATCCCGCCAAAGAATTTTAAGATGTAAAGCCTGATAAAAATATTCTGGATGTCCCATCCACCTGAATCCTTCGGTAAAGCAATGCGATTCCATGCCACTAAGTGAGCACCCTTCTTACCTTGTTGCGCATACCAAAGGAAATTGAAATATATTCTCTGAATCTGATGTAATATACTAACATGAACCTTAGCTAGCGTGAGCGAGGAAATGGGAATATTGGCAAGTACTGATTTCAAAAATACAAGTCGACCCCCCAAAGTTAGCCTACGATAATACCATGAATTGACCTTCTTTTCGAACTTCAAGAGGAGCCAGTGCTAGTCAGTGATATGATACACATTCGACTTAAGAAAGTAGCCCATGTATTTAGTACCATCCTCAATCGCTTGAATATCATATGGAAACAGTCGGCCAATTTGAACACAAAGCTCTTCCTCCAGATTAAATTGATAAAGACAGGACTTTGGAACACTAATCATCATACCAGTGGCATTGCATAACAGATCAAGCAATGACTTAAAATGGATCCACTCATCAATCTTGCCAATACCGAATAGTAACACGTAATTTACAAAAAGTAAATGAGTAATATGATAATTCTTGGAGATTTTGATACCTGTGACCTTACCATTAACCTTTGTCGGTTCAAAATCCTGCTAAGTCCTATCACGAGCAGAAATAGTAGTGGAGAAAGGGGACATCCATAATGCAAGCCCAGAGACCCCTTAAAGAAAGAAGTAGGGCTTCCATTAACCAAGACAACAAAGTTTGCAGATGTGACACAACCAAGGATCCAATTAGTAATATCAAGATTTAAGCCTGCATTTAGTAATAATAAACGGAGGAAGGACCAATCGAACATATCATAAGCTTTAACCAAGTCTAGTTTTAAGATAATGGACGAGTCCCTGCATGATTTAGCTAAATGTATGGTCTCGTGAGATGTCCCAATCGCATCAAATATCAATTGTTGATGAAGAAAACCAAATTGTTCTTTGTAAATCCCATGAGACAAGCCAACTTTTAAGCGATTCGCTATCACTTTATAAATCACTTTGTACAATAAATTGCACAGTGAAATAGGATAGAAGTCCTACAATGATTTTGGCTCCATGGTCTTACAAACAAGAGTAATGAAGGTAGAATTAAGTCCCCCAGAAACAAATCCATCAATCCGAGCCTCCTCCACCAATCGAACCATCTCAGAACCAAGAAGATCGAAGAATTATAAATAGAATTCCACAGACCAACCATCAGGCCCCAGAATTTTGTCCTTGACCATCTTTTTAAGAACATCTTCAACCTCAGCCAGATTAACCAGACATCCCTTAAAATTATTATCCTAAGTCGAGAATATACAAGGCATACATTGAAGAATTTCCATCTGAGCAGGCATATTATAAATAGAGGATTTCGTGTAAAGTGTCTTGAAATAGTCCTGGGAAGCCAGTTCAATAACTATCTAAGACGAAACCCTACATCTAGTTTGATCTTCAATGGCCCAAATAGCATTGGTTTTCCGCCTCATATTAGCAAAAGAATGGAAAATTTTGGTGTTACCATCCCCCTGGGTGATCCAAATAGCTCAGCTCTTTAATCTCCAAATTTCCTCTTCCATCTGAAGTAAATCCATCTTAACGGACTCCAATCATTTGATAGTCACCCCATCCGGATCAAACAATGCACTGGAGGAGGGATCTGAATGATAATCCATAATAAGCCGCTCAATGTGAAGTAGATTAGCCTTTTGCTGCCTTTTCCGATTCTTGGTACAAGGAATAACTATAGACTTTAATGATCGGATAAAATCAGGTAAATCTATCATTGCCCAACCACTAGGACAAGCATAAAAGGAGAACTAGTGTGCAAGAACCATTGACACGAAAGACAATTCCTATTACCACACATTGCAGTACTTAAAAGGATACCTGTAAAGTACCAGACCATTCAGAATGCACAAGAGAATAGGAGTATGGTCAAAGATTGTAGTTGGAGCAATACAAGAAGTACATCTATCCAAAGATCCATAAAGTGAATCGCTCACCAAGAATCAATCCAACCATTTGGCAATGTATCCATCACCCTTCCGCCCATTCTTCCAGGTCGAGACCAATGGTTTTGGTGCCACGTCAATAAGACCATGATTTGTGAACATGTTATGGAACCACAGTTGTAATGGATCCAGTCTTGCCTTATTACCCAAATATCCCCGGAATTCAGTGTCGAATTCAGGTCCCCGCCAATAATGAGAGATTGAAGATCCAGTAATCCACTAGATTCCAAATCTGACAAAAAAATAAATCTCTCCAGATATGGTTCATAGCAATTAAATAGTTGAATATTAATATCCAGTTCCCTACTTCTCCCCGTAAGAAGTATACCGCCACAAACACAGAAGGAACGCAATGTGAGGTTCCGAGGGTTCCAGGCGGCCAATAATCCCCCAAAAAGTCTATCTGAATCAACAGTACAGCATTCCCAATCAGGATAAAGGCGCCATAGTAGTTCCTGAGATTTCGAACTCAAAGCCATAGTCTCTTGGAAGAATATAATATCCGACACTGAAGTCACCACAAGAATGAATTATGGAATCATCCATTATTTTGACTGTGGGTGAATACAAGATTGCATATATGGGCATTAATGGGAAGATCAAGGAAAATATCAGGGAAATAAGACATAAATAAAGAAAAATATTATAATCCAAAGATGCTAAATCCATAAGTAATGCTCTTGTATTATGTCCAATAGGAACCCGTCATGTTATCTGACTTGTCTACCCCATAAAAAATTTCTTCATCATTCAATGAATACGACCAACGATCTATTGGATGAGTTAAAATTTCTTGGGATCAGATCGACACCTTATAGGAGATTTAAAGTTTTAGCTGACTGAGCTATAGAGGTGGAATCCTAAATTCCACTCACTATTACACATGTCACTTAGACATATCAAATGTGTAATTAGAAATGGCGTTGTCTAAAAACACAACACTTTACACCTCCCTGGCCGGAATCCAACAACTCAAAGAAGGTAGAGTTCCGATTGATCCTGAACTTGGATTGATTTTTAAAGCATTTGGGTCAATTTAAAATGGGGGAAAACCCCCAGGGGCAAATTTCCATAGAATAACTCTGCAACTACACCCTGGGAACTCTGCACCCACATGGAATTTTTGTCGGATACATAGAGGAACTCTGTCGGAAAAGCCATTGGAAAAGATGCAAAGTGTTGTAGTTTTAGACTACTTCATTAGAAATAAAGGAGATCATTATGACTCCTTGGGTGATGAGATTTTTGAAATTAGGAAGGAGGATACCGAGGTATCTCCTTATACGGCTAAGAATACTCCGACGATTAAGATCTCAAAGAGCATTAATGCAGGGGTCAATTCAGATATGAACTCTCGAAAGGATCAAATCAATGAGCTAACTGAAAAAATTCTAATTTGTTCGAAAACATTTCTACTTGATTTTTTTGGACATTTCAGTAGAGAGCAAGGTTTAGCACAGTCTTAGTGTTAGGACCTATATCGGGATAATTTATCCACAAAATACAGTCGACATGGTAATTCACATTCTTAGTGACTTGTTCCTAACTTGGTGAATGCTAATATAGGACGAGACATTCTAAACCCTAATGTCTGATGTCGAAAGGTAAGATGCATCAGAGCGTAGAAGGAATGGCCAAAGATGGGGCTGGTCTTATATATAGGGCTGGATAGAGTTGCGAATCTGATCCACTAATCTTTGGTAGGAAAATTTATGGGGAAGTTCGTGGTGAGCCAATCTTTGAGGAATTGGCTAGAGTTTAATTGGAAACCTATTCTTGGGCATATAACACAATACCATATTCTGGTAAATGACTGGATTTAATTCGAATTAAAATCTTCATTCGAGGTAGAAGGGATTCTGAATCAAGGATGGCTATGGGGGAAATCCAGCCTGGTGTTGAAGAAATGGAGGCCGAGATTCGACCCTAGGTTGAAACCTTTTTTCATCTAACATGTATTGGTAATTTTACTAGGGTTCCCATTAGAACTCTTGTCTATGCAGGTTCTGAAAATACTTGCAAACAAAATTGGTAAATTTGTAGCAGTTGAGGATGACTTTCTGAAGGATGAAGATACGAGGGTTGCAAAGGTGTTGATCGAACTGGATCTGAGCAAAGCTCTCTTTACTGAGGTGGAATTAGAATGGGGAGGTAACAAATACATTCATATTCTAGAATACTAGAATTTACATTTCCATTGCTTGACTTGTCACTTGATTAGACATCTTTGGCGAGAATGAACCTAGTCGACAAAAAAAATTCATAAAAAATCCTAGCAAAAGAGAGACATGATCAAATTGGCTAGGGTTTCTAATGTTGCTAATGATTGTGAGTCAAATGAAAGATTAGCCTCCCAGTTGTAAGAAGGAGAACATTTGACAAATTATTCCATGCTAGTGGAAAGGATGCAGTAGCAAAATTTTCAAGGATTTGCACCAGATTTAGAAGAAGAGCATCTGGGTAAGTCTACTAATACATTCTCTCCTTGTATTGAGAAAGATTATGGATATCATACACCCATTTATAGTAAGGTGAAAAATTTCTCTCCAAATATTCTCTCTCCCTCCATAGGCCCGTTTTTAGATGACTATGGAAAACCCCTCTTTGTATCTACTAATATTATGCAATCTCCAGAATATCATGTTCCTCACCAGTTTCCCCTATGCCCTTTGAAGGCCTTTTTGTTAGCTCGTACTCCTATCGTCTATACCTTAGGAAACCTCCCTATTCTAAAGAACTATATGAGTTTGAAGGTGGGTTGGCTTTAGTCACAATGCTACCTAGACTGGTAGGTAGACATTCTCATATGTCAAAAGCTAAACATAAATCTATTCAATAAATTAGGGGAGCTGGCAAGCAACGATCAATTTTTGGAGTTCTTAGAGAAAAATTGCCCCACCATAAGGTTAAAAAATGACTATTCTCTCTCTTAATGTGAGAGGGGTGGGGGTGCTTATAAGAGACAAGCCCTTAGGATAATTTTCAAAAACTATACCCCATATGTCATCCTCCTTCAAGAAACCATGTGCTCCAGCTAAAAATCTATTGATACCCTGTCAATTTTATTAAAAAAATGGAATTTCTGTGGCATAAATGCAGTGGGATTATCGAGAGGCATTGTTACTACTTGGAATTCAAGCTTTCATGCAACTTCATCTTCATTTATCTTTGCAAGTGTTATTTTGGAAGGGGTAGCCATGGATTTGAGGACATCCTATAAAATTGTCAATATATATGGTCCATATGCATACCTACGATTATTTTGGGAGATCTTAAATTTGAAAGATTCTATGAAGGGGGGAAATATCATTCTAGGGGGGGATATCAACTTTACGTTGTCTCTGCGCGAGGTATGGGGGGAGTCGGCAAGGTCAGAACCTTTAGAAGAATATTTCTTACATTAATTTAAAGATTTGAATCTAATAGATATTGAGATGACTCACATTTTACCGACCTGGAGGAATGCCTGGAAAGGAAGAGAAGGAATCTCAAAAATGGTTAACCAATTCTTCTTGGCGAAAAGGATAGTGGAAGATGCTGGACGATTTCTCTCATGGGTTGGTACTAGATGCTCTTCCAACCACAACCCAATTCTATTGTAGTTAACAGAGACAGATCCCAAACCTCCGGGACCCTTCAAGTTCAATCATAGTTGGTTAGAAAGTGATGAATTTCAAAACATTGTCAAAACTACATGGAAGCCCTTTGATGCTCTAGATAGAAACTCAACAATGTACCAATTTGTGAACAATCTAGAGAAGGTTAAAAATATTGTTGCAGAATGGGATAAAAAGCAGAGAGTGAAACAACAATGGAACTTGTCTAGCTTGAATGGGAAATTTTATTGCTATTTTTAATAATATTATACGAGTATTTAATGTTGAGGAGTTAACAAAATTGAAATTTTGGAGGAAAAAAAGAAAAAACTGCGAGACCTGGAAGAGACTTCTTGGCGTCTTACTAAAGTAGAGAAATTTGTTCGGAGGAAGGAGACAATAATAGCATTTTTTTCACAATTTTTCCTCACATAGAAATTTTTTGCATACAATTTGGGTTGTGGAAAAAGAGGATGGTACTAAGGAAACTTCACACAATTATATGGCTGAAGTTGGAATGACATGCTATCAGAATTTATTAAAGGAATCAGAAGGATCAATTATTGAAGATAAATTAAGAGTCATCCAACTTTTCCTAAGGTTATTCGATGAATATATGAATGGTAGTTTGGAGGCTATTGTTACAAAGGAAGAGCTAATAGTTGCCATGAACTCTGCCAAAAAATCGAAAATTCCAAGGCCTGATGGCTGGACTGTAGAATTCTATCTCATTTTTTATGATATGTTGGAGGGTGATATTTTAAGGGTATTCATTGAATCTGGGTCCTTGGGAAAGGTTCTGGGAGCCATCAATTCTACATTTTTATCCCTAATAGCAAAGCACAACGATGCAACCAACTTTGATAACTACATACCTATATCTCTATGTAATCTAATTTATAAAATCATCTCGAATATCATAGCAAATAGGATTAAAGGTATGTTAGCAACTTATGTTTCTGAAAATCAATTTGTTTTTTTGTCTAATAGATAGATCCGTGATGCTGTGGGAGCATCACAAGAAGGAATCTATTATATTAGAATAAACAAATTATTTGCTGCTATACTAAAAATTGACTTGCCAAAAGCATATGGAAAAGTTAATTGGACTTTCATTAGAATTTTCCTTTTGCAAACGGGGATGGGGTTGAAATGTATTGATTGGATTCTTTGTGTATCCTCTTCTTCCTATGTTTTTCTCATAAATGGATCTCCTAGAGGTTTCTTTCGAGCTACTAGAGGGATGTGACAAGGCTACCCACTTTCTCCTTTCTTATTTCTATTGATTGTTGAAGGTTTAAGCAGGTTAATTGCAGAGGCCAAGACCACTTGTAGAATAAAAGAAATAAAAATGGTTGATTATATTACTTTGACTCACCTTTTGTTTTTAAATGATATTTTGTTGTTTGATGAAGGAAAAGTTCAAGAATGGAAGGCCTTGAAGGAGCTATTGGATAACAATTTTCATGCAACAAATATGGAAGTGAACCTATTAAAGAAACATATTATAATGCAATAAGTATAGATATTGAGAATGAGATCTCCCAACTATATTCTATTCAATCTAGGTAGCTTGATGAGGGATTCAAATAACTTGGATACTTCCTCAAACCAAATGACTACAAAGCTTGTGAATGGATGTGGCTAATTCAAAAAGATTAAGGCCAAAATTTCCATTCGTTGTTGCTTCAAGTGGCTTTCTTGTGGAGGAAGAGTGGTCCTTATAAAATCTGCACTTGAGAGCATACATGTCTTGGTCACATCACCAAACCTTGAGAATCTAAAATGATTCACTCATAAACTCACAGAGACAAAAGTTGTGAAATGGAGTTGATATCCTTCTTTTATAGAATTGAGGGTGACCTACTGAGCAAGTTGAAGAGTTTGGTGACCTATGGGAATATGTCACCCATGAGTGGACATACTTTCCTTGATTTTGCCTTACAAGCTGTAGCTAGGGTTTTACCCCTAGCTTGTGCAAATGAGCACCTACTAAGGAGAATGGACTCCTTAGTAGCAGTTCAGTAAATGTAAATAATTAAGTTAAAACAGAAATTAAATTACTTCTAAAACATGCATGAAACATAAACATCAAATTTAAAGAATGGCTTTTTTGTATTGATATTACCTTCAATGTGAAGGTTTGATGAAGCCCTTTGCAATGTCCGAGAGGATGCTCCAAACTTCAATATGCTCCTTCTCCTTCTCCAATGGTGGGAATGGGCCAAAAGTGGCTCTCAAGGTGAAAGAAGTTCAATGGTGAACTAGGGTTTCGAGAGAGATTTTGGCAGAGTAAGGGTGCTTGTGATTGTGGATGTGGAATAAGGGATCTCCATCACCTATTTATAGTTTTTTGGTGGTGGAGTGCTGACCCATGGTTTTGGGAAACACATGGTTTTGTGCAGCTGTATAGGGTTTTTTCCTCCTTTTCCTCATTATTTTATATTTTTTATTCCCTTTTTAGGGGATTTTTGCTATTTTTGAGGAATTTTGGATATTTTTGGAGGAAAAAGCGGTTTTTTAGCCTTTTTTAGGCTATTTTGAGGGTTTTGTGGCCTTTTGGAGGCATTTTAGGCCTTTTGGAGGCTTTTTAATGGGATTTTTTGGGATTTTAAGGGAAATATGGTAGGAAAATGGACAAATGAGCCATATAATGTGGTAGATGAGGTAGTGAACACTTTTTGGGTGTTAACAGATTGCCCCCTGATGTGCGAGGGCAGGAGCTCATCGTATGGCCGATGGACATCATAAGTCATGAATGGTTTTCCTGGGGAGTGGAGAGAAGAGAAGAAACAAACTGAAGCCCGGAACAATGATCCCGAACAATTGCAAGAACTAAAAGTACATAACCTCAATAATGGATGAGGAATCATCTGATCATATGGACGAGGCGGGCATTCCCATGCTCGTATCAGGATATAACATAACAATAACAATGGGGTCCAAAAATGGGGACCTGAAATATACATGACCTCAAATACTGAATGAGGAATAATCTCAATATATGGACGAGGCGGGCATACCCATGCTCGTATCAAGATACATAAACATAACTGTAAGGCCCGAAGAGAGGGACCTGAAAGATACATAGAGAACCACTGTGTACATCATAAGGGTCCAGAGGAGACACAAATCTGGGACATACTGCTAGGCTGACCATGTCTGTGCTGAAAAACTGATACACTGGAACAATCAACAGTGCTACTAAGTGTGGTACCAAAGGGGCTGATGAGCTGCTGGATCAGAGTGACAAGGGGTACACTCACAATGGTACACGGAACTGGAACTGATCTGGAACTGAAACTGGGTACTCAAGGAAGCATGTAACTAGATGGCTTCCGAATACAAACGCTAACGCAGCTCGGACATCCACGGGAACATATCACTGGTCGTTCCGAAGTGACTCACCAATGTGCTAGAGTCGGGGGAAATCCGGGGTCTTCGACTAAAAACTGATGGGATATAATCCTACGCGATCCTCAACGATGCGATCAAGGTGCTGAAGTCGAGCATGTGAGGAACAACCACTCGGAGAGGCAATGATGACTCCTCTCGGAATGATCCGTAGGCACTTACCACAGATGGTGATAAGTCCAAGGCGTAGGGACCTCTGGGCCTATCCTTTGGAATAGAGGAGCTGTCGTCGACAGAGGGAGACCTGCAACTATCAAGGAAATGATGTTTCCTTGACAGGAGCGCGAGGTGAAGAACCGAAATGTGATAGTACTGATGGCAGGACTGACCGAACTGTAGGGAGATAACTGGGCAAGTAGAGTGGGTGGACTCAAACTTCCTTTGTTCAGAGTATGATAATGGGAATGATCTGGCAGCATATGAAACTGACTGAGGGAAAAGGGATCATAGCTGTAATGGATCTGGGAGGGTAACTGGGCTGAGGGAGACTCAAGCTGGTGTAAAATGGCAGGAGATTGCAGAATACTCTGAACAAAGGCGACCTGATTGGGGGTGCTGCCGAGATGATTGATCAAGGTGCCAGGAGGCACGGGTGGGGACTTCTTCATGGGTTAAGGAACTAGAAGAAGTGTGTGTAAAATGATACTGTCGTGTGGATTTTACGAGCCCAGGACAGTTCATGCTCGTGGTTGCTTTCAATTTTAAGGAGTCTGAAAGCGATAAGAAGACTCTGAAGTAATGGAATGGTACTGTCGTGTGGATTTTACGAGCCCAGGACAGTTCATGCTCATGGTTGCTTTCAATTTTAGAGAGTCTGAAAGCAAGTAAGAAGACTCCAGGGGGTTGCTTTTTCGTAGATTTAGTCTCCAAGGCCCAAAGAAGCATAAAAGGATGCAATGAAGAACTCTTCTAGCCGGTGTGACTAGAGTATTCCTTTTTCGTAATTAGTCTACCAGGTCCGGAAAAGGGTTAAACTTATACCAGATAGACGCCCTTTCAGGTACTTTAGCGAGCATGAAAGGAAGCAAGATTGCTCGGCGATCTTTTCATTCTTTTAGGAGTCAGAAAAGAGCTTAACGGAAACTCCCTAAGTGCCTTTTTCGTAAAGGAGTTGTCCGGCCCGAAAAAGGGATAAAATTATACCAAACAAAAGGAATGGCCGGGCAAGGAGGAAGTGTTCAATCAAGGATCAGTAAGGATGATCAAGGGCGAGGGTAGTGGGGAACACTGGTGGGCCTCCTTGCGGGGTAGATGAAATGGTGGCAAAATAACAAGATATTTGCAGTATGACAGGAGTGAATGGCTCATGTAAAAATGTGGAACAATCCGATAGCGACCGATGTGGCACGCAAACCGAGGCAGCAAGGTGTCGGGACACAATGTGGAAATTGTACCAAGTGAGAGCAAGAAATGATCTCAAGCATCATCACGAGCTCGGAAAAATGAATCCGGCGATATAAAGGGTGTCAAAAATGGGTAACGGCCGATGTGGCACGCACACCGAGGTGACGAGGGCGTTTTGGAAAAAATACCCGAAAAATATGGGGGTGAGAGCGAGAAATGATCTCAAGCATCATCACCAGCTCGGAAAAATGAATCCGATGATATAAAATATGTGAAAAACGGAGAACGGCCGATGTGGCACGCAAACCGAGGCGACTAGTGGCGTCTGAAAAAATGGGCAAAAAATGACGGAACAACAAAAATAATGCAACGAGGTGGCCATCATGATGGTCTCATCGTGCTGATTCCGGTGGTGGAAACGGTTTGGAAAGATAAAAACAATCAAGAAAGTACACTGTACAACGCAGATCAATGAGGCAGCGGGTCTCTTTTATGGGTAAAAGTGCTTAAGATACAACCCATTATGAGGGTTGCGCAAAGGACGGCCTTCGGAGTCAGCTAAGATGTATGCCCCTTTGCCGAGGCAGGTCTGCACGATGTAAGGGCCTTGCCACATAGATTCAAACTTCCCTTTACCAGTTTTGTCGTGGGCTTGGTCATAGGCAAGGACGAGGTCCCCTTCATAGAAAGTTCGAGGGTGAACATGTTTATCATAACCGGATTTGGAGCGGTTTTTGGCAGCTTCGATGTTCTGGAGAGTGGCCCGACGGTCTTCATCGGCTTGTTCGAGTTGCAGCAAACGCTGCTCGAGGGGGGAGGTGTCAGGGAGAAGCTCAACGACGATCTGTAAGGCAGGAATCTGACACTCGATGGGGAGGACAGACTCTACACCGTGAACTAGATGAAATGGTGTAAAACCAGTGGCGGTCTTAGTGGAGGTACGGTAAGCCCACAAGGCAGGGAACAACATGTGGTGCCAATTGGACTTATGCTTGTCAACTGTTCGTTGGAGGATGGTTTTGAGAATTTTATTGATGGCCTCTACTTGGCCGTTCCCTTGGGGGTAGTAAGCAGAGGAAAATTGGTGTTCATACTTAAGGAGGGTGGATAGCTCACGCCAGACGGCATCTTCGAAGTGTGAACCATGGTCAGAGACTAACTGCTTAGGAACCCCGAATCGAGTGATGACATGGTTGAAAAAGAAGCGGGCAGCAGTGTCGGCGGTACAATTGAAGGTAGGCATGGCTTCCGCCCATTTGGTGAAGTAATCAACAGCGACAATAATATATTTGTGGCCGTTGGCAGACTGGGGTCTACATTCCATGAAGTCTATGGCCCACTTACAAAAGGGACCAACGGTGACGACTGGGTGTAACGGAGCAGGAGGTGTCCGGGCTTTGGGGGCAAAAAGTTGGCAGTTATGGCAGTGTTTGACCGCAGTGATGCAGTCGGTGAAAAGTGTGGGCCAGAAGTATCCGGTGCGGACGACCTTTTGGGCAGTGGCCATCCCTGAGAAATGGCCTCCGCAGGCACCGCAATGACAGTCATTAAGGACGTGTTCAGCTTCCTCGTGTGTAAGGCAACGACGAAGAATTGTGTCAACCCCGCGCCGGTAAAGGACATCACCTAAGAGGAGATACCGAGAGGCTTGGTGACGGATGCGACGTCGTTCATTACGGGTAACTTTGGATCTGAACTTCTGCGTGCGCAGGTATAACAAGATATCACCGTACCATGGGTCATCGGACGAGATAGTGAACAGGTGATTGTCGAGTAACTCATCGGAGATTGGTTTGGCCGGGAGAAGGGAAGGGAGATCAGTAATGAGCTGGGAAAGCGCGAGGGCTTTAGTGCTCTTAGGTGTTTTGAAGGTAAGGTCATATTCCTGGAGGATAATGACCCATTTAGCAACACGACCTTGCAGTAGCCGCCGGTTTAGAAGATATACCATGGGGTTAGAGTCGGCGACGACGGTGGTATGACTCATTAAGATATAGTGTCGCAATTTTTGTACGGAAAAGACTACTGCTAGGGTGAGTCTCTCCTCGTACGGGTAACGTAGGGGTGGACCAGACAAGGTCTGACTAACGTAGTAAATGACGTGCTCCTGGTGAGAAGCGTCTTCTTGAACCAAGACTCCGGATACGGCATGCTCGGAGGCCGAGACGTATAGGATGAAGTCCTGGGAGAAATCCGGAGGGGAGATCAGAGGGGCTTGTGTGAGAGCCTTCTTGAGGGCTTCGAATGCAGCTTCTGCTTGCTCATCCCAGACGAAGGGTATGTGGGTACGGAGCAGGCGCAAGAAACCGTGAACGGTAGTGGCGTAATCAGGAACGAAGCGTCGAAGGAAGTTGGATCGCCCCTGCAGACTTTGGAGTTGCCGGAGCATGCGAGGAGAAGGAAGGTCTAAGATGGCTTGGACTTTTAGAGGGTCAACAGTAATTCCTTTCTGGGAAACAATGAAACCTAACAATCGGCCTGCCGGAACGCAAAAGACACACTTGTGTGGGTTCAAGCGGATTTGGTATTTGCGACACCGCAGAAAAACTTGCCAAAGGTCGTTAAGGTGGTCTGATCGTTTCCGGGAACGAGCTGTAAGGTCATCAAGGTAGACTAACAGGATATGGACCAAGTCGTGAAAGCAATAGGTCATGGCCCGCTGGAAAGTGGCACCAGCATTCTTGAGGCCGAATGGCATGACGCGATAGGCAAAGGTGCCCCATGGGGTAGTAAAGGCAGTTTTGTACTGGTCTTCCTTACGGATCTGAATCTGGTTGTATCCGGAAAAACCATCCATGAAGGAGAGGACTTCATGCCCCGCACACGCATCGATGAGCTGGTCAATAAATGGTGTGGGGAAATTGTCTTTGGGACAAGCGCGGTTTAAATCGCGGAAGTCAGTGCATACTCGAATAGTGCCTTGTTTTTTGTTAACGGGAACGGGATTTGAAACCCAAGTGGTATAGGCAATAGGATAAATGAATCCTGCCTTGCGCAGCTTCTCAATCTCGGCTTTAACAGCTGGGAGCTTTGAGGGATGAATGGGTCGCTGCTTCTGACGAACGGGGGGTACATCAGGCCATGTGTCAATGTGGTGCTTTATAATTGCGGGGTCAAGACCAGGCATTTCGGTATAGGACCAGGCAAAGACATCACGGAATTCTCTGAAAAGGTTTATGTAGTCCTCAATCTCTTGTTTACTGCAGAATGCTCCTAAAGTGATGAGTTCAGGGGCACGTCCTGGGGAAGTGATATCAACTTGGATGACAGGTGAGATGTTGGCCATGTTACCTTCCTCGAAGGCGTCAGGAGCAGGAATAGGGTCCTTGAACCAGTCGACCTTTGTGGGGAGGAAATCTTTGGACTCAACCGCGTATTGGGTAGCGGAGCTGGAGGAAGACGCTTCTGGGATGAAGTAGGAACGATGATGCATATCATCCCAGGGATAATCCGGGGCGGTAAGGGCCTCAAGAATCTCCTCATCAGTGCGGAAAGTTTGCGTCGTCAAATCGGTTGACGAGGGAATGGTAGTGGAAGAGATCATGTAAATGGTGTTAACCTCTCCTGAAGGTGAAGAGTCTGGGGGGTAGATCTCCTCAATGGTAGGTAGTGCCGTCTCAAGATCGAGATTGTTCATCTCATAGAGAGCCGCTCTGTAATCCGGGAGATCGGGACAATGATGTGAATAATGCCCGTAAATACCACATATGGCGCAGGGGTGGTTGGTACGTAGGGACTTATCTTTAGGCTTCGGAGTGGGATTTAGTTCGACAGTTGGGATGTTAGGGTCATCGTCGAGCATTTGCATGTGCTTCTGTAATGCTGGTAACTGTGGGCATTGGTGGGTTGCATGGCCCAACTCGTCGCACAGCGAGCATTTGGGAGGAGCACGAAATGTTGGAGGGTTTTTGACTGTCTTGGGAGGTGGTACAGCAGTGTAAGGTTGTGGACCTCTGTCCCCAGTGGGTTTGGGAGTAGGAGGGGGAATTGTGGAGGACGAAGGGGTAGAGACACTAGGAGGTGGCTGAGAGGTAGTAGCCATGGGTTGCACCGGTTGGAGGACGACATCTGGTGTCGGCGGGCGAACGGGAGGCGAAAGATACCATACAGGTAATCCCAAAGTTAACCCAGGGAGACTAAGGGTAGCCATTACCGGAGCGCTTACTACTCCCGAGGGAGGGACTAGAAAGGGGATCGTATGGATCGGTATAACACCAATGTGGCTAGGTACCAATGGTGGTTTAGGCAACAAGGGTGGTTGATTATTAGGTGGTAGGTTGTCGTGGGACAAGGTACATAAGTCAGACACTTCCGTGTGGGATGATGGAGGCGGAATAGATTGAAAGGTGGAAGTCATCGGCGCGTCTGAGTAGACTCCAGGCCCCGTAGAGGAAATAAACGAGGTGGTGGCACGAGAAACAGGTTGTTCAACCATGGGGAGAACATTTTCAGGTGCCGCGGGAGCGCTGGGATCATAGTAAGTAAGTTGGTCAACCTTGACCACGCGTCCATCATGGGGGAACATCATGGTACGAAAGACCGAGGAAGCGACCGCCCGCATAGCATACATGTAGCTGCGACCGAGTAAGAGGTTGTAATCAAGCTGGGCATTGATGACCTCGATATCGATGAGGACGGTTTTACCACCTAACTGGACAGGGACATTGGCTAGGAGACCTTGGGGCTGAGCCGAACGTCCGTCGTAGGCGCGTAACGCAGTGGTTCACTGCTGGAGTGTAGGGGATCCCAACTTCTGCCATACGAATGTAGACATAACGCATGTGGAGGCACCCTCATCGATGATGCATCGATGGATGACAAGATTCCTAACGGAGACAGTAACTTGGAATGCTAAGCTGGAAGGTAGGCGTGGTTCAGACTGGTCTAAATCAAATGCCATCAAATTCGAATCATTTGGGTCAATCCCCCCAATGGCGGAGAGTAAAGTCTTGCGCTGGGAAGGGCAGTTCTTCAAGACTTCTAATGCAGACATGGCTGCGGGAGATTGGGCTAGGTCGTCTACAATGTTGTAGTTTGACGCAGCACGCGCATTGGGGTTGTTGTTGATACGGTGAAGTGGGAAACGAGCTGCTTTGGGAGCGCCATCGATCGGCGGGGGAGGGATACGTAACGCTTGATCAGTGGGATGAGCGTTAGCGGTTTTATCAGTGGGAAGGGCTTCAGAGGTGGAGCCATATTGGTTCCGACGGGTCTGTAGGTTGACATCATTGGAAGACATCATCAACAAGTGATGGGTACCTGAGTCAAACATGGGTTGATCAGGAGCGGCGTATGTGATCTGTTGTTGTTGGGGTTGCGTGTTAGCTTGAGGGGCCAACGGCTGAGTGTTCACCATGCCTTGGGTTGGTAAGGGGTTTTGCAGCACCAAAGGTTGCTGCTGAGGTTGTGGGGGGTTGGGTGGTGCTTGAGGAGCCGCATGCCCTTGGCGATGGGCATCGTCAACCCAGAGCTGCCGAGCTCGCTCTAAATGTGGGCAAGTATGTGTGTAGTGGCCATAGACCCCGCAAATAGAACAAGGGTGGTTCGTTCGCAAATTGGGGTTTTTAGCCTGCTTGGGTGGGCGATCAGGGTTTTGATTAGCGGGGGCTGCATTGTTGTTGTCGGGGGGATTCGCCGGTTGACCAGCTTGGTCTGCGGGTTAGTTGTTCCCCCGATTACGGCCCTTGCCGCGGTTCTGTTGGCCCTGGTTACGTTGGTTGTCCTGGTTTTGCTGCGGGTTTTGCTGGGCGTAAACTTGCCCTTGGGAAGCAGGTGGATTTTGAGGTTGCGCAGGTGCTGGAGCAGGCTGCGGTGGATGATATGCAGGTTGAGGCTGAGCAGGTGCAGCAACCTGAGGGGGTTGCTGATATGGCTGCGGAGCGGGTTGTGGGTGTGCTGCAGGGGCTGCCTATGGCGGATAATAAGCGGGTTGGGCTTGTGAAGGCGCAGGAGCTGGGGCAGCCTGCTGATGGTAGTAAGGCTGAGGTGCGACTGGGGGAGCATAAGCAGGAGTCGCATAACCGAAGCACTGAGGTGGACATGAGGGTCCATGGTGATGTGTCATGGGAGCATACGAGTTGGTTGCTCCAGACTGTGAGGTAGCCCGCGAAAGGTCGGGGCCAGAGGTAGGACGTGCAATAGAAAATGGTTGAGGATGCGAATAAACACGACCGATGATGCCGTCTGCGGCGTGGGATGCCCCCGGCGCATCGGGCTGGGAGGACTCGCCGTGAGGGGCGTCAGGTATAATGGTATAAAGGTAACCCGACTGGGCGTAAATGAGGTCGAACTGTTGGGCCTTAAGGATGGCCTCTTCTTCAGACTGGGGTCTTTCTGATGCCACATCCTTGGCGATAACAGGGAGAAGGGATTTGAGGAACCAATCTAGGAAGATACGGTCGTCGAGTTTGATCTTGCATAAGCTACGGCGTCGACGCCACTCATGGATGTGGTCCGTGATGTGGGTAGCCGTGTTTTGTCTGCAGGATAGGAGGATCTCAACGCCCGCGTCATAGCGGACAGGCAACTGGAAGAACTGCAGGAAAGTGGAGGCAAGGGAGGTAAAGGTGGCATGGGTCCCATGAGGCTGCTCAATATACCACTTGGCTGCAGCGCCAGTGAAGGTGCGCTGTAACAGACGGAGGTGAATAGAGTCATCCACTATGGAGTTAGAGGAACACCATAGGTGGAAAGACATGATATGGTTTTGTGGGTCCTCACCGGCCTTTCCCTCGAACTTAGGGATGTCAGAGGGAAGCTTGGTAGGCATATGAGGCCATGAAGGGTCGTGTCGGATAGGGTCGTTGGTCAATCTGGCGAGGTCAGGTAGGTTTAGGCTAGCCATGAATGGCAAGCTGGAAGAAGGATGTGACACAGTAGTGGGTTGGACCAAGTTGGGGCCAGTGCCCCCAAGTGGAGGGACAAGATTTGGGGTGGTGCCCCCAAGTGGGGGAACTGAGGTAGTGGAGGATGGTCCAGCACCACCATAGATAGTGTGAGCCACTGATGTAGTGGGGATAGGTATTCCCGTTGCGGGAATAGGTACCGTGAGGGGTACGGTAGATGAGGGTCCCATGGATGGCATACCCAAAACAGGTGTAGTGGTGGATGTGCCACCAATGGTCCCTATAACAAAAGGAGTGGAAGTCGTGCCAGCCATGGGGCTAGTGGGGGCAGTGTAAATAAGGTTCTCAGACTCTTCGTCAGAATCGGAGGTAAAGTAAGGGGCGTCACTATCTGGTGACGGAGTCCTACGTCGCTGACGAGTGGAGTCAAGTGACAGGGCTCTAGATCTGTGATGAGTGGTATCAACGGATAATGATCGGAATCTATGACGTGTGGTGTCAAGAGAACCGTGCTATGGGGGATCGCCCCTGAGGCGCCGAGAATGTCTCGGGGACTCAATGGTGACGGATGGTGTCAAATCTCTGTGGGTTGAGGTGAGTATAAAAACAGCTCAAAAAGGCCTAATGCAACCGAGTGTGCAGAAGGAAAGCTAAAAAACAAGGCACTCAGGCCAACAACCAACTCAAAACACCCACTGCAACAGCTGTGCTACAATAGGTGGAGTGTCAACAAAGATGGTCAGAATACCAACAAGCAGCAGGTTTCCTAAAAAGAAAAAATGGTGGACTCACTAGACCAAAGGGAGGTAAAGGAGCATGCAAACACCTAACTAAAAGTATTCTGACTCAACTAAACATATCCTCTGCAAGGTGATGAAATCCAAGTCAGACAATATGAGTAGGAAAGCCAAGTGGCTATGATATCCCCCTACCGGGAGGGACACCGGGTAGTCAATCCTAGAAGAATGGCAACTAAGATACCCCATTCATGACACGTCCAGAAAGGTGAATCTGCCGTTTAGTTCGTTGACCGCAATACCCCTATACAGGGATATCCCGCGAACCGCGAAAGGTAGCCCTTCGGTTACTGAATGGAGTGCGGTATTCCACTCAGGCCTCCGGAACCAGTCTCCCGACTTCAACCCTCCTAAGGGAGAGGCCCTCTGATAAACTGGTCGTGACCGTGCCAAAAAGTACTAGGGGATTTTGGTTCCCTATTTGGACAACAACTATGTTTCAAGTGAAAGTAACTGAGGGGTGTTATTGGAAGCCTATCCCCCCGATCCTACCTAACTACAATGATTCTTTTGTGTTCCCCAAGTGGGGTTAGAATGTTGGTTCAGTTAGGTACTTTTTAAGGCTCACTTGATTTATGTGACAGAGTGTGTGCTCGTGAGGTTATGAACCCAAAATAGAAGTGCCACAAGGGGGGCAACTTCTAACTATCAATAATGCTGAAATTGAAACTTTTAACTTGCAAAATTTTCTGAATTAAAAATACTGAAATTTTAAAAAGATTCTGTAAAGGGAACAAAAATTATGTTGCAGAAAGGCTGTAAGGAAGTGAGCTGCAGGTAAGACAGGGGGCTGTTCAGATGCAGAAAATATTGCAGCAAAAGGGGCTGGGCTCAAAACAGGAAAAATGCAGAAATCAGACCGCGGGTTTGTGGCGAAACAGAACAGGCAGACCGCGGGTTTGAGGGCAACAGTGGCGGTCAGGTCGCGGCTTTCGAGCCAACAGACGCAGTCGGGACGCAGAAAATAGGGAAAAAGACGCAGTCGGGTCGCGGCAAAAGGGCTAACAGACGCAGTCGGGACGCCCGAAAGAGGCAGATAGCCGCAGTCGGGACGCGGGAAAATGGGCGACAGGCGCAGTCAGATCGCGGCAAACAGGCTGATTAGCCACGGTCGGATCGCAGGTAACAGACTTGAATCCGCCGGCAGGGCGTCGGAAGCAGTCTGAGAGCCGCGGTCGGATCGCAGGTAAAGGCTTGAAAGGCGCGGTCGGGACGCGACTGCAGAGAGAAAAGACGCGGTATGCGGCGGCCGAAAGGGACAGCCGAAAAGAAAAAATTATAAACGAAACCAGAAATTCAAAATCTAGGGGAGTCGCCAAAACTGTAGCTAGGGTTTTACCCCTAGCTTGTGCAAATGAGCACCTACTAAGGAGAATGGACTCCTTAGTAGCAGTTCAGTAAATGTAAATAATTAAGTTAAAACAGAAATTAAATTACTTCTAAAACATGCATGAAACATAAACATCAAATTTAAAGAATGGCTTTTTTGTATTGATATTACCTTCAATGTGAAGGTTTGATGAAGCCCTTTGCAATGTCCGAGAGGATGCTCCAAACTTCAATATGCTCCTTCTCCTTCTCCAATGGTGGGAATGGGCCAAAAGTGGCTCTCAAGGTGAAAGTAGTTCAATGGTGAACTAGGGTTTCGAGAGAGATTTTGGCAGAGTAAGGGTGCTTGTGATTGTGGATGTGGAATAAGGGATCTCCATCACCTATTTATAGTTTTTTGGTGGTGGAGTGCTGACCCATGGTTTTGTGCAGCTGTATAGGGTTTTTTCCTCATTTTCCTCATTATTTTATATTTTTTATTCCCTTTTTAGGGGATTTTTGCTATTTTTGAGGAATTTTGGATATTTTTGGAGGAAAAAGCGGTTTTTTAGCCTTTTTTAGGCTATTTTGAGGGTTTTGTGGCCTTTTGGAGGCATTTTAGGCCTTTTGGAGGCTTTTTAATGGGATTTTTTGGGATTTTAAGGGAAATATGGTAGGAAAATGGACAAATGAGCCATATAATGTGGTAGATGAGGTAGTGAACACTTTTTGGGTGTTAACACAAGCTTTTCTCCTTTATAAATTGTGCCCCCCTTTGTCTCCATATGTTTCCATCTTTGTAAAAGTTGCTTGATTTGTAAACTGACCTCCATTTTGGAAACTACGCCCTCCTTCTGCTTTTTCTGGTTGTTTCCATTTTCTTGCTTTTAGCAACTCTTACACCTTTCCTTCTTTTGTTCTTTTTCTAAATCCACAAATTGCTTTAGCCATCTTTCTATTTTCTGACCCCCTGTTCCAATTTAACAACATTATCCCCAAGGGGGTGCCCTCTTGGCCCACTTGCACACATATTGGAAACTCTAATTACAAATATTGATTAAAATTAAATAATCCAACACTCCAACATTAAAATAATTAAATAATTATTCTACTATAGGCCTGGCTCCAAAATTTTCCCCATTAATTAATAATCCTCCTTAGTCATTAAAATTGGGAAATAATATCTTTAGGGGGGCCACCTTAGTCCAATTAATACCCAAATACAACCTTAGGCATATTCCATGGGATAATTTCCACACTTACTCATTAATTAAATAATTATTGCCTAGGTGACTTTGGCCAAAATTACCCCCTTGGACCATAGCGAAAATTTGGGAACATGACAAGTCCTCCCCTCCTAAGATTGCTTGTCCTCAAGCAATTTAGTCCAGGGACTAACACTGCATCTCCATCCCAAGGATACTTATGAATTTTCTTCCTCTCATCATATGGATGGCCATAGTAGTCAGCCACCCTATGCACCACAACATAAATCATCAGAATCATGGGTCCCATCAATTTAATGGAATTGAAACATATGCTCTCTCAAGCATGCTCCAACAATTCCATGTATATATAAACTCCATGGAAGTAAATATGAGAGGGTCCTTCATGCTGCTACTGCTCAAATATGATCATAAGTTTCTCATGTCTTCCCTAAGAGTCTGATCCATCATACAGTTCCCCATGCAAGGAACTAAACCACCTTTTAATATATACTTTTAATAAATGCAAGCTGGATTTCCCTCCCGGATCCCACTGCCTATGGTGCTTTTTCCAAAGCTCAAATGTAATCAAGAACAAAATTTCAACCCAAGGAATTCCAGGATCCCATGGATTGTGCAACATTCTTCCAAACAGTGTGGCATTTTGAAGGATGCCGGATCCCAATACCAAGTTGGAATCTCTCCATTTCTCCTGCTCATGAAATTTTTTATTATGCATTTGTACACCTGAGCCTTGTGTGAATGTGTACTAGAGATATCTAATGGCTGCAAAATATGTCTCTACTGCTACTTGCAAATCATATAAAAATCAGCTAAATTAAAAACAATTTCCTTGCAGAAAGACAAGAAACTTTTACCTTCCAGATTCTTCTTTTTAGTGATGCCTCTATCCATCCCTTCAATGAATGAATAAGAAATCTTGCTTGATGATTTATATGAGTTATAATAAGCCATCTCTTCTACAATAGGATCTATCTACCATAGGTACAGAACATGATCCTCCTGTTGTACATGTGGCATCAACCAGAAAAAATTATTCACCCAATGTTCATTCCTCATTGATGTGGCTGAATCTAGGTCACATGGGAAATAACTGTGAACCTTCTTTGTATGTCTGCAACTTTCAGTAGCCAAATTTATGGCTGCAACTTCTTCATTATTGGATGGTCCAAATGGGGTCATCTCATCCCACTTCTCCATGGAAGAGTGTCTCTCTTCAAGGAACAACTCAAGATCCCTCAAGAAAAGATCAAGTGCTTGGTTCTCATCAAACTGTTATGTACACTCCTCAAGCACATGTAAAAATAAATGATCCTCATGATCCACCATCTCAATAGGCTCCTCATGATCATAAATTCCTTCAACCAAGTGAAGTTGGATGAATGGTTTGTAGAAGGGTAGGGAGGATCTTTGCAACTTTTCATGAAGTTGCACTATCTCTATCTTAGATTCTTGGAGGGCACTTTGAGTGCTTCTCAAATAATATTGGGTGGCCATCAATTCATCATTAAGCTTGCTGTTCTCTTCATCCTTCAAGGATGCACCATGAAACAACTCCACAAGCTCAAGCAAATTGTCTCTATCAGAAAGTAGATTCAAGAAATTTCTCTTAATGCTTGTCATGGCTTCCCGAAACTCCTTTGTGTCTCTCATGGAAGAATGCTCCCCCAACTTACAACAAATATTATTCATTAAGGCAAATGCGTCAGTGAGGTTTTGAAGGGCTTCTTGGATCTTGCATTCATTCATCTTCAGTGTCCCTTCAAGGAAATGAGGTTCTAGTAGATGAACCTCCTCTTCTTCTAGCTTCCTAGGATCAACTGTAGGTGGTTCCATTGAAGTTATGGAAGCTGATCCATCTCTTGGGGCTGCAAGATATTCATATTGCAGATCATTAATATCACATATTGGATTGCAACTTGGGTGCTCATTCATCTCTGGTGCACCAGTAAATCTTTCTCTCCAATTTTCATCCTTTCCCAATTCATGAATTTCAACCCCTAAGGGTTCAACCAATCAAAAATTCTCATCAGAAGTGGATGCCCCATCAAATTGACACATAGGCACATAAAAATCAGAATTGAAAAAATTCCCATGTGTTATGTTTTCCTCCCCTTGTGATGGTATTTTGGTGGTTTGGACTTCCACCAATTTCTCACGTGCAGTTTCTGCCGTTGCAAGGCCTTCTTCTTTCTCCAAGGATATTGCACCCACCGCACCTCCATCAATGGGAACCTCCATGTCACCAACATATATATGAGAGTACCCATCATTAGATGTTCCCTCACAATTCAAAAATTACTCAATAGGTTCTCTTCCAACCATGTGGGCATTCTAAAAACATCCTTCCAATTATTCAGCCTTGTCATTGCATTCACCCTTATCACTAAGGATCTGAGCATCAACATCCAGGGATTCCATCATGCAATAATGATCCCCTGATGTGGCTGCAACATAATTATGACACAAAGGGGTACAAAAATATGAATGTGGTCCAGACCTTTGCATCATACTTCTCCCTTCAAATTGTGGAGCTATGGTGCCTTGTTCTGCCACCAATTCTCCCGGTTCACATCCAACTGATGTGTGGTCATCTTCTGCTTCACTATGAAGCTCAAGTTGTGACTTTGAATCTGATTTAGGTTCTTCTTTTGGATATGATCCAAAAGATGTCTCACCATCATTAAGAGTACCAATCTCCTCTGAGGTGATCTTGAAATCCTTAACATAGAAGCTTGCAATAGATTCTTCTCCCATTCCTTCAACAACCTCATGATTGGTTTTTTGGTCTTTCTTTTCCAAGCAAAATGATGAAGCTTCCTCCTTGGTTGTCTTACGATCAATATTATTGGAGGCTCTTCTTGAAGAGGATCCAAAAATTCTAATGAAGTGTGAAACACATGCATCCAATGAAGCTTCTAATTTTTTTATGCTCTCTTCATAAGTAGGTTCATCTATGACTGTGGAACATGCAAATTTTCCATCCTAATGGATATAAGAATAACCATAGTCTCTCCTTCCAACTATGATCTCATGGGAGATACTTGTAGAAGGTACTTCTTGGAAATTTTATTCCTCATTCTATCTGTAGTTCTCTTCATATTGCTCATCATAATCTTCATCATACTCCTCATAAAAATAATCATCAAAGTAAGAATCTTCTTCACCACTCATGGACATGGCTACAATTTCAACAAATTGAGAGTCTTGTTTCCACAGGAGTAGAGGAAAGAACTATGATACCACTGTAATATCCTAGCCAAGGATAGGCCAAAATATTAACTCCAAACTCCCAAATTAATCAGAATTATAACTAGTACTTTTTAACAATTTTTTTATGGTGAGCAGGGTGTATGTGGGCAGTACTGGTTCACTGATCAAGGATGGTAGGGATGACTTTTGATTCTGGTTTTTATATGGAAAATTTGCAGCAGTAAGATAAGTCAGTGACAAACACTAAGTCCTATGCACAAGGTACTGGAGCCTTTCACTTTTCAACAACATACAAGTTTGTTGCCTACTTCGAGGCTTCCTGGGATTTCGGCATATGCATACTAGACCGGGAGTTGATTCTGGATAGAAGTAAGGGTTATATCCGTAATTAAACTCAATAAAAAATATTAGTTCATATTTCATATGATTTTGGGAGGTTACAGGTAGATTTGGAGGCAAACTAATCAATGGCACTATTGGGGATTGCTTAACCAGGAGGTTTACAGATTCCTCCAAACACTGTTAAATGCTTCCAAAAACTTAGGGAATGAAATGGAGTGGCTTGTATACTGTATTAAAAGACTCATACAACTTACATATATAACAAATGATGCTCAGATAAAGAATTTCATTAAATATGACAAAACCTAGTTATTTAAAATTGCTCATTGAGCTAGTCTTGCATTCTTGATTCTCTAACTGCATTGAAGGATTAATAAATTATGTTATGAAGCATTATATGATTTTGATAAATATCCATTAACAGTAACAGGTTGAAAATTGAAGTCCATAATGCATATTTTATGTCTTATTACATTTAGAATTACAAAGAGCCTCACAGGCTAGGAAAATCTTACACACTGAGAGAGAATGAGTGTAAGAAGTAGAGAACTGAATGTAACTATGATATGAAGCTGATATTTGACTGTCAACGGGTCTGATAACTGAATATGAGGGTGCACTGGTTTTCCTGAGCTGCACTGGGCGCATTCACTGAACTGGAACTTCACACGTGCATTCCTTAACACATGAAACCTTGGCTTTGGTGAGAATGGTTGTATCTTGGTCATCCATACACCTTTTTTGATGAGACAAAAAGTGTTTGCAACTGGAAACGGCCCTCCGGACGCAATGGAACAGGGCTCACAACTCATAAATGATCAAAAGTTCTTAACCCAAAACCTCCATTTTTTCCCTTCAACGTTGTTTTCGCCGAATGTACACTGTATGATGATAAATCCTTGTAAGATTGGGTTCTTCTTAGTATTGGAGTATATGGACCTGCAAATCAGGTCTCCATGGATGCAAATTCTGAGAGAATATTAGAGAAAATAAGTAGAATAGAAGAATGGGGCACATCACCAAACCTTGAGAAGCTAAAATGTTTCACTCATAAACTCTCAATGACAAAAGTTGTGAAATGGAGTTGGAATCCTTCTTTTAAAGAATTGAGGGTGACATGCTGAGCAAGTTGAAGAGTTTGGTGACCTGTGAGAATAGGTCACCCATGAGTGGACATACTTTCCTTGCTTTTTCCTTACAAGCTTTTCTCCTTTAGAAATTGTGCACCCCTTGGTCTCCATATGTTTCCTGCTTTGTAAAAGTTGCTTGATTTGTAAACTGACCTCCTTTTTGAAAACTGCACCCTCCTTCTGCTTTTTTTGGTTGTTTCCATTTTCTTACTTTTAGCAACTCTTACACCTTTCCTTCTTTTGTTCTTTTTCTAAATCCACAAATTGCTTTAGCCATCTTTCTATTTTCTGACCTCCCGTTCCAATTTAGCAGCATTATCCTCAAGGGGGCGCCCTCTTGGCCCACTTGCACACATATTGGAAACTCTAATTACAAATATTAATTAAATTAAATAATCCAAGACTCCAACACTAAAATAATTAAATAATTATTCTACTATAGGCCTGGCTCCAAAATTTTCCCCCTTAATTAATAATCCTCCTTAGTCATTAAAATTGGGAATTAATAACTTTAGGGGGGCCACCTTAGTCCAATTAATACCCAAATAAAACCTTAGGCATATTCCATGGGATAATTTCCACACTTAATCATTAATTAAATAATTATTGCCTAGGTGACGTAGGCCAAAATTACCCCCTTGGACCATAGCGAAATTTTGGGAACATGACAACAGGGTACTCAATCTGCTGGCTGAATTCACCTTTGGCATTCAATTTTTTTTCTATTGATTTTAATTAACCATTTATAGTGGAAATATATATATATATATATATATATATATATATATATATATATATATATATATATATATATATATATATATATAATCCACAGGCTAATTCTACAGGAATGCATTCACCATTGCCATTAATTTTTTTCACTTAATTCATACGATGGCAGTAGTTAATATGAATAGAAATAAATACCAATAATTTATACCAATATGGAGACTTATCTGAAAATATATCCAATTGAATGCAGACCAAGGATGTTCCTCCCATCCGTAGGCTCTATCAAACCATATCTTTCTTTGACAGGCCACCCCCGAGTTAGGGCTACCAATCCACAATAAGGTACCAAGATTCCCGCTACAATTATTACAATCCCCTATTCTTATGTTACGTCCCCTTCCATCAATCCAGTGCAAGGGAGGAAACATGACCAAACATACTGGGCTTATTTGACAATCTCAGCCCCATACATTACTAAGAAATTCATGGATAAATAAAAACTTATGTTTAGATATTCATACTCAACAAACATAGCGGAATTAAACACTATATATACACATAGTTTCATCATGCACATAACAGTCATCAATTATCACATTGCATAAAACAGGATGCCTTTCATTCCATCAACATGAACAATTATCATTCATAATTAATACATTGTAGAACACATAATGCATATAAATTAAACCACAAAGAATACTTATCTTGAAATGTAAATGTCCAAACAACTGGCTATGTGAGAGCAACGTTCCACCCAACCATAGGTCTCTGTCCATCCTGTATTCTTTCAGCTGAGAGACCACCCCCGAGCTGGGTTGTGTATCCACTAAGGAGTGACTAGATGGGCTCACTCACAACCATGGTTTCACTCAACAACTATGCTAAGGTAGCACACAATTGGGTTTATCAAGTATACAAAAGGAAAAGGAGGGAAATGCTAACCCAGTGAGCTCAACCACAGAGCTACAGGCATCTCAAGATAATTCAAACAGTCATGGAACCCACAATACCTACCTCACCCAACACAAGGAAGGTCCCCTTCTTTGCTACACAGTCTCTCGGGCATCCCTTCCCTCCAGTGCTATTCAGTATGGGAATAGAAAGGTCCAAGCTGCTAAATCCTTGAGATTCCAGCCTTCATTGGGTTTATCAAGCAAACCCAACCCCTGTTCAATCATTCACACTTGGATTTCTCACTTCTGTCATCAAATAACTCAATCCCGTCATTGGATTTCTGGGCTATAAAAACTGGGTTTTCCAATGGATTTTAGGGTATCTAATACTCTCAATTTCGCCCCAAGGTTCATATCTATGGATCCTCCATTGGATTTCACTGTAAAATACCAATTCTGGGCATTTATGGCACTTCAAAACGTGAGTTCTTGCAAAATTGTGATTTCTGGTTTTTCTCACTGCTGGGCATTCATAAATGGATGAAAACTGATGTTGGGATGTGCAATAATGGAATGAGAATGAGGAAGAACCCATTCCCTTGAGGTAGAGTGACTTGTGGTACAAGAAAAACAGAGCCCATACCTGCCATATGAATTTCTGGGCTACCCATGCTCCATTGAAGCCATGGATTGAATTCTTCAACAACTTCCTTACAACAGAATTAAATGTCAGCAAGAAAAGTCAAATGGGTTCTCACAATGACATTTGGCAGCATATGGTTCATCTCGACAACCCCCTCACCACTCCCTAGTGGAATACACATGGCCCCTTCTCATTCGCTGCTTCCATAGCCAGTTTTGGTGTTTTATTGAAATATTAATATTTACATCCATTTACAATATTCCATGGCTTAATAGCACATGGGTAACAAAATGTTAAATGCTTGTCCATTTTAAATAAAATCCGAACATACACTAGCAGGGCCTTGGCCTTGAGCTCCACGCTAGGGGAAACATACATCGCATGTATACAATATTTACATTAAAAGCCAATATTTCCTAAGGGTCAAAATTGGGGTATTACATCTTAGTATGGCCCCCATATATAGTACAATGATGGTGGTATGGGAGGTAGTGGTTTCGAATTGATAACAAGTGATGTCTCCATCATGGGAGACAATGATGGATAAATGGAATAGTTCTCCATAATTATATGCATGTTGAGAACCAGCCAAGTGGCACGAAGGATGATAGGAACTAGACACTTGGAATACATAGAGTTGAACATCTTTTTCCCCTCTAATCTCAAGCTCAAGATAATTAACCCAAGGTTATGGTGTATGATATTTAATAAAGAGGAATTAATAAAGCATAGGATACAATGAATAAATAAAGGTAGTGACTTAAATAATAAGCCACTAGGCTCATCTCCCCCTTAAACCCCCTTCTCACTCTCCTTTTTGTGGAATCATAACCCCCCATCTCTTCTTCATCCTTCTTGGTATGCAGTAGCCATGTGTTTTTATATTAAATGTAAAATGTACATAATTACATTATTTTGGCCATAGTGGACCATTCATGTCTGATTTCTATCCATTTCCATCATATTTACATAATTACATTTTGGGGAAAAAATGGGGTGTTGTAGACACATTGTAAATCTTAGCCATATATAGTAAGTCATGCATGCATTTTAAAGTCATGTACATTTAAAGAATTTAGAATCACATGGGTATCTATGTGCTTTTCTTGAGATGAATTGTGCCAAAGAAAAGGTTTTACTACCACATAATTTATCTTCCCGACATAATTTACTACGACGTATTATTACAATGTCTTATGGTGGGATTTTTTTCAATGTAAATGACCATTTTATTTTTATCTAATATTTAATTTATGTATTAAAACATGATATTATTAATATGATTTTTCAATATATCAAATCCAACAAGATCATATCATATATATTTATATAATATGGGCCTAACGGTTAAGAACATGTGTTTCCTCATAGGAGGTCATATGTTCAAATCTGGAGAGGGGTAGGGTATGTACAGCTCTGTAGACTTTAGCAGTTACATCGTTGTATAGATGGGGTCCCTTGTCCCATAAACAAGGGGGTCTCATACACCAAATTGGTTTTTAGCTTGGCGGTGACCTTAAAAAAGATTATTATTATTATTATTTTGGAACAAGATCATATTATATATATATCGATATAATTTTAGTTTCAAAGATTTATTTGGAATAATAAAATTTATATTGTATGCATTATTTAAAAAAAATTAAAGTAAAGTATTTTTATAACTATAATTAGTGGTGTAATGGTAAGATCTAAATTTTGAACATGGATTACTCTACTAGATTATCTCTCATTGATTTGCTAGTATAAAGTGTAGTGTACGAGCAACTATTGCTAGGTTTCTACTTCCTCATTTCCACATTCTCGACACAGATCTACATGACTTCTTGGGTTATTCCCGTTTTCTTGTTTCACATATCAACTTGTGTGAATTGCTTCTTAGTTGTGCACTATCTCTTGTTTTTCATGTCACGAGATATTAAACTTCAAGTAGTTTTGCACTTTGATTTGAGCATGTCTATTGTCGTTGTCTTTATAGTATTGTTTGTTTTTGTTTGGTGTATTTTCACCATTTTGCCTTCTTATAGCATTATGATATATGACATTTCAATTGTTTTTATTTATTTGGCACATTTCTTCTTCTACATCCTTTTCCTCAAACTATTTTCAACAAAATTTGTAATTAGGAATCTAGATTTGGACGAAGAGTGAAAAATTAAACATGACATTAAATTCAAGAATGCGAGGATTAAAAAAATGTACATCTCACATGAAAAAGAGTGAATATGGTTGTAAAATCATGCTATGATTTGGACATTTTCTTATCACATTTTGGACCATGTTTTGCCCATAATCTAGTTAACAATGCAAAAGAGTTGTTGGAATTACATATATCAGTTCTCGAGATTGCACAATTTAGGTGTAGTAGGGTTACTTGAGGGTGTTGAATCCATTTATGCATTTCAAATGAAATTTCAGCAATGAAACATTTAAAATTTACCAAAGATTGTATAGTTAGATAAAATGATAATAGTTGGTAAAGATCCAAATCATTTAACATTTAGACTACTCCATTATCTTCTACTACTACCACCACTAATAATAATAATAAATCAAAATGCATAGATAAGTAGGTTAACATTTTCTATTAATTGCATAACCAAGTTGCCACTAATTTGTTATTGGAAAAACATAACAAGGTACATGGTTGATTGTAACTAGCACATACAAACATCAATGAAGGTTCAACAATTTCGTTTGGGGCCACTCAGTTAAAAGTGGATACACAATGCATACTTACCCACCCCACCCCTTATAGGTGTTGAACCCTTGACCATAGACATCCAAGCCCTTTGTCTTACAATCCACTTCTTCACATGTGTTTAAAAGCACTAGGAAAGTGGTCAATATTACCAAGGAAAAATAAAAATTATATCTTACCTAAATATGCAATATGTATTGAGAGTGAGTTAAAAAGTGGACAAACCTACCTTTTATGTGAGTTTTTTTTTTTCATTTATTTATTTATTTTTTCGGCAAGAAAAAATTATGCCTTGATCCACTCATTTTTTTCAAATTTAGGTAATCTAACACTTCTTAAAATGGGCTAAATCTTATGGGAAAAATTTCATGTTCAAAGTTCCCATCAATATAGTGGAACACTTTCGACAAAACTCCTACTTGATTTGGAGAAGAATTTTGATGGAAATATGATTAAGTTTGTTGACTTATTAACTTACTCTTATATATTGTACCTAATATATTTTAAAGGAATTTTATAGTCTCCAAAAATTTTAACCTAAAGACCACATGTGGAAACAACCAACTATGCCAGTAAAAATAAAAATAAACTAATATTATAGCAAACAAACTCTCTTTTCAATCACACATATGATAAAAACCCAACATAAAATTAATATATAAACATAATTTTATCATGATCCAAAATTCATGCACGATGGAACAACATTTTTTGTGTTTTTTTCCAATTTTATATCGACTCACATCATCAAAAAATTGATTAGAGTTTTAGTTGATATAATCTCTCATTTTTTGAATCACCGAATTATGATACGATAAAACTTGTTATAAAGTTAAAATACTCCATTCAAATATAGAAATCTTTAATATTAAATAAATTTATCAAATTATGATAAGAGAAAAGAAAATGTATTATAAGATTAAAAAACTCCATTAAAATATAGAAATCATTCATATTAATAAATTTATCTGATGTTTCAACATTTGAATTATCATCAAAAGATGCATTAAGTATACAATAAACACCTTAACCTTTGCAAATGCATGTGTTTTTTCATTTTCTAGATTCTGATTGTGATGTATGTTCCCGTGAGTGTAAAAAGATTATAAATTTTTTAACAGTTTTTCCGCGCATCTCTTATCCCTTTTTACTAAAGGAGATTCGTAGAATATTCGTGGCCGACCCGTAGTATATAAGAAACACCCAACATGTCCACAACGAATAATTCAAAGATTCAGTGTGAAAAAAAACGAATAATTCAAAGATCACGTATAATAAATTAAATCCTAAGTGCGTATCTCGAATTTGAAATCCAATATATCCATAAGCTATTCTTAACTTATAGTTTATATTATCCTTTTTAATACATTATGAAACTTAATTAAAGTATGGATATGCGTATAACAAACATATCTTTGTTATGTCTTTACATATTATACTTTTAATTAAAGTCTGGATATGCATATAACAAATATATCTTTGGTATGTCTTTACATATTTCATTTTACTTTTGTATAGCCTACCTTGTAAAGATATTCGGCATATTCTACACTTGTCTTTGAGGTAGACGGTGAGACATGCTTTGTGTCATTGCACTTTGGAACTATACAAAATGTCTCATCTCCATGGTATTAAAGCTTTCGAATCTCTTTTACAAATTGTCTAGTCTTCATGGTATTAAAGCATTCGAATCTCTTTCGAAATAATTTTAATTCTAAATTATTTTATGATATATGGTATTTTTTAAGATTTAAAGGAATTGGTAATTAATTGAGATTATTTAGGTCAAACTTAGGTTCAAACTTGGTTGGTTAAAATTCTAAATCTAGGCTACTATTAAAAGCTTACCAACCATTTTTTAATAGGAAATTTGTGACCTAATAAGATCCAAGACATAAGATCCAAGACATCTTGAGGCACACTCGAGGGGATCTGAATCCTAATGGGTGTCTACACTTCTAGCCTTATTACACCAAGTCAATGTTCCAATAGAGATTTAAACCCAAGTGGAGAGAGTGTGAAAGTTACCTCCTCACCATTTGAGTTATTGCCCGTTGACTCTGATACATAATAATTATTACTAAGTTCATCGCATAAGGAGTTTGGGTATGGTTTTGGTATCATCCCCTCCCACATGGTTATAGTTTATGGCTTAGTTTAATCTCTTATTAATTTTTTTATTATATATTTTAAATTTCATTATTCCAATTAAACTTTTATAATGAGTTAAAAGTCCAAGTTCATAACATAGATGTGTGTATTTGTTTTAGGTTGATTAGGTAAAATTTGTGACTTCAAAGTCTATTCAAAAGATTCAAGGGTACAATAATAACAACAAATTTGTTTCAACTGATTTCTATGATATTATGTATCCATTCTTTACCTTGTTTTGCTTTGCAAAATTGTTCTCTTTTATGTTATTTGAGTTGAAAATCCATGAATGTTGTCATTGTCTTGTTATAATAAAGTTGTTAATAGTATGAGTTTTTTTTTCCAAAGAAAAAAGAGCGTGTTCCCTTTGTATTAAAGTAAACACATTTTACATGACCATAGAGTGGTCTCTTGATAGTGTGTCCTCATTCATTATCATATTGAGTTCGGGATGACATATATCACCTATAAAAGGTGTAAAATTGTTCCATATAAATATTTGTTCAATAAAACCTATGTATCACATATAACATTAAAATATGATGGGGCCATGATCAATCAAATTGGAGTTATCCCCAATTCCTTCCCATAGCCGCCACTGACTGACAACAAGAAGAAGTCCATTATTTGAAAGACGATCCGCCTCAACGTTCCTTTCACGATAAATATGCGTGAAGGTGAGATGGAGGAAAATATTAGTTAACCTCTGCACCTCCTCATAGATAGAAATAAGAAAGATGTTCTTTGATTTCCATCAATTTTTCATCTATTGTATGATGAGGGAGGAGTCGCCAAAGACCTGTAGATGAAGGATATTCTTGGAAATAGCAAGCTGTAATAGATATTTGACAGCCAATAGCTCCGCACAGTTGTTTGTGCTAGTTCCAATGGAAGCTGCAAAATTGTACCTATGGAGAGAATCAATATGGAGGATGCTCCCAACACCGCCACAAGCATGGATACCCTGAGCTGCTCCGTCGAAATAGCCCCATGGAATGTTTGTGTCAATCATTTCAATATTATCCATCCGAGGAATGCAAAGCTGAAGGCACGATTTCATGGAATGTGCAAAACCCAGGCATTTGTATAATGTAACCTCTGGCGGAATATGAATATCTTAAAAAATAGAGATATTTCCCATAGTCCATATATGCCAACAAATGATATAAGGTAGTGTTGGCACATAAGTAGCATAAGGAATCTCATGCTAAGATCTTAAAGCATCTAACAGAGAGATGCCATTGAATAGGTAATAGTAACCAGTGAGCAAATAAATCTTCTACCATGTGCAAATCGAATATGAACAGTCAATCAATAAGTGAATGGTGGCCTCCGGATGTGATTTGCACAATGTACATCGGCTGGGCCCTTCGAAGATATGTGCTTGAAAATTGGGACCATATTGAGATTTGGTCAAGAAGTGCAGCCCAACAAAAAATATTTATCTTCAATGGGAATTGAACCTTCCAAAGAGAGTTGAACCACCACCTGTGGTCCGGTTGAGGCCGGGATGAACAGAGAATATCATATCCAATCTTAGTAGTATAGGTGACACCATCCTGATTTGACGCTCATCTATATTCATCAGGTGCATGAGACAATCAGATGGCCATATCCCGAAGACCCTATGTAAAACGAGCCCATCTATAGGCATCATCTAGATGAAAATTAAAAAATGCAACATCATACCAACCTTGATGATGAATGTAAAGTCTTACATGATTATCTTAATAGATTATATATATATTTTTATAATTTAATTGATTATTTTATAATAGGAATGACCGATATTAAATATGGCCTAACGGGAATAGATATGTCTATTGATAAATATACATGTCATTTCATAATTAATAATTAATTATCCTAATCAAATAATAAATACATTTGTAATAACCAATTAGGTTTATTACAAGTCATCATGCTCTGAAAAGATTCGTCCACGAATCTTCTATGAGTGTGCTACAACTTGAATTCTTTCCACGAATAACAGTGCCACGGTTTAGCAGTTCTTGAAATACTTAGTCGCATTTCCATTCAAATCTTCTCATGCATATGATTCTATAGATAAATGTATAGCAACTATATGGAGCATTTTTCTAAGCTTCTAATCTGATGGTGTTCTTTTGCTCTTCTAATTTGATGTAGATTTATGATATTTCTGCATGCTTTGATATGGTTTTCTTATCTGTAGCGACAACTACTAATAATGTACTTACTTCATTGTATGACAAGCTTGTCTTTAGTTGTTCCCTGGGAACCTTTTGATATTGAGATTCTAGGACATCTTGAGTTGCGACTACTGATAGAATGTTCATCTCATCATTTGTCGCAACATCTTTTGGGTTTCGTTTTTCTATGTTATCATGATTAAGGTCATCTTTGACACTTTTATTTTCATCATTGCATTCTTCTACAACTTCATTTCTGTCATAATTGTTGTTAACATTGATTTAATTGACTTCCTTGATTTTTACGACATCGTTATTTTCTTTACAATTGATATTGACATTATGATTGTCAATATAATCTTAATCTTCCATATCCTTGTCTTCCACCTTTTCTGTTTCATCGTCCTTATCATCGACTTACTTAACAAGTCCTTGTTCTGGAGTTTTACTAGACAATTTTATAGATTTTTCAGTTGGCATGTTAATGTGCCTTACTTCCCTACCTTGTAAGAAGCCACAACGAACTTCCGGTAGGCGTGCATACTTTTTACTAAGTATCGCATTTTGAGGTTTGTAGTTGGGAAGTCTTTTCTTATCCCACTTGGTGTCTGGTGGCATTGATATTTTGTGAGGGGGGGTGTAAGGAGTCGGTCGGCCAGACTTACTTTCCTTCCTGGGGTAAGTAGTGATTTTATATTCATCCCTACTTGAATACATAGGAGTCGTAGTAGTCCCTTGTTCCTCTTGACTTGGTAAATCGAGAGTCATATTTACTTGTTCTGTCGTGGGTGTAGATCCCAACACTTCTTGACCTAAGAACTCGGAAGTCATAATAACTTCTTCCTTTATGGTCATAGTCCCTTCTTCTGTCATGAGTGTCGATGCAAACCCCAACTCTACTTGACCTGAGAACTCGGGAGTCAACATAGCTTGTTCCTTTATGATAGGAGTCTCTTCTTTTGACATGGGTGTAGATGCAGTTTCCAGCTCTTTTTGACCTAGGAATTCAGAAGTCACTGTAACTTCTTCTTGACGTTGTGTTAACTTCAATTCCTTAACTAATTTGATAATGTCTTCATATCCGCTTTTTATTTCTTCATGTTGGTTTCTTTTTATTTCTTTAGCCTCGATCCTTTTTATATCTTCGACTTCAATTCTTTCATCTCTTTTAGGTTTATGGAATGGGCTAATAATGATCTTATTAAATGACGGGAACATGGTCTTATAGCTATAAAAATATTCCAAAAGAAATTTGAATTTTTTTTTTTTTTAATAAAAGAGAATAATTATTACTAAAACTATATAAATTTATTTATATAGTTTTGAAATTTTTAATAATTATTATTATTTCTAATAATAATAATAATATTATTATAATTTTTCTGGGAATACTATAATAATAGTATTATGTTTTTTGAACTAGGAATTAAGGTTTGATTGCGCTGGAGGTGAGGCAAAGGAGTGAGGTCGTAGGTGGAGTGGAGTGAGGTTGGACGACTGGAAGAGGAGGAGCGTAGGGATTGGGAGCTGGGGTTGCGAAGGAGCAAAGGAGTGAGGGCACGATGTGCATGAGGTGTGACAACAGAAGATGGGGGATGGCGTAGAGGAGATGAGGGAGAAACGATAGCATAGAGTGTGGATGGGTGTCGATGGGAGTTGTGTGCAGGGAGAGCGAAGGGGGGGGGTGTGATGGTCAGGCGGGAGCAGGAGTGTGCGTGGATTGTAGGATTATGGAGATAAGGGGAGTGCCCAGGCTATGGGGGTGAGAGCATAGGGATAGATGGGAACGCGTATATGTGAGGGAGTTGGCGTGAGAGAAGGAGCACGCTGGAGTGGGGAGTGGTTGAGTGCACAGAGAGAAAGGTGAGGGGAAGCATGCAGTGTGAAGAGGGAATGGAGCGAGCTGTGGAAAATGTGGGAGTGTGGAGTGTAGAATCGAAGGGGGCGTGGAGGAGCGAATTGGAGTGGGCGCGGAGGAGCGAAGTGTGGAGGACGCAAGAATGGGAAGAGGGAAAGGGAAAGGGAGGAATGGCGGGGGTGGGGGGGGGGGGAACGCAGGGAGGCACGTGGGGGAAAGCACAGCAAGGAGGCGCGTGGGCGTGGAGGTAATCTCAGGCCGTGGGAGGGGAGCTGTGGGGAGGAAGGAGGGCCGGGGGCGGTGGGCGCAGGCGCAGGTGGGAACGTGCAGGAGTGATGGGTGGCGTAGGCGGTTTAGGTGTAGAGTGGATAACGGAGGTGGATGGAGCGTTGGGGCAGCGAGATGGTGGAGGGCACGATCGAGTTGGGTTGCAGAGATATGGAAGTGGAAAGATAAGAAAATGGGAGGAGTGTGTGGGAGGAGAAGGTGTGTGAGAGGCAACTGGAGATATGAGTGAAGGGAGAAATGGTAATGCGTTGAGGGATTGTGAGGGCTAACACAGGAGTGGAATGCATGGATGAGTGAGGGCTTGCAAAGGGATGAGTGAGGCAGTGGGGTGAGGCAGTGATGAGATTAGGGGACTATGAGGAGGAGCCGAACTGAAGTGAGGAGTGGGGTGAGAAATGCGATTTAGACTAGTGGGAGGGGGAGATGATTGGAGTAGGGATGAAGCATGGAGAGAGTGCGAGAGTAGCGAAATGGAGAGATGGAGGGGGACTCAGAGATGGAGGGGGACTCATCGAGAGAGAACCAAAAGTTCTAATACCACTTGTAAGGTAAAATTCTTACATGTTTATCTTAATAGAGAATATATATATTTTTATAATTGAATTGATAATTTTACAATAGGAATGGTCGATATTAAATATGGGAATGTTCAGTCTTCAATAGTGATAGGATGTATCTATTTGAAGAAAATGATCTGGGTCCATATGTTGTCACAAGTCAGTAGACGCCACAAGTTCTTGGCAGCCATGGCCTTAGCCAATAATATGATTTATCATTAGCTATGCTGCTATTATAGTTCCACTCTTATATTAGCAATTAATTAATAGTTGGATTTCTAAAAGTTAAAAGACTATTGATATTCTAGTTCAAGGTACACTCTTATCTAAACAATTAAATTTTAGTGAACAATGTTGAACTATTAATTGCAGTGAGAGACACTTTCCACAACCTGAGTGTCTAATATGTGTCACGTCTATAACATTGACATGGCACATGCGAGATTAACAAAAATTAATGATACATATAAAAAATTATAACTGTAACTGTGACATGGCACATGCCAAATAAAAAAAAATTAACAATACACATAAAAAATTATAAAATGAAGCACTTGTCCGCTTCAAGTTTAAATTTACAACATTGTTAAACACACACATATATATACATATCAAATTTCAATTTCAAATTCCATTTACACATCATTATATATTAAATATAAATATTTTGATAAATAGTCACATACAACTAAATCTCTGTATATTAGTTAATCTTGACAACTAAATCTCAGTGTCTTGCCTTGATTAGATGTACTAGAGAGACATATATTGAGAACATAATCATTGCATATGGATTAAGGAATATGTATATATATATAGTTAGTTAGTTAGTTAGTGGAGTAGATAGAATAACTACAGTTAAATTGTCAAAACCCTAATCTAATTTAGTTATTCTTTCACTACATATTGGCATTTGATATTATAGTGTGGTGATCAGGGTAATTTTTAGGGGTGAAATTTCTCCAATTGGCTATTTTATAGGTTTTTTTTCAAAACATAAATTCGCTATTTGGACATTTTTAGTCTCTAATATCGCCTATATTTACATAAAATATGTTTTTTTATCATAATATTCGCCAAAATTTACAAGTTTCAGTAGTAAATTGTAGGTTTCATATTTAAGATTCGCCTACCTATCTATATATATGTTTTTTTCAATCCAAAATAATCGCCTAGAAGACTATACTTGAGTATAATATTAGAATCCTTAAAAAATACCCTGGTGGTGATTGAGTAGTCAAAGTTTGTACACAAAATATTTTACTTGAAGTAATTATGGTTGGTTATCTTCGCACTGTACAAATTAAAAAATAATCTAAAGAACTACCCATTGGGTATGTGTTACATTCTTTGCATGACTACCCCTCTTCCAAGGGGTTTTGGGTGTTGTACCCTAAATGAAGGGGGTCTCGGGGGCGCATGGGGTCTAGCAGGCTCTAGCGGAGCCCCCAATAATTTTGTTGTTGTTGGTTTTGCTCTGTTTTGGGATTTTTTCGACCAATGGTTTTCGGCCCATTGTAATCTAATTCCAGTTTGGGAATTATGGTTCCATAGGTTGGTGAATGTCTATATATTATATTGTAAATGATTGAATTAATACAATGAAAAAAAGAAACAAAGAGAGCGGTGAAGCTCTAAGTCAAGCTGGCTTTTCCCTTCGAGGTTTCCAAGGTAAATTTATGTGTACTTTGTTTGAATTCCATTATTTACTTTTTGTTTTGCTTAAGAATCGTATGCATTATTATATTTAAATAGGTTTAGAACTTTCATTTGGTATCAGAGTAGTATTTGGATTCAGGGGGACACCTTTGTTGTTAATGGTTTAGCTTAGTTTAGGTCTGTAATAAATCTGGTTTTAATGGGAGCTTTGCAAGGGTGTTTTTTTGCTGAAAGAATGGTGAGCAGCTCTAAAGTGGAAATAAAAAAATTTAATGGAAAAAATTTCGAGTTGTGGAAGTTCAAGATGGAGGATCTTCTGGTAGATAACTAACAATGTGGTCATGGATCCAGGTACAAAACCTATTGCTATGTTGAAATACGGTTGTGATAAGTTGGATAGAAAGGCAAGGAGTACAATTTGTATCGGTCTCTCAGATTTGGTACTACTGAATGTCTCTAGAGAAGACACTACAAGCAAGTTGTGGGAAAAGTTAGGGAGTCTGTATTTGTCAATGTCTTTGGTAAATAAATTGTTTTTGTGAAAGAAACTGTATCATCTTTGGATGGAAGATGGTTTTTCCGTGATACAACATCTAAATGCGTTTAATACTATGGTAAGTCAACTAATCTTGGTTGATATTGAGATGGAGGAAGAAGAGAGGTGTATTACCCTGTTATGTTCTCTACTGGACTCCTGGGATAATATGGGATTTAGCAATAGGTAGTACTACTCACTATAAATCAAAGTTTGAGGATATAGTTGCATCCTTGTTATCAGAGGAAATGAGGAGAAAAACCTTGGAAAATCATAATATTGATGCCTTATCAGTGAGAGGTTGTCACAAAGATCGAATAAATAAATCTATAGGGGGGAGTTCTAAATCTCTGGGAGAATATTTGAAGAAATTATGTTGGAAATGAGGTAATGTTGGACATTATAAGAAGAACTGTAGATAAAAAAGTGTTCAAAGAGGTAAAGGATACCACCGAGAGAAACTTTTGGAAAGGCTTATTCAAGGGATTTAGAACATATATGAATTTAAGCACAACATATCATCCACAAACATATGGATAGACTAAGAGGGTAAATAAAGTTATTGAAAATATGCTAAGGATGTATGTGATGGATCAACCATCAAAATGGGAAGACTACCTGTATTTGGTAGAGTTTGCATACAATAATGGATATCAGGCTTCTTTGAAGATGAGTCCATTTGAAGCTTTTGTATGGCAGGAAATGTAGTACTCAAATAAGTTGGGACAATCTAGTTGACATAGTGATAATTGGACCAGAATTACTTAGAGATATAGAAGAGTAGATAGTGAAAATCATGCAGAATTTAAAAGTGACATAGAACACACAAAAGAGTTACGCAGAGAAGGGAAGAGTAGTAAAATAATTTAAAGTGGGGGATCATGTATATTTGAAAGTTAGGCCAAAGAAGAGTTCCTTGAAATTAGGAATATGTCCAAAGCTTGCAGCCTAATTTTGTGGGCCATTTGAAATTTTGGATAGAATAGGACCTGTAGCTTATGCTTTAGCATTTCCTGCTTGTCTGCATGTGCATAATGTATTTCATGTATCTTTATTAAAGAAATATGTGTCTGATCCTAACCACATAATTGATTGGGTTGTGATCCAGGTGAAACCAGAAGGCGGTATTCTGGTACAACTAGTGCGTATACTTGATCGAAAAGTCACATTTCTAAGGAACAGGGCCATCAGATAGGTAAAGGTCCAATGGACCCATTACAGTCCTGAAGAAGCAACATGGGAGCTCGAGGATGTGATGCAGGAGGCATAACCACATCTATTTTAAATTTTTTATTAAAGTTTTGTAAATGTACATAGTGTTTATGATGCACTGAGGACAGTGCATAAATTAAGTGGGAGGGGAATGTAACACCCCAGTTTTGACCCATAATGTAAAATTGTAAATATTGATGTTAAGGCTAAAATCCAAAACTATGTAAATATGTTTTTGATATTAATATAAAAATATCTAATGGATGCATGGGAAGAAGGACGAAGAAGAGATGGGGGGATATGAATCCACAAGTGGGCTTTAGTTTATATCCTCAGTCTTATCTATTTAAACCAAGTTCTCAAACCTTGATTAAGAGCTATGCTTTGATTAAGCATTATTTAATTAGTTTAAGAATGGGATTAAGAGGGGAAAAGTGGTTCCATGTGGAGTGGCCACATGGCAAGTTGAGTGATGCATATAAAAGTAAGTTTCTAAGCTAAAGAAGGGTTCTTTTCTCCATTATTCCTTCATCATTTCAAATTTCACTCTTCTACCATCCCCTTGAGAAGTATTAGCTTGATACTTTAACATGGAATGAAGATCCCACAGCTGAACATGAATTATACATGCAATTAACCTGGGTAGGATGGTGTGAGAGAAACATGGCCTACAACTTGTTACCTAGAGTCCTAATTCATAAAATTCCTATCCGGTTTGTGCTGGAGCGCCAGAAGGGAACTGGGGGTTGCCCAAGGGACTGTTAACTCAGAGAATGGAGCTTGTTCCTCGCGTTGTGCAGGTTGATGGGGAAGGAGAATTGAGGATTGGGACAACTGTGGAGGGGGTTTAGGTACCAGTGGGTTGCATGAGTGATTCAACTGAGTAATTGTGTTTGAGAGAGATCTTTTCCCTCATGGATTGATAGATCCAGCTCGAGGGAGGCCTGTCAAAGTGAGACTGGGATTGACAATGTTAGGGTTAACCTTGACTTGGGAATGAATCAAGGTTGGTTAGGTCCAACATATTGTTTTTGGGCACATGGTTTCTTGTAGTCCATGGTATTGGACTAAGGTATTGCATGTAAAGAAGCCTTTATAAGGCTTGGGGAAGCGCCATTGTAAAGTGGCCTGGAGGTGAGTGGGTGAGCTCACTTGGTCCGGTTGGCTGGTTTTGGCCAAGGTAATGAAGATTTTCATTGGTTGATTTTTCCCCTCATGGGTTTTTTCCAGGGTAAATGTCTTGTGTTCAATGTTGCTATGGTTATGCTTGTTATTATCATTCTATCATTATATGTGTATGCTTATTTAAATCCGAAGAACTGTCTCAGATATGATAATGGAGGTGAATACCATGGAAAGGAGTTTGATAATTACTATTCATACCATGGGATTCATACAGAGAAGACAGTCCCATGAACACCACAAGAAAATGGTCTGTCAGAGTTTGATATGGTGAAATAAAGAAGAGACCAACCTTTGACAGGGCCATAGACAACTATGAAATTGCTGAGGAGCATGAAATGATGGTTCATGGGTTGCATGAAGACAAGCATGGAAAGAATGCACGACATGGCAGAAGATGAGCTTGAAAAAAAGTGAGAGAATGGATGAAGCAACTGATGGTGATAGTGCACTCACCATGAATACACATGAAAAAATAAATAAAACTAAATGGAGCAGTTTGCATGTAAAAGTGCATATGGCTGTAAGACTTGGTAAGGCATGCATACCCCTGGTAACTCACTGGTAAAGTTGGGAGCAGGGTATTTTTTAAGGATTCTTATAGTATATTTAAGTGTAGTATTTTAGGCGATTATTTTGGATTGGAAAACACACACACACACACACGCACACACATATAGGTAGGTGAATATTAAATATGAAAAATACCATTTACTCCTGAAACTTGTAAATTTTGGCGAATATTATGATTAAAAAACATATTTTATGTAAATATAGGCGATATTAGAGACTAAAAATGACCAACTAGCGAATTTATTTTTTGAAAAAAAACCCAAAAAATATCCAATTGGTGAAATTTCACCCCTAAAAATTTCCTTGGTTGGGAGAAAGACCTAGGTGATAGGGGGGTGTATGTGAAATTTCTCGGTTAAAAACTTTGAGGGGAGTTGGTGATTTAATCCAAGTCAAGTTTAAAGGGGGGATTGTTAGGGTTAACCTTGACTCGGGAATGAGTTAAAGGTGGTTAGGTCCAACACATGGTTTTTGGGCACATTTTTTCTTGTAGTCCATGGTATTGGACCAAGGTATTGCATGTAAAGGAGCCTTTATAAGGCTTGGGGAGGCTCCATTGTAAAGTGTCCTGGAGGTGAGCGGGTGAGCTCACTTGGCCTGGTTGGCCGGTTTTGGCCAAGGTAATGAAGATCTTCATTGGATGAGTTTCCTCCTCATGGGGTTTTCCAAGGTAAATGTCTTGTGTTCAATGTTGTTATGGTTTGGATTGTTATTATCGTTCTCTCATTATATGTGTATGCTTATTTAAATCCTAAGAGACAGATCCTATGGCTAGGAGGAACGTCCTTCACATGCATCCAGTTGGATAATTTGATTTAAAAGATAAGTATCTATGTGACTATGAATGCCATGGTTTAATTATGTGTTCAATACTATTTTTGTACGGTTTATAAATGTTGGAATTGCATATGTGTTCCTGTTTGTGTTGCCTGTAAATTATAATCATGCATGGATTAATTTGGGCCACCGTTTCATTTTATTATCTGCTGTTAAAAATGATTTAAATTGGATAAAAATAGAACTGTATATGAATGTTTAAATTTGGACATGGTTATTGAGTGCCCCATGGTCTCCGTGAGAAAATGAGGCCGATGGGTACGCTACAATTTTGAATCAAGGGTTCTAGAGGGATCTCGAAAATACTAAGATGAGGTTGTAGCTCAAGATGAGGCTATGATGGGGTAGGTTGAATAGGTTGAGGAGGGGCGCCTACAAACAAGCTACTAGTTTGAGCTATCTGAGCAAATTCTTCAGAGTCAACATTAAAATATACATAAAATCTTATATTTTTCCTTCTCCCTTCCTGCCAAACATTATATTCTCTATTCCCTCTACCTCTACTCGATCTCCTTAAGCCCCAACTGAATAAGATCATTTAGAAATAATAAATAAAGAATGTAATATTTCCATCATCCAAATTATCATTCTACATTTTTAAATAATTTCCAAAACCAACACATTCAAAAAGAACATAGATAAGCAAGCCATGTATCATATTGACCCAAGCAACCAGAGTTGGTAGGTAAGTAACCTAAACTTACGATTGAATGTGGACATAGGAGAAGCATAAGTTAAGGTCAAGAATGAAATTACTTCAACAATGAAAGACAAATTGTATAAACCATGCTACCTTTTTATCACTTAGGCACTAACTTTGCTATCCGAAAATAAGAATTCATGGCATGTAATATAGTAAACAACGTTGCTTATATTTGTGCATTGAAACCGTTTGTAATGAGTATAGGCATAAGCTCTTCCACTAATATATCATCTTTTAAATCGATAACAAATCATGACATGTAGCATGGTAAAAATATCACGTATATTCATTGTTTTGAACCAATTTTCAACGAGTACAAGCATAAGATCTACAACAAATAGGTTTTTTTTTGGCTTTTGCTTGCCCAGACATAACCATATATACTTGCAAATATATATATATGTTTCTATTGTCATAAGATTGTTTTTTATATTAGGGGAATCATTAATTGGAGTTGGGTTGGTATTTGCGTGATATGGGATTTAGGGATCCAATCTCGCTACCATTATATTTCTAGGTGCATCCTCAGGGCCCAAACTATGGTACACGGATAAATTTGGAGAGATTTAAACACATGACCTTCCATTTACAACCGATTACAACTTTTCATATTTATCACTTGAACGATCCCCCACAAGCTATCATATCAATCTACCAACTCAATCATATTTATGAACCATTCTTTACATTTAAAAAGTCCACTTCAGGAATTATCATCATTTGAACAAGTGTTTCACAATTATTCAACCAAACAAAACATGAATTCAAGAATACGTATGAATAGTCAAAGTACCGAGAACAAACAAGTCGGTAGATGACATCAGTAGGTATGGGTGACTCATGTAAATGCACAACATCAACACCATCATTCCATCACCTTACCTTACACATCGGTTTGTTCTATACACCAGTATAGATCCAAATCCTAGGCTCTATCAAGCGCCGAGTGGGATCAAATCTCCCAAGATGCCAACCTCTCCTTGAATAGCTCCTTGAGTGCAATACTTGAGCCACCTAATCCTAATCTCTAAAGTCTCTACATCTCATATTTACTTTTTACTTTGTATTATTCTTTTTTGTTTATGTCCAACATAATGTTTAGTACTTTTTACTTTGTATTATTTTGTTACTGGACAAACATTCTAAAATCTCATATTTACATTTTACTTTGTATTAAAAGTAAAAAGTAAAGTCTCTAGTTTAAGTCTCATATTTACTTTTTACTTTGAATTATTCTTTTTTGTTTATGACCGACATAATATTTATCACCTAATCCTAAGCTCTAAAGTCTTCAGTTTAAGTCTCATATTTATTTTTTACTTTGTATTATTCTTTTTTGTTTATGGCCGACATAATATTTATTACTTTTTACTTTGTATTATTCTTTTTTTATACTTTGTATTATTTTGTTACTAGATAAACAATCGACAAACTCTACAAACACTCACATGTTAGAAGATCTCCCTCATACTACACTCGACAAACGCGACAAACACTCGACACATGTTACATGATCTCCCCCATACTGAGCTGTAGAGCGCCTCTCAACGCAATTACATTGAGGCCAACATTGAAGCCATATGACATGAGCATTTAACAATTGCAATTTTAATGCATAAAAAGGAAACTTCAACTCATATGTCAAATATAATTTGTCAAATATCTATCAACCTTTCCAAAGTATAAACATACAATCGATCGCAAATGTCATTCAGCCATAATTTGAATCCATGTATGGTTTTCGCTAGAGTGCTATTGATCCAAGACTCAAAATTTGAACCTCATGCAAGACTTAAGAGTTATGTTTATCTCCTTGTGACTCCCAAGTTACGATAGGCCCCCTTTTATCCTTTATCCTTTTATATTCAAGCTTCAAGTGAGAGAAAGACTTGATCAAGATTATAGAAAATAATAGATTTACAGAGCGAGAACATCAACGACTATGATAACTTGTAATTTGCAATACTTTGCAATTTTTGTTTACTCCTGAACCGTTTACAGGTCAACACCACCTTTGCTAGAAATATCCACTAAAAACAATGAAGGGATAAGTGGTTATGTGAAAATTATTGCTAATTGGTGTTTTCCTTTTAGTGTGTTGGAACATTATCAATGCTTAATACATTTTTTAATTATTTCCTAATTTTATTCCATAAGTCGAAGAAGTTGGTGCCCAATGTTGATTTACAAGAGGAAGAAATTGTATAAAAGTGAGTAAGTTGCTGACTTTTGGTAGACATTACTTCTAGATATTAGATATTAATTCAAATGTGAGAAAGATTATATTCATTGGAAATATCTTCTATAGGAGAAGATAGATGAATGTATTTATATGTATGTATGTATGTATGGATGGATTGAAACTATCTTTTGAAATAAAATAGAATAGAGTCTCTAGTCTTGTTTTGAAAAAAACTATGTTAATATGGATGGCCTCAACAATGTAGTAAATTTTCAAGTGAAATTTCAAGAATGGAGATATGAGTAAATAACATGAAGTAACGCAATGCAATGATTGTGGGGATTATTTTGGTAGTGTATGCATTAAGGTATTGATACACTATTGGATGAACAAAGAATGAGAGCTAAGACCAAACCTCAACAACATGAATGCTTGTTAACTAACAAGCTTGACTGCTAGACATCGAGAATGGTTGAAAGTTATTTTTTAGATTTGAAGTCAAATGAAAGTGTTGACATGGAGAAATTTTCCCATTTCAAACATTAGGGTTACACCTGGTGAAAGGTTCCAATTACACCCAACACAATTTGGAATGGGGAACCCATTTAGATTATGGCCCGACATCCATTATGGTTTTGAGGTTTTATCGTTTGTGGCCCGATCTACCATTTAGGGTTTTTGAAATGCAATATTTAAAATGTAGCTAATCTAAGATGTAGAATGCAGAATGATGACCAAGCTAACTAACATAACTAGAAATGTGAACACAAAACCAAATATGTAAATGCTTTGATCTTCAACAAATAATTACTATATGAACATGAACATAAACATAAATAACTAGTTGCACACCAGAACAATCTAAAAAATTATCAGTTGATTACAGTACTATATTCATGGCCATAGCATAAGAACAATATAGGAAAATTAGAGAAAAAAATACTACTTTTATAGAAGAACAATGTACATTAACAAAAACATTCTCACATCAACTCTAGAATCGAGCCACATAGCAAAAAAAAGTTCCATGCATTGAGGTCCTGGAGTTGAAATTCACCTCCAAAATAGATAGACCAACAATGGATTCTTCTTATCAGAACTTTACAAAAAGAGTTTTACATAAATTTTACAAGCATACAAACCCTTAGAGAAAAATATGCTCTCCAGATCCAAAACTCTACCTCTAAATGAGTTCAAGAGTACATTTTATAAAGAATCATAACGACTCTTGGCTTCCTATTGGACGGATTTTTTGTCTATGGCCAACTAAGGAGAACTAACCCATACAAGGCGCTTAAAACAACCCCTGGTATGTTTGGAATGGCTAATTCTCGCAGGTTATGGTCCTGCTACCATCTAAGTTTCACTCTCTTAAGGAGAGTCCTACTACTTAAACTTAGAAAAGTGTGTTCTAAACTAATTAACAAAGTTAAACTAAATTCTAATGAAAACTACTGAGTTAAAACTAACTATTAATCTACAGGCAATACTAATCTATTTAAAATGAAATATCTATTTAACAGCTACTAAATCAAAACTCGTAGTCTATATCTAATCTATGTTTTTCTCTCTTGAGGAGAGTCTCTGTTTAGGTTTTCCAAAGTTTTATCAAAGATTGAAAAGCAAACTAACCTAATTAACAACTGTTAAAAAAAAACCTAAAAACTAAACTAAACTAAGAATTGAAAATTAATTATAATCTATTGGATCCTATCTTGGCCAAGAGCAAGCTGATTATTATGCTAATGTTCTACGAGAATATAAGTAACATAGAATAAATGACATCACCATGAGAACAATCCACTAAGTCAATACCATAAATAACTTTGTTCTAGAAATAACATTCACATCTAAGAATAATAAAAAGAAAACCATTCATCATTCTAGAATGCAAAATATCATAGAACCATTAACAGGCTAATATTTTAACATTTGAAATTTAAGATTCGTTAATCACTTAATTGAGTTCATGTTGGTAACATAGATGCATCAATAAGTAATTTAATAGGAAAGTGATATACACAATATCAAAATCAAATATTAGAATATCTTTGTGTTCCAAGCAATACAATAAACATACACAGAATTGTAACACAGTACAAATTCAAGTGGTAATAATAACCAAAAAAATATGAGGAGTATATATAGATATAAATAATACATGTTCCAAAATGATACCAATTTTCTGAAGAGTGCTTACTAATCAAAACAAATTTTGACTTCTGTAGCAAGGGATAACATATTGGATTCCATTTTACTAATTGATTGGGTGAGAGACTCAACCATTTTTTACACTTATTCCATTGATAGTATTCTGTAGATTTTTTTCGTGGGAACATTGGATGCATGGAAGAGGTTATCCAATACCTATCCCAAAATTATCATTATCCCAGAAGGAATATGTGGAGAGTGGTCACAAGTAAGGGTTTTTTCGCGTCATTATCATCATTGCACAAGGATTATTTTGAGCTAGGTATCTTGCAATGGTGTTGGCATCTCCCCATTTTTTTTCAATTGAATGGGAGTAATAGTCCTTGTTAAGTATTAGTGTAGTGAATAAATTCCCGAATTCCTAACATTGCAAATTGTGTAGGAATTTTATTTCTTGTGCTATAGAATGTGGGGTTTGCAAGAAGATGCAAGGCTTTGATGGTTATAGGGATAAAGGATTGTCAAGTGTTAGATCTCTCTAATATACTAGATGGTTTCCTATAATAGTACTAAATTGAATCTTTCTCGACATTAACTAAGGAGGATAGGTCATACACTTTGTTCGCTCCATATTTTTAGAATACCTAGTTGTAGAAGAAATATATAGTCAATGAGGAGGAAATCACAGAAGAATATGTGGTGCAAGACAAAGAACTAACATTAATGAATCCGCACAAGAACATTTGGACTATAACCAGCTTGACACAACCAAAATTAACCATTGAGGAATGTATAAATCTCCATGTCAGTTGTGCGATGGGGTGGTTGTTTTCATTTGGAGATTGTAGTTGTTGTTATCAACATTGATTTGGTTGTGGTGTGTGGGTATATTCTATTGTTTAGTGTACAAATGAATTGGGTAAAGTACTTAGAGCCAAATGTAATGGTTTCAAAGAAGTTAACGAAATAAGAGATTGGATTCCCTCCTTAAAATTTCTTTTGCATTGTTATATAAATGTTGTGTGATGTACAATGTCTAGTTAGCACTATGTATTGCATGGTTTGTGTTATAATCAGATGGTGAATGTCTATATAATGGATGCGTGTGTTTTTGCAAGCTCTATGCAAGTTAAACAAATGGTATCAGGTATGCATTATTCTTGAATTAGCTCTCCCTCATCTCACATAGGCCTAGGAAGCACTTCGAGTGAGACCTTCCTCTTGTCTAGTAGGATTGAAAATGCTAACGCATTAGACTACAATAGTACCCTTCGTTGGCCTTTGCATAAGAATCTTGGTCTTAATGTTTTGCACCAACACCCTTAGCCATACTACACTACTCCTTGGTATGTGAGAGTAATCTCCTTGATTTCTATTCTTGATGTATAATAGCAATAGGACAATCAAAAATATTATGTAAGTCTAGTTTTAGGTGAACCTACGGGGATTTCAATATACCCAAGGGTATGTGAAAGACAATTATGTATACACATGTTGTATGATGTGGTATTACTTGAAGTTGTACTAACAAAGGTTGAAAGGGTGTCCAACTAGGTGACCCCTCTTATATTTTATACATGTATTCTTACCCCAACTATAGGTTTACCTATCGAATGACAAATATTTTTAATTATTTAAAGACATAAATAAGATTTCTAAAATTGAAAAGACTTCTAATATTGGAGTGTGAAATGGCACATGGAAATGCTATGATACTAGTTGTAGTATTCCCAGTTAGCTAAAATAAAATATTCATAACAAAATAGACAAAATATAATCAAGAAAACAAATAAATAGAAAAAAACAAACATAAATATAAATGTGGAAAGTAAATAAACTAAACTGAAACAAAATAGAAAAATAACAATAATAATCAAACATTTATTGATATTCATGATCGTCAAACATTTAGTTCCACCCTATTGTCAAACGAGTTGCATATCTTAAAAAAAAAGATACATGCAACTTAGAGGGTTAGGTCTTCCCTCAAAGGTGGCACTAAAGAGACTTGTTCTATCTAAAAACCCTTTAGTTATTTTGTTACAAGAGACTATGGATAGTGGTGATGATATTATCAAAGACCTTATGATTATTCTTCCAGGTTGGGATTTATCTAATGTGGATGCTTCGAGTAGATCAGGTGGCCTCATCACTAGATGGAAAACCAGTGCAATACTTTGCATCAACAGATGGGTTTTCCATTCAGGCCTTGGAACTGCCCTTTTTTCTTGTGAGACTGGACTAGCCTATCTTATTGTAAATATTTCCGTTCCATATCAACACAGGGTTAATTTTTGGGAAAATATTTTTGAACCTGGTCTTCAAATCGAGGAGAGGGTTATTCTGGAAGGGGACTTAAATTTCTCGTTGGGTGATTAGTAGTTTTGGGGCCCGAATGCCCAAAAGGATCAACTAACCGATTACTTTTTTCGTAGGCTTAATGATAATTATTTGTTTGATATACATCCTGTAACTCTTAGACGTACCTGGTGAAACAAAAGAGTCAGCCCTGATAGAATTTCCAAGAGGATTGACATATTTTTTATCAATGAGGGGATGCTATAGTTTGGTGCTTATATAATACAGTGGGTGGGGGAGGGAGGAAACTCATATCATTTCCCCATCTTCATGGAGATCGATATGCTCAATACAAAGATGGATTTCAATCTCCATAGATCAGAAACAACATGTTGTTGAACTTGAGATCAAACACACTAAAATTTTATATGAAAACGAGGATACTTGGCATCTTAAGAGTAGGGCTATATGGATACATAAAGGGGATGATAATTCAAAACATTTCCATAATTATACTAAACAAAGGCATCATATTAACTCCATATGGAATATTGAAGATGAAGCAAGATCACCTGTGACAAGCTTTCAGGGACTAGCTAGAGATGGTGTGAGATATTTCAACAATCAGTATCAAGAAGCTGAGAGAACTCTTGTGTACCAAATGTTAAGACTAATGGTTGTATATATGACAATGGTTAACGATGAACAAAACCAATATATTATGGAGGGAATAAGTTTGGAAGAGTTACAAGAGGCTGTTCGAGAAATGCAAAAGGACAAAATCCGAAGCCTTGATGGGTGGCCTGCGGAATTCTTCATTGTCTTTATGGAGATTTCTGAACATGATTTTTGATCAGTTATTGAGGAATCCAGATCCAATGGGTGAATTCTCATAGCTTTTAATGCCACATTTATTTCCTTAATTCCAAAGGTGGATAATACGACTAAGTGGGAGAGTTACTAGTCAATCTCTTTATGCAATTGTGTTTATGAATTGATTTCTAGAATAATTGCTAATCGAATCAAACCTATTCTCTCCACATCTGTTTCATAAGAGAACTTTTCTTTCTTGAGAGGTAGGCATATTCATGATGTGATTGGTACCGCTCAAGAGGTGATGCACACTGCAAAAATAAAAAATTTACATGTGGCTATTATTAAGGTGGACTTGACAAAGGCTTGTGAATGGGTTAACTTGTTATATCTTAGGTTGGTTCTTCTTTTGCTGTTCAAATAAATGGATATTCCACTGATTTATTTAGACCTGGTAGAGGCCTCTTGAAGGGGTGCTTACTGGCTCCTCTACTTTTCATTCTTGTAATGGAAGGCATTAGAAAATCCTTATCACTATCCAAAGCTAATGGATTTGTTCATGGTACTAAGGTGGCTGAGTTGTTTCATGTTTCTCAGATGGATCCAGGAGGGACCTAATGAAGTTAAAATCGATCCTTGATGTTTTTTGGGCCCCAGATATGTAGTTGAATGGTAGGAAATATACCATATCAGTGTTGAATTTGTCTCAGGGTGCCATAGACTAGATGCTTGCTTTATTTGATTTTGCAGAAGTGGATGCTCAAGATGGGGTTTGTTATTTGGGATTTATTTTGAAGCACAATGATTATTCCATAAGATATTGGGCATGAATGATTGGTAAGATTGAGAATAGACTCCACATGTGGTGCAATAAGTGGTTGTCACAAGGTGACAGATATATTCTTATGAAATCCATTCTGTTTTATTGGTCATCTTTGGTCTTTGTTCCTATGGGAATGCTTGAACATATTAGGAAAATGAGTTGTCAACTCCTTTGGAAAGGGTCCACGAATGATAAATAGTTTCCTTGGGTGGCATGGGATAAACTTGCCTTACCAAAATATATGGGTGGTTGGGGTTTGAAGAACCCACATTATTTTGCTAAAGTGTTGATTGATAAAGGTGTATGGAGGATTATCATGGGGGAGTGTCTATGGGCCAAATTTGTGAAGAGTAAGTACATCCACCCATTAACGATTGAGGAATGGATCAGAAGGATAGATAAGAGGACAAGATTTGAATCACCAATTTGGTGGGCACACATAAAATCATTTGAAGCCATTGGATCGGGCCTACAATGGAAGGTTGGCAATGGTAGAAAGGTTCAAATCGGTTAAGACCCTTGTGTTGGTTGCACAAAGGTTTATTTATTTCCAGATCATTTTCGGGTCCATCTACAGAACAAGAATTTATTTTTCCTATGACATATTGGAATTGTTATTTTTTGAGAAAATATGAAGAGCTTTGAACTTTAAAACTTTAAGTGCGGAGATATTGAATACTTGAATCAATGAACCATTCAATCACATGAAACATTCAACCATAACACAAGATGTACCCTGGGGAAAACCCTCAAAACAATGAGGATGAAAAACCCTAACAAATATTCAGAGTATAATTATGATAGATAGAAAAGAATGTCTTTTACAAAATAGCAGATTTCTTTTGGGAAACCCAGGTGCTAGATAAGAGAGAATAATGAGCAATAGAGAATATAGATCAAATGTATCAACTTGCCGTGTGCCCAACACATTAATAACAAGCAAGAATCAATTCCATGCAAGCTGTAGTGAATACTTGCATGGGTAATGGTGCATCACATGCAAAAACTGTGAATTTCCTTCTTGGAGAATTATCTTGTGTAGAGAGAAGCACCTTTCCTTTAAGGGAGAAGAGAATTTGATTCACATTGAATTCATCAATCCTGTATAACATATTTATATATTCTTCAGATGCATTGGCTTCTATTTTTATCTTCTGACTTCATGATGAACTCGCCCTCCATCTGGATGAATCAATATTGCATGAAAACGAGCGCCCCACTTCTCATGCAGTGCATTAACTCACTAAACTGAGTCTTAGGATGAAATCGCCCCTTAATTGAAATCTTTCCCACTTAGTTAGGTGGATAACTTAAGTGTCATCATGCAAGTGTCACAACTCAAGTTTCGTCTTTTAGTTTAACATAAGTGTCGTCATGCAATAACACTTAGTTAACTAGATCTTGTTTGTTATCACTTAGTTAACTCTCTTTAACTGATTCTTTCTTGTTACCATCACTGTAGTGATCAATTCAAGTTCTCTAATTAATTGCTCAGGCATACATTGTGGCTTTAACTGAAGCTTAACAATTCGAGTTCACTTAGTCATCTCATGAGCAATTCAAATTATCTTTTTTTCTATGCATTTATCTTTATCTCTTATCTTTACGGCATGGTCAATATGTGTTAACTTTAATTATCTATCATATCAGATTATAATCAAAATATTTTTCAGATGTTGTGATCATATTATATTACTCTCGGACCAAATGATCATATGCCAAAGTAATTCACTCTAGAGGTGGCCAGTCTCTAAAGGAGACTTAATAGCAATCATTGATTATGGTTAGTAATACATCACACAACATTAATGCTTCAACATGCAAAGCATCTACCTCTATAACTGGAGGTCCACATGACAATCTAACTTGACACACAAGTCCTCAGCCTTGTCCAAAAAGACTTTACAACATCATCACTTTGATACATCAAATAATTCACCTCAACACATGAGGAATAACCTTTTGCAACCGAAGGCTTAGTCATTCTTACGTCCAACTCAAGAATCTACTCCAAGTTCCTAAGTCCAACTCAGGCTCCCTACCTCAACACATGAGGCCCAATCATGGCTACATAAGATTGGCTTGGAGAATGACTCATGATTTTGTACATTTAACACTCCCTCTCAGTGAGGGAGGCATTCTCTACCATACCAAGCTTGTCTTAGAAGTACCTGAACTTCGTCACTAACGTAGGCTTTGTTAACACATCTGCAATATTCTCATCAGTAGCAATATACTAAAGTTTCACTGTACCTTTCTGGACCATGTCTTTGATGAAGTTATACTTCATTTCAATGTGCTTCGACTTATCATGAAACATAGTGTTTTCATAAAGCTTGATGCAGCCTTGATTGTCACACTGAATGACTGTAGACTAAGCCACACTGCTTCCCGGTAGGAAGTACTAGCAGCAATATACTCTTCTTCTATAGCACTCTGGGCTATGGATCCCTGCTTCCTACTGGACCAAGAGATCATAGCAGAACCCAAGGTAAAAAATAGTTGGATGTACTCTTTTGGTCCACAATGCTACCACCCCAATTAGAGTTAGTATAACTAAGTAACAACACCCCTCCAGTGGAGGAATATCTTAGTCCATAAGCAATCGTACCTTGAAGGTACCTAAGCACATGATTAGTAGAAACCTAATGTTTGTGTCTCATATCAAACATAAACTGACTCCGAATACTCACAGCATAACATATATCTGGTCTTGAGTGTATCAAGTGCATCAACAAACTAATAAGCTATCTATACAAAGTGGGGTCCACTAGATCCGATCCATAATCCAACTCTTGTAGTTTCTTCAAATTGGAAACCATCGAAGTACTCATGGATTTGCAATCCATCATTCCAAACCTGCGCAGTATATCAACAGTGTACTTCCCTTGAGAAAGAAATATCTCATCTTTTCTTTGCCAAATCTCAAGGACAAGAAAGTAGTGCATAAGACCTAAGTCTTTCATCTTGAACTCATAAGTGAGCTCCCTCTTGCACCAAGCAATCCGTTTTTCCTCTCTAGTAGGAAACAATCATCAACATATAGAACCAATATCAATGGTTGGTTCTTCACTACTTTGAAGTACAGGTTTGGATCAACTTCGCTATTAGAGAATCCCAATCTATGAAAATAGTTGTCAATTCTTTAATACCAAGATCTGGGAGCTTGATTAATCCCATACAAGGATTTCTTCAATTTTCACACATGGGACTCCTTCCCATGAACCAAAAACCCCTCAGACTGTTGAATATAAACCTCTTCCTCAACCTCACCATTGAGGAAGGTTGTCTTCACATCCATCTTGTGAAACCTCCTTCCTATAATAGATGCAAGTGAGATCATAGCACGAATAGTGGTGTACCTAGACACTTCAGCGAATGTCTTCTCATAGTCTATGCCTTTTTTCTAAGAGAAACCTCGGGAAACAATTATGTCTTTATACTTTTCAATACTACCATCAGCAGCATGCTTGATCTTGTAAAACCATCTGGAAGTAACTATGGACTTCCCTTAGGGTTTAGGAACAACTTCCCAAACAACATTCTTCATAATAGACTTGTATTCCTCTACCATTGCATATTTCCATACTTTCTTATTTGCAACTTATTCATAGGTGAAAGGCTCTAAATCATTGATGTGACTCATATGTGCAACATACAATGAATATCTGTCAGGTTTTTGTCTCTCTCTGGAAGAGATTAATGGTGCTCCATGCCTCTCTGCATCTTGTAGTATATCTTGGCACCATGAAGACCTCCTCTTGACAAGAGGTTCATCAACCAATTCTACTGGTTCATCAAGAGCTAACGAATCTAAGAACTCTGCTGGATTCTCCCTCTGAACATTTGAAAGGGGAGAATCAGTATCTGGGTCCTCCATCATAGGATTCTCATGATCCTCAGTGTCTATATCATACTGAAGCTCTTTCGATCGCTTGAATGTTGCCTCTTCATGGAAGGTTATATCTTGGTTGAACTCAATGTGTCTTTCACCAGGAACATATATTATGTAGGATTTTGATGATTCAATATAACCAAAAAAGGTTTCCTTCTTTCCTGATGGCACCATCTTTGTCCTCTTTTCTTTCGGCACATGAATGTATACAGGACTCCCAAAGATCCTCGGGTGTGAAATATTTGTTTTTTCACTAGTGAACACTTCTTCAGATGTCTTCTCATCCATAATGGCACGATGAATTCTATTATGGATATATATTAATGTACTAGTGGACTCGGCCCATAATGAGGTAGACAGGTCTTGATATCATGGATTTTGCAGCCTCACATATGGTTCTATTCTTCCTTTCGGAAACCCCATTTTGCTGATGGTTGTAGGGTACAATTAACTATCTACAAATTAATGCATCGCTACAAAACTCATTAAATGCATGTGAATCAAATTCACCTCCGTTTTCAGATATCAAAGCATGGATGTGATTTCCTGTCTGATTCTCAACTACGGCTTTGAATTCCTGAAACTTGCTAAAGGTTTCTCTCTTAGCCTTTAGGAAATCAATCCATGAATTTCTAGAGAAGTCATCTATAAATAGTACATAATATAAATAACCACTCAGGGAAGGGGATGACATGGGACCACATACATAAGAATGTATTAAATCTAAAAACCCTTTGTATCTAGTAGTACTTCTAGAAAACTCTTTTTAACATTCTTCCCATGTGCACAACCCCTACATACACTATCATGCTCAAAATCAAATACGAGCATACCTTTCACCATTTGTTGTAATCCTGGTAGTGCTTTGTAGTGGAGGTGACCAAGCCTCCTATGCCATAGCTCCCATTGAATGATAGTGTTGTGAACCATAACTTGAATGTACTTCCCGGGTACTTTGTAGAGACCTCCCTCTCTAACTCCTATTTCTACTGCATATTTTAAGTTTTTGTTCTTCGGCCATAATAGTGCTTGATTATCCATGAAGATAACTCGAAATCCCTTATCTTAAAGAATCGAAACTGATAGGAGGTTCTTCTTCAAGATTGGAACATAAAGAATGCCCTCCATATGTAAAATATCTCCTGAACTCTGTTGGAAGGAGGTGGATCCAACTCCTTGGATCGAATAGGTTGAGTTGTCTCCCAACTCTACCTTGCATGAAAAAAATTTCTCCTTAATATTGGTGATGACGCTCTTATAACCAATCATATGTTTGTATGCGCCACTTTCAACCAACCATGTGTCCTCACTTGTGATGACAGATCCAAAAAGTGTTGAGACTAGGTAATACTCCCTCCTTGTCTCCCTTTCTTCGAGTGCATTATTCTAAGTAGTTTCATCTTCTATAGCGGTAGAAGCATGGAACCTTCCTTTTCTCTTTTTCTTTGCTTTGCACTCCCTTTCATAATGGCCCTTCTTCTCATAGTTGCCGCATCTAACCTTTGAATTTTCAAATTCCTTATTGTATACCTTCTTCTTTGGATGGGAAAACTTATTTTGAAAGAAGTTCTTCTTGCCTTTCTTCATCCTTGCCACGAGGGAAATGTTTTATTCTTTGATACACACTGACTTGCTCTGGATTTTCCCCTCCTCTTGGAGGAAGTCATGCCACAAACTTTCAAATTTAGGTTGTACCTCTTGTCCATTTACCACGGCCAAGAATGTCTCCCATGTGGATGTGACACCATCAATAGCAGTTTGGAGAAGATCATCTTCATCCACCACTACTCCAATACTAGCAAGCTGATCTCTTACCTAAGAGATCTTGGTGAAGAAGGAGGCCACTGTCTCATCCTTCTCCATCTTTAGGTTTACAAAATTATTCTTCAATTCCCTCTTTTGACTCAGGGACTTCTTCTCATATAGGTTTTCCAATGTATCAAAACACTCCTTTGTGGTCTTCAACCGAATGATCACAAACATCAAATTGTCCTTTACCGAATCATAGATGATTTGTTTGGATTTAGATTGGTTATTATTGAATTTTATGTGCCTTGCATTAGATGTAGTCTCCTCCACCACAGTGGATATGTATCCATCCAAGTCATGTTCCTCCAAGATGTTCAACACCCTCGCATTCCAAGTGTTGAAATTCGAAGTGCCCTCAAGACGGTCTTCAGGCCAAATAGAGATCGATGCCATGGCTCTCAAGTATTGTTCTCAACTCCTTTGGATCTACATAGGATCAAGTTTGCTTGACAAATATTAGCTCCGTCATGCCTTAAGCTATGATACCATGTTAATTTTTGAGCAAATATGAAGAGCTTTGAACTTTAAAACATTAAGTGCAGAAATATTGAATACTTGAATCAATGAACCATTCAATCACATGAAACATTCAACCATAACACAAGATGTACCCTAGGGAAAACCCTCAAAACAATGAGGATGAAAAACCCTAGCAAATATTCAGAGTATATTTATGATAAATAGCAAAGAATGTCTTTTACAAAATAGCATATTGCTTTCGTCACCCCAAGTGATAGATACGATAGAATACTAAGCAATAGAGAATAGAGATCAACTGTATCAACTTGCCATGTGCCCAACACATTAATAACAAGCAAGAATAAATTCCATGCAATCTGTAGTGAATGGTTGCATGGGTAATGGTGCATCACATGCAAAAATTGCGAATGCCTTCTTGGAGAATTATCTTATGCAGAGAGAAACGCCTCACCTTTGAGGGAGAAGAGAATTTGTTTCACATTGATTTCATCAATCATCTATAACATATTTATATATTCTTCACATGCATTGGCTTCTATTTTTATCTTATGAATTTATGATGAACTCACCCTCCATCTGGATGAATCAATCTTGCATGAAGAAGAGCACCCCACTTCTAATGTAGTGCATTAAGTCACTGAACAAAGTCTTAGGATGAATTCACCCCTTAACTGAAAGCTTTCCCACTTAGTTAGGTGGCTAACTTAAGTGTCATCATGCAAGTGTTGCAACTCAAGTGTCGTCTTTTAGTTTAACTTAAGTGTCGTCATGCAATAACACTTAGTTAACTAGATCTTCTTTGCTATCACTTAGCTACCTCTCTTTAACTGATTCTTTCTTGTGAACATCATTGTAGTGATCAATTCGAGTTCTCTAATTAACTAAGTCATACATTGTGGCTTTAATTGAATCTTAACAATTCAAGTTCACTTAGTAATCTCATGAGCAATTCAAATTCTCTTTTTTTCTATGCATTTATCTTTATCTATTATCTTTAGTGCATGGTCGATATGTGTTAACTTCAATTATCTATCATATCATATTATACTTAGAATACTTGTCAGATGTCGTGATCATATTATATTACTCTCAGAGCAAATGATCATATACTAAAGTAATTCACTTTAGAGATGGCCAGTCTCTAAAGGAGACTTAATAGAAATCAGTGACCATGGTTAGTAATACATCACACAAATTAATGCTTCAACATGCAAAGCATATACCTCTATAACTGGAGGTCTAGCCCACAGGTAGCTATTATAACTGGAGGTCCAGCCCACAGGTAACTACTATAACTGGAGGTCCACATGAGAATCTGACTTGACACACAAGTCCCAATCCTTATCCAACAAGACTTTACGACATCATCACTTTGATACATCAAAGCATTCACCTCAACACATGAGGAATAACCTTTTACAAATGAAGGCTTAGTCATTCTTGAGTCCAACTTAAGAATCTACTCCAAGTTCCTGAGTCCAACTCAGGCTTCCTACCTCAACACACAAGTCCCAATCCTCACTGCACAAGATTGGCTTGAAGAATGACTCGTGATGATGTACATTTAACAGGAATGGGCACTAATCTCCTAAATACATGTTAGATATGGTCAAGTGCATTGGACTTTGCAGCGGAAAAAACTAGGACGCGAGATCCATATTGAATAAGATATATATTATTGAATTCATAAGATGCTTAATGCTTTACAAGAGCTCACCTTTTATAAGGTTTGAGCATTTCTTAAGAAGGGTTACGTCCCTTCAATTAAACTAATTGATAATTTACTGATTAATTTAATACAATATTCAATATTCATAGCATTGCCACTCCCTTTTAAAGAGCTTTGTCCTCAAAGCAATGGTAATGAGGAATGTACTTGTCAAAATTGTTCTGATTCCCATGTTGCATCTTCTTCGGGAAGATTTTTCCATTTTATGAGGTATTCTTTAATGACTCGCGTTCTTAATCTCTTCTCTCTAGTAGCAATGATAGATTCTGGCTCGAATATGATTCTTCCTTCTTCATCTAACAAGGGAAGTATTGTTTGTGCCTTCTGGTGTTGACCTATCATCTTTTTCAAACATGAAACATGAAAGACATTGTGGATGCGACTTGTAGTTGGCAATTCCAACGCATATGCCACCTGACTAATCTTCTTATTGATTTGATATGGGCCATAAAAACGTGGAGCCAATTTATTTTTTCCACCTTGTTTAAGTGATAATTGTTTATAGGGTTGTAGTCTTACATATACCCAATCTCCAATTTCAAATTCTCGTTCTGTTCGATGTCGATCTTCTTGTTGTCTCATTCTATTCCTGGCAGTATTCAAATTCTCTTTAAGTACTTGGACAACCTTTTGGTTTTCTTCTAAGTGGTCATTTACTGATGCGACCCTTGCTTGGTTGGTGATGAAATCCTTCCATTTTGGGGGTTCATATCCATATAGGGCTTGAAATGGTGTCATTCTTGCAGATGTATGATAAGTAGAATTATACCACCATTCCGCAAGATGTAGCCATTGGAACCATTTATTTTGCTTATCAGTTACAAAACAACGGAGGTAGGTTTCTAAGCATTTATTGACAACTTCTGTCTGTCCATCTGTTTGGGGATGATACGCTGAGCTCATGTTAAGAGACGTTCCAATTTGCTTGCAAAACTCTCTCCAAAAGTTCCCTTTAAACTTGGCATCCCTATCACTTACTATAATCTTCGGAAAACCATGTAATTTGTAGACATTTTTACAAAAAGCTTCGGCTGTTTCTTTTTCCGAATCAGTTTTCTTCACTCCAACAAAATGTGCATATTTGGTTAGCCTATCTACCACAACTAGTATTTTGTCTTTTCCATCTGATATGGGTAGAACTTCAATGAAATCCATTGAAATTTCCTCCCATTTCTTATTTGGAATATGTAATGGATGGAGTAACCCTGGACTTGAGATATTCTCAGTTTTATTCCGCTGACAAATGTCACAATCTGCAACATACTTGTGAATGTCGGCATACATACCCTTCCAAAAGAATGATTGCCTTGCATTATAGTAGGTTTTAAAAATTCCTACATGACCAGCGGCTGGGCAGTCATGTGACTCTTTAAGCACCTTGGTCTAAAACTGGAATTGGAACTTAAGTAAATATGTCCTTTGTACCATAAGAGATCATTCTTCCATTCAAACTTCAGATACTGATTTATGTTGTTAATTATGGAGCAAACCTCTGAATTCTTGGCATATTCTTTACGAATTTCGTCCAAAAATTCTGGGATCACCATGGATACGGCGTAGACTTGTATCTCTTCATCTTTCCTTGATAAAGCATCAGCTACTACATTGTCCTTCCCCCTTTTATGTAGGATCTCCATATCGAAGGTAGAGATTTTCTCTATCCACTTTTGTTGTTCGGTTGTTAATGTCTTCTGCTGTAACAAGTGTTGTAAACTATTATGATCTATTTGGATTAGGAATTTACTTCCCAAAAGGTATTGTCGCCATTTATTTAATGCATGCATGATGGCAAGCATTTCGTTGTTGTATGTAGACTGTAGGTATTCTCTTTTGTTCAACTTCCTGCTTTCAAAAGCGATTGGATGACCTTCTTGCATTAGCACAACTCCTATCCCAAACCCTGAAGCATCACATTCGATTACGAATGGTTTTGCAAAATCAGGTGTTGCTAAAACGGGAGTTGAAGACATAATTTGTTTCAATGTTTCAAAGCATCTTCTTGCTTCATCATCCCATTGAAAAGAATTTCTTTTTAGGAGATTTGTTAGTGGGGCAGTGACATGTGCATAGTTCCTGATGAACCTTCGATAGTAACCTGTTAATCCCAAAAATCCTCGCAATTTTGAAACATTCTTTGGTTCGGGCCACTCCTTCATCGCCTGGATCTTCTTTGGATCCACCTTAACTCCTTCCTTTGAGATTATATGACCAAGATACTCCACTTCTTGCTTCCCAAATGTGCATTTTGACTTTTTTGCATAGAACTGGTTTTCCTTCAGAAGAGATATAACCTCTTCTAGATGCGTCAAATGTTCTTTCCATGTCTTGCTATATATAAGGATGTCATCAAAGAATACTAACACAAATTTCCTTAGGTATGGCTGAATGACTGTAACTAGAGGAAAACGCGTGCACTCAGTGCTCGACGTGACTAGATGAGAAGCTACTTCTGCAACCAAGGTGCTAGATATACGACCTCCACGAGAAGAGTTGGGAACGATTCTGTAAGTAATTTTAGTTTAACCCTGCGTCTTCATTATGTAGCTCTCATGGTCAATCTAGTTGGAAAATCTTTTGATCATTGTTTTGTAACTCTCGATCGACTTAGAGGTGACTCTTTCCTTTCGAAACCCTGTACATATATAAGTCTAGAACAAAGGACGACTCCAATAGAGCGTTTGATTCCAAACCAATGAGTTGACTGCACACTTTTACTTCTATAATTAGTTTGGAAAGGACGACCCTAGGACAGGTTTGATCCCATTGTTCTGAGTAGGATGATTTTATATATATCGTTTCGCGGATGCTTTGGAAAGTAGGAAGAAAACGCATCCATGTTTGTGTGATTATACCCTAGATCTTTGAATAATTCAGGATATTAATTGCTCAGTGAAACGTTGATCCATTCATGTGAAACGATGGAGATCTCTGCGTAGTATGATTGCTAAAATGAAAGCATCAATCTGATTTAATGCAGTCCATTTTAATCATTGTAGTCTTAGTTGCTCGTTGAAGGGGATATCCTTGAAGGTATCGGTTGATTAAGTATTTTTGAGTATTGATTGATTTCCGTTCAGGTGCAAGACAACAAAATTGTGCTAGATATCCGCTTTGTTATTTTGTCTGCATTTAGATGAAGTCATAGATACCTGATCTTCATGATAACCGAAATTTGTGGTTATGGGTCGAATCATAATCTGTCTATTCCGGATCTCTATTCTTATTCAGAATATTGGTGGTGTGTTGAAATCGTGTTTAAAGTGTCAATGCTTATTCTTAATTGAGAATGACTAGCCCTGTCTCGAATTAATTGAGAGTTTACGTGGAGGCCGAGCGGGGGGATGGACGAGAGGTGGATGGGGGAGCCCAAGCGGATGGGAGCGTTGGTCGTAGGAAGGGAGAGCAGAAAAGGGAGGCACAGGGAGTTGACGGAGCTGGACGTGGCGTGGACATGGGAGAGGAACGCGGTGTGACGGACACTGTGAGAAATGGCACGAAGGCGTGGGGGATGTGCAGCGGGGAGGCCGCGTGGAGAGAAGGATGGGCGAGGAGAGTGGGCGTGCAGGCGGTGGGAGGATGCAGGCATGGGGGTGGAGCAGCGCGGGGTGGATGGGGCGTGGAGTGAAAAGAAGAGGGAGCCGAGGTGGAGGGGGTGAGCGCGTGAGGTCGAGGCGTGGAGGTTGGGATTCGGAGATGGATGGAGCGTAGAGGAATGTGCAGCGTGGGGTGTAGTGGAAAAGAAGGACGGGGTTAACGAGGATCCCAGTTGGAGCCTGGAGTGCAGAAGCTGATGTTGAAAGCAGCTCTGATACCAAATGCGGCAGAAAAAACTAGGACGCGAGATCCATATTGAATAAGATATATATTATTGAATTCATAAGATGCTTAATGCTTTACAAGAGCTCGCCTTTTATAAGGTTTGAGCATTTCTTAAGAAGGGTTACATCCCTTCAATTAAAATAATTGATAATTTATTGATTAATTTAATACAATATTTAATATTCATAGCAGACTTGGGATTGGAGAAGGAGGATATACAATTTTGGGAATTGTTTATAAAAGATTTCAAATATTCTCATATTTATCTTTCTCATAATAAAGATTCGCTTGTTTGGTTCAAAAACGCAGATGGTGGTTTTTATACCCGAAAGCAGGGATACTAGGCTATTTGGGCTAATGAAGAACACCCTAAGCCACAGTGGTGGAATAAGGTTTTATGGAATTTTCAATGCCCTTTAAAAATGAAGCTTTTTCTATGGTTGGTCTTACATAGGGATGTCTCGGTTTGGGAGGCCATGATATAAAGCTATTGGATAGGGCCTAGCTAATGCCCGTTATGTAGGAATAACAATGAATTAATTGACCATTTATTCCATGATTTTACATATATGAACAATATTTGGTCACATATCTCCAAGATTAAGGGCGTGAATTTTTATTGGAATGGTTTACATTTACAGAACGCTCTCTTAGATTGGATTAAGATTGATGCCTTCAGAGCTAGTAGGGCCCTACCTGTTATAGTTATTTGGTTTGTATGGATAGCAAGGAAGAGGGATATTTTTGAGGATATCCTTATCCCTCCTGAAGTATATGGAGCTAAAGTTTTGGCCACTATCAGTTTATTCCCTCAGACCAAATATATCCCTAGGTATCGATGCTTGACAGAGGAAATTGTCGACAAAGGCAGATGCTGGCCTTATTTCGACAGGGCATCTCAAGATCAACCTGCTAAGGGAGGAGTAGGGGGAATCATACATATTACTGATGATCATCACTAAAATTTTGCAGCTACTTTGGGCTCAGTTTCCAATAATCATGCTAGACTATTGGCTTTAAAGTTCACCTTATTATCTGCTATCAACATTGGTATCTAGGAGATTTAAATCTTTGGTATTTCTCTACTAGTTATCGAGTGGATGAAAAAGAGGATTCTCCCTAGAAACATTCATCTTTTATCCATATATGAAGAGCTGGTTAGGATCGTGGATATATTCCAGTTTATTAGCTTCCAACATGTCTACCATGAAAGAAATGATCAGGCATATCAACTTTCCAAAATTTGTCTTGGACAGATTGAAGGAGCGTGGCTTCAATGGGAACACAACAATGACAATATCATGGAACATGATTCGAGACCCATTCCTTTATTTTTATTTTTTGCATGTTATTTCAACAACAAAGGCCTTCACAATGGGAGTAATGAGCATCTAAAGCATAACTCTGGTTTTTTATAGAACCATATTTATTTTTTAGAACATGTAAGCCAACTTGGGTTGGGATACAACATTTTTGAATAGTTTTTAACTGATATAATGTTATAGTTGATAGATCTATATGATCTTCTAGCTAGTCATTTAAGTAGCTCTTATTTGAAATATATAGTGCAACATTCAATAACTGTATTGCATGTCAACAAAATTATCATGTAGAAGACAAATGTGAAGATATGACTCTGAGTAATTTTTGTACAAAGTGTTTTATTAAAATATTAATGAAATACATATTTTTTCCGAGGAAAAATAAAATTAGTGCATGATCCTACTCGACGCCAATAATTTAGGCAAAAGCTAAGTATAAAGGAAAATAGAGCTATAGAGAATAGTTCATCATTTCAAATAGAAAGCTTGATAAACAAGAATTGTTTTAATATTTTATAACATATAATGGAAAAGGTGCATGTGCATATTCTTCTTGTTTTTCCAGTGGAAAAATCACCTTCCTGCTATTCCGAAGGAATCAAGGAAAGCTTGAAAATACAATCATTACAATATGGCTCAACGAGAGCATCATGTCACTTACAAGAATTGAACTTGGGTGGGGAGGGTAACAATTGAACTTGGGTGGGGAGGGTAACAATCTTTCCTGCCAACCATCCAAGCTACAACCAATAGAAAACCATTACAACAATAGTCTCATTATGAGCTCCATATGTTACTTATAGGAATAGAACATGGGTGGAGAGGATAACACTCCATCCCAAAACCACTCTAACTACACTTATTTATTGGTTTAAACACAATCCTTACATTCTATTCTTTTAAATAAATTTCAACAATTTAATAATGTTTGGTATAGTTTATATATTTGTCCCACGAAACCTATGAGGAAATCCATCCGAACTAACTTTGCCGACAACCAGTTCCTTAGTTTTAACATTTAATATCTTTAAATATAATATTTTACCAGTTTAATTTGTACACCTTTAATTTTTTTTTTGAATGATAGCTTCATTTAAGATATTTTTCTTAAAAAGTGCTTTCCAACTACTCCTCACCCAGCTTTTCAACTAAAAGGGTTTTTATAATCATAAATAATATGTTTTTTATTTAAATATAAATAAGAGATATCTTTTTTGGTTTTAATATAAAATCAATAATAATAAATATATTCACAACTAATTAACAACCGAGTTAAGCTTTACCACTTATAAAAATATACATTTGCGATTTAAAATATAAAGTGGATCTCATATTTTGGAGTTGGAATCTATTTCTCTTACCTATTTCATGATAACCATGATCACAATTCTTTGAATAAGAAGATATAAAGATGAAGCTTTTGACTAATGTGATACACACGATTTGTTTAATGAGAGTAAATCATTAAAGTATAGGGTACTCAATTACTTGGTTCATAAATTCCATCTATGTCTCAATGTATACACGTTACTAGCAACAATAGTGATTGAGTTTTAACAAGTTATATTATATATTTAAAGTTTAGTTACATGGGAGCGATGGCGGCAGAAATTACAGGCATGGTTTGTGAACAGTGAAAACACTCAGCGTTAATGGGAAGTTTGGTAATCACCGAACTGTTGAAGTAATTTTAGTGACGTGCTAAAAGAAACATCAAATGGCCCTTTGTCTTTTGTGCTTTTGGTGTGGGAACTAAGTGATACAGGGGCTGCCTGAAGATTCGCACTTTGGCCGTTGTATAGCTGCTGAAATTTGGAAAATCCGCCGGCGAGCTTGTAAGGCGTCACCATCTTGGGATTGGGTGGTGACGTTTTTTGTTTTTGGGGCTTTCCGGTCAGTCTTAAACCTGGCAGCAGTCAAAGGGGTGTGGCCACCGAATCTTGTGGCCATCATTATAAACATTACTGTCTGCGGTGCAAATTTATCATTATAAATCTCTGGCGGAATTTTCGGGGTCTTTGGCCGTTAAAGGTTACGATTTTTGAGCCGGTATTTGGGTAGTTCAGACCACGGTGCTGTCAACATGGATATAAGCGGAACGGCCGCTATCCCACTTACTAACTGTGATATGAACCTGTCGGACTCTCAGCTCGAGGAGGCGGGTTTGTTCCATCCAGATGCATATTTTAAGCGACAGCTGGGGGATTTGCATGCAACATCCCATATAGGTCGACAGGTGGCGCCTCATGGACCGGCTAGCAATAGACACCTGGATTTTGGAATGGCATCTGGACATTTCTCGGGTGCTGACCCACATGGTGGCAACATGAGTTCTCGTCCTGGTCGTGGCGGGAATGGAAAGCGGGGACCGACGACCCGAGCTAGTAGCAGACGACAGGGCAAATATTTCCGCAGGCCCGGAGAAGCCTGGTTGACAGTCGGCCGTGACATTAGTCTGGAGGAGATTGTAGACTACAATATGACGGTGCTCGTTGGGAAATTTTCCTATCACGCCATGAATCGGCGGCATGTTGTTAAATGGGTTGAGGATGTGTGGAGTCCCATTCTTGACTACTCCCCTCAGGTTTTCGCAATGGCATGCGGGTGGTATGGGTTTAAATTCCGGGAAGAAGCACATTGCACTCGCATCTTGGGGGGTTTGTGGTTACATGGTACTGGGAGTTTGATGCTACAAAAATGGCAGTCTGATTTTAATCCCGCCACGACTACGGTGAGATTGAGACATCTTTGGGTGCTGTTACCCGGCCTTCCACTGGCTCTGTGGAATCGCGGGGCTTTTGAAGCCATTGGCAACAGACTTGGGAGATTTTTACATGTGGAGGAAAGCCACCTGCGGGGTTTTGACAGAAGGATGGGACGATTGCTGGTTGAGGTTGACATTTCCATTGGCCTCATTGATGTATTGCACATAGACTGGAGGGGCCGGCAGCTATCTCAGATTGTGGACTACTGGGGTATTCCCTTTCGATGCTCCAACTGTAAAGAGGTGGGTCACTTGTGGAGACAATGCACGGCACCGGCGTCATCTGGTCAAGCCATGGATGGTGGGCTGATGTGGTCTTCCGACGACAGCAGCGACATAGAAAAGGATGGGGCGGGTGCTCTGGACGGCTTCTCAAACCGGGTACTCAATCCTCTGATTCCGGATGCGTCGATAATCCGTAAGTTGGAACTCCAGGACCCTATGTTTTTCCATTCATTAAATGAGTTGGATATATCCTTCATAAATTCTTTAGAGTTGAATAATGGAAACAATGGCAACTATATGAGTCACAATCGTAGCATAGAAACCAACTCTTCTGGGACTGGGCAGACATCAAATACAAATTCTGAAAACGATGAGCCGGGGTCAGAAACTGAACTACTTATTAGGATGAACAATATGGGCCCCGAAAAAAATGAAACTATCAATCTGTCTCCTGCTTCTAATGAGAACTGTGAACCCCTGGGGTCTCATGGTCCCGCCGACTCTGTGACTATTGCCCCCATTCGGGAGGATGAGAAATATATTGAGGTTTCGGGGAATTGTGCTGTTACGAGTCCGGGAACCTGTGATATGGGGGTTTTGGCGATTGGTGAGCCGTCGGCGGTGAGAAAGTCTCCGGGGTTGTGTGGGAAACAGCCTCCCATACCATCATACTCTGAAATGGTCAAGAAATCGGCTATTCCTACCTACTTTCGAAACCGTGTGGTGGAACATAATGAGACATCGGCTGTTGCTATTCCGGGTCCCTCAGGAATGGGAGTTCCTGGGAAGGATGGTGGAGTGGGTACAACCGATACTGCTACCTTACAGGATGCCTCCGAAGACATTGTCACACAAAAGGGTGCGCGTAGGGGGGGCCTCGCACCGGATTTTTCACCATTGAAAACTAGAAGTGCCAGGAAAAACAAAAAGGTCATTCTGGGGGGGAGTGAGGATGACCTGAACATGACACAATCCCCCATTCGTTCTGACTCCAGGGCTCTTAGAGGAATGAAAGCCCTTGCGAGGGTTAGAAAATGATCTTCCTCTCCCTGAATATCAGAGGGGTGGGAGGCCTGCCCAAACAACTGGCCTTCAAACGTTTGTTAGAAATTGTAAAACCTGATCTGATTCTTCTACAGGAAATGATGGTTTGTGGTGAGAAAGCACGTATATTCCTCAATAAAATTAAGCCGGGATGGATGTGTTGCTCTGTGGATGCTGCAGGACTCTCGGGGGGTCTTCTGGCGGCATGGAATCCCCTTGTTTTGAAATTGGTTCCCACACAAGTCACTCTTGGCATTTTGCTATCTGGGAACTTAAGGGGATCGGAGAAAAATATAAATATTGTTAACTGCTATGGCCCATACTGTGACCGTGAAACATTCTGGAACACGGCTGGATCAGAAAACTTATTAAACCTGGAAAATTTGATAATTGCTGGGGACCTAAATTTTACCTGGGCTGATGGGGAGATTTGGGGGGGTCTTGCTAGGAGAGATCCTCTGGGGCCATATTTTCAAAATCTTTTTAATGAATATTCATTGGTCGATGTGGCTCCTCGACCGTTGGCACCAACATGGTCAAATGGCAGAATGGGGGAACAACAGATCCAGAAACGCATCGACAGATTCCTAGTATCGGAGTCTATGCTTGCATGCTTCCAGAACTATAGATCCTGGATGCAGCAAATTAAAATCAGTGACCATCTCCCCATTATACTGCAATTCGAGGATGAACCAAGTTTCAAAACTTACCCTTTCAAATTCAACTCCACATGGCTCTCTGAGCCTGATTTCTGTTTGGGGGTGAGGAATGTGTGGTTGCAGACAGATGTTACTGGGGAGAGATCGGCTATGGATAAGATGGCGGAGAAACTCAAGGTATTAAGAAATTTTACATTTAAATGGGAAAAGAACAAAAAGGCATCGATGAGAAAGGAATTATCAAAGATAGAAGATGAGGTGGAATACCTGATGAATAGAGGTGTTGATTATGAGCTATCTTCGGGGGAGCTTAAACAACTATCAATGCTGGAGAACCAGAAAATGAAAATTCTTCTGATACAGGAAGAAACATGGCGGTTGAAGAGCAGAGCTACATGGCTAAAATCTGGTGACTTGAATACAAAATTTTTCCATCAGTGTGCGGATTCACGAAGGATACAAAACTCTATCTGGGACTTAAATGATCATTCGGGTAGGAGGATCCGGGGTGAGGAGACTCTGATGAACGAGGCTGTATATCATTTTCAAGATTATTATCGTGACCCAAAAAACACCACTCTGGCTGAACAATTTAAACTTATAAAGGAATATCCACGTATGTTCAATGAGGCGGAAGGTGACAGTATTTTCATGGAAGTCACTTTGGATGAAGTGGAAAAAACCCTGCGGAGGATGGCAAAAGACAAATCCCCGGGACCGGATGGATGGACTGTGGAGCTTTTCATACACAACTTTGATATCATGGGGGAAGAAATTCGGCTAGTTGTGGAGGAATCGAGGAAACTTGGGTTTGTCTCAGGGGCAATAAACTCTACACATTTAGCTCTAATACCAAAGACTTCACATCCAAACAGCTATGATGACTTTAGACCAATTGCATTATGCAACCTGGTCTACAAGATAATTGCAAAAATTATAGCTGAAAGGATCAAACCGGTGCTATCTCGGCACATTTCCAAGGAACAATATGGATTCCTAAGCGGACGACAGATCCATGATGCTGTGGGAGTGACCCAGGAAATCTTTCATACTATCAAACAGAAAAAGGTTGATGCTCTAATTCTCCAATTGGACCTGGTGAAGGCATATGACAAGGTTGATTGGAATTTCCTGAGACTAATACTAATACAGATTGGCCTACCATGGACGGTTATGAAATGGATTATGGCTTGCATTAGCTCTGTCAATTATGCAATCCTTATCAATGGACTCCCCACTGACTTCTTCAAGGCATCTCGGGGACTTCGGCAGGGATGCCCACTTTCTCCTTTACTGTTTCTCCTGGTCATTGAGGGGTTGAGCCTGTCCATTCATAAAGCCCGTCATGAAGGAAGGATTGTTGGCATAAAAGTAACACGTGAGATATCAGCTTCTCACTCTTTATTCGTGGATGATGTTATGATGTTTGGAATTGGCACTCTTGCCGAATGGTTGGTATATAAACAGATACTTGATCTGTTTTGCAAGGTTTCTGGCATGGTAATCAGTTACGTCAAGTCTTTTTTCCTGAAAAACTCTTTGTCTGATGACGTCCAGCAGTCAATCAGTTCCATCATGCCTCTAAAATTCAAAGAAATTGAAGCTGGTACAAAATATCTTGGGTTTTTCATCAAACCTTCTAAATATATGATTAATGATTGGTCCTGGCTTATTAGAAGATTTGAACTGAGGTTGGGACGCTGGAACAATCGGCATCTTTCATTGGGTGGCAGGCTTACTCTGGTAAAAGCAGTGCTGCAGAATTTAGGCGTTTATTGGTTCTCTTTGTGCAAAATTCCTCGGACCATTCTGAAAATCATTAGAAGGAAGATATTCAGTTTTCTCTGGTCTGGTGGTGGAATACTGGAGAAATTCCACCTGATAAAATGGCAAACTTTGGCAAGGCCTTGGCATATGGGTGGTTGGAACATAAAAGACATAGATAGCTTTGTTACCGCTCTGCATGCAAAAAGCCTTTGGCGTGCACTTTTTGATCCATCGCTTTGGGGTGTGATCATACGTGCCAAATACCTGCGTAACATTCCGGTTTCTAAATGGTTCCGTTTAAACCGTCCGGTGACCCTGGGTGTCTCAAACATCTGGAACGGTCTGCTGGGTGCTTACAGGATCATCGCTCATTGGATTGCATGGCTGCCTGACAATGGTCGTGACATTAGACTGGGCCTGGACCCTTTCATTGGTGGAGCTCAACAATACACTTTATCGACGGAACTGAGGTCATATCTCCACGCAAATGGATATTTATCCTTAGCTCATGTTGCTGGTTGGAGTGGGGCCCGATCGGCCACGATGGATCTCGGCTGATCAGATGGGTCTCATAGGTCCATTGAAGCAGGAATGGGATGAATATATCAGACCTCTGAATTTTTCTAACTTGCGTCTCTCTGACGTCGATGACCGGATTGTGTGGTCATGGGACGTGGCGGACGGGCAGGTCACGGCGGCGATGGCTTATGATGCACTATTTGCTGGGACTTAGGTTATGATCCGATGGTGGGATAAAACTCTCTGGAAATTTGTTTTGCCGCTCAAGATAAAATGTTTCATTTGGTTAGCTTTGAATAACCGGATACTAACATGGGACAACCTCTGTCGTCGTGGAATTTGTGGACCGGGATGGTGTACCCTATGTTGCTCGGAGGGAGAGACGGTTGATCACCTCTTTACCTCCTGTATTTTCATCAAAAATCTTTGGGCCTTTATAGCGGGCAGAACTGGTATAACTTTTCTTTGGAACTTCAGCTCTCTTAATGAGTGCCTTTTTGCTTGGAATAAACTTGATCTCGGGTTCAGAGAACTCCCATATTTTATGATCTGGGAGGTATGGAAGGCTCGCAATAAAATTATATTTGAGAATCGGGCCCTTTTCCTAGCGGGGACTGGTTTCAAAACACTGGCTGCTTACCATGAATACCTTTCTTTATGCGGCTTGGCTGGTGACCGTGTCATTAGGGATTGCATTTATCGTTTGGCCCCTCCGGTGTTGATCTTCCCTTGTGGGTTCTTTGACGGAGCTACTGTATTCAACCCGGGGGGGGGTGGTGCCGGTGCAGTTATACATCTGTCTAATGCTATCTCCATTCATCTTTGGCTTAACCTGGGCGGTGGTTCCAATACCAGGAGTGAGATATGTGCACTCTGGTTATTACTATTCTGGGCGAGACTGCGGGAAATACCAGAACTTGTGGTTTTTGGTGACTCTCTTTCTGTAATTTCCCGGGCGAGCGGCAAATCTACTCTACATAATATGTTACTTCAGCACTGGATGAAAGCGGCCCTGCTGTTGATTAAAGACTTTCATTACATACACTTCAACCATATATACCGTGAGGTCAACGTGGAGGCGGACATGCTATCGAAAAGGGCCCTTAGCTCTGCTCCTGGGCTCATCATGTGGCAGGAATGGCGGGCAGACTCATTGTTTTCACAGGGCTCTCATCCTTTGCCATGGTTTTGATTATCAGCTCTATTATTATTTTTGTATTTATGCTGCTTTATGGTTATCATTAGCTTGGTCGACTTCTTACATATGATGTTAGTTTCTATGTGCAGATATCCCTTAGAGGCTGCTGCCAACTTCTTGTTGGTCATTTTGTATACTTCCTCTATTTGCGGCTTTATTGGCTGTGTCGACTAGACACTGCTTTTATATTTTTGGATATTTGACAGTCTGGACAGATGATTTCATGGTTCTCTTCCTTTGATGGGACCCACTGTTGGTTTATGATATTTTGTGGAACCTGTTTCTCCTTCGGGAGGGGTTCATGTTTGTATGTGTGAACATTTGGTCTTTCTTATGTTTTGCCCGTTCATGCGGTTGATGGCATTGTGGCCATTGGTTTTAGAGATGACTCATTTACTACAGGGTAGCATAGTGATGTATGACTTTTATGACAGCTGGCTCTATTTACTATTTCGCATATTAATAGTAAGTTATATTTTTTTTGTGAAAAAAAAAGTTTAGTTACATGATATTATTCGTATTATATATAATATACTAGAAATGTATATAATTTTATATCAATATGATATCGTCCGCAGAGTTATAGTTTAATTAGTGATTTGTTTGATATGAAAGACATGTTGTAAATTGAGGTCATGAGTTCAAATCACTCTAGCTTACCTGTGCTCTATATTTACGGGTTGTGTGTGTACCTAGAAGTATAGTGGTAGTAGACGACATTGGACCCTTGAACCCCATGTCACGTGAGTACCAACCCCATCCTAATTGTCGATTCTCCTAATTACAAAAAAAACAAAATAAAAATATCAATATGATATCTTAGTTTAATAGATTTTAAACTATACTTTATAAACTTTATTTTAGATTTTTATTGTTACTTATAATACATGATATATTTTATAGTTAAATATTATTAATATATTTTAGTATATTTAAAAAAATTAAATTCATTAATCTAAATATTTTATTTTTTAAAATTAAAATTTTAAATATATTACTAATATATTTTTATATTAAAATAATAATCATCATCTTCAAACCTATATTGACTTCGTCGGGGCATCTTTGAAATTCCATAGTTCATAGTTCACTCATACATTTGCGAAAGAATTACAGTTTTCGATTTCTAACAACTTAGGTACATTGGACTTTTAAATTTCAAAACCTTACAATATTTAATAATGGATATTACTAAATAAGTAATGCTTTTTAAGCTATTAAATACATTGCTTTTTTTAAAGTCCAAACAAATTGTGTAATGTTACATTTTATATTTATAATTTTATTAATTAAAAATGATTCTTGCCGAATTTGATAATAAACACAAAAAAAAAAATTCATAATATATTTATACAATAACATTTTAATATTATAAAAATATAAGAAAGTTAAGAAGGACATTGACGAGACACAGTTTAATAATTGAAAGAGTCCTATTAATATTTACATAATATTCCACAATTATTAGGGAGTAGGTATGATGGAAAAGTGTCATTTTCTCATTCAGCCTATCTTTATGTCTTTCTCTCTTTTAATACTATAAATATAAAAAACAAAAATGAATATAAACTAAACAACGATTGATATCCCATGAAGCATGATCATGTAAACTAACACTTACATTTTGATACATTGTGATACTTACAATATAATAGGACATCATTAATAATTGTTTATATTTTTACTCCTTGGACTAGCCAGGCTTTATTTCATTCCCATACCCTTTGAGCATCAGCTCCAACGAAACATCTTATCTCTTTAATGTTGCATTACACCTATCCTATTTTATCTCTTTAATGTGACTTAATGTGACATTTGTCCTAACCGCCTAACAAATGTACTATAGTGTGTCTAAATAATAAGATTCAAACCACGTATGGGTATCCCTAATATTTTGAAGTGCTACATTAGAAAACATTTTAAGTTGAGGTTCTATCTTATCAACATCCTTGGTCGTTTATATAAACATCCAATGCTATACATAATCCTATAATATTTTCTTTTTAATGTTGTGAATCCTTTAATGTCTAAGCAACAAAGTTTAATTTAAGATTTATTTTAACTTTGGATTTATTAAGTGTTAACTCTAACCAAATTTTTTTGAGGTGAAAATCATTTTTAGACTACAAAATTTAAAGAATTGTTTTCATCTAGATATATTTGATCCCTCGTAATGCTTGATAGATATGAAGTTATGATGGATCTAGGTTAGTTCTAGCTACAAGTAGTTGCATCAAAACTTTAGATGAACATCATTATGTATATGTATATGTTCTATATGAATTTGATCCTTTGAAATTTACCAACTATTATCTATTAACTAAAGAGGGCTATCAAGAAGATCACTTCAAAAGTTACATAAAAAGTAAGGTGACTAGTTATAAAGTAATAACAATGTTTAACGACGAAGAAGGTGAATGGTAAGAAAGTAATATGATGTATATAATAAATAACCAAATTATTACATAATGATCAATTTTGATCTATATTCCTTAACTTTTCTTATAGCCACACCTACTAGCTTTCCCATCTTTCTTATATCAATCATATGAGAAAGGGGGTTGAAATCGAAGACCATTAAAACCTTTAACGTAAGATATTGCAATAAAGGTTGTGTCATGCCTCTCTTTATTTCCATTATTAATAGTATTTTTCTCCAGCATCAATTGTTTTGACTTCATGATGCCTTCAGAAGGACTTGACTCATGAAACCAATATATGAAAGATAACTAACATAAAGAATACTTATATAGACTAATGAAAGGTTAGCCAATGAGAACTCTACCACCCAGGGGTGTACCTATGATTCCAAAATATTGCCCTAACTTTTTGGTTTTGACTTGATCATTTTAGAATTTTATGTTCATGTGACCTTCTATTGTGGATTCATAAGCACCTAGGCCTACCGAAAGTTGAAGAAATGGGACTTATAGACCTCCTAGTTTAGATTCTCACCATCTAGGCCTTTGCAATTGGAGACATTAAATCATGCGACCTTTTTCTTCATAATTCCAATTCTATCAACCTATGATTTGTAGCTCATGTGAGCTTATTCCTTGATTATTTTCCTCTAGTAATGATTTTAGACCTTCTAATTGTTTAGCTATTTTCCAACTCACTACTAAATTCTTTTATTGGCGTAATGATTTCTATACAATTCTACCTAATAAATAATTTCAAAGTAGTGAGAAAATGTTTTTCATGTAACCTTTATCCACCATACTATCATTTTTGGTAGTTTTCTCTAATTTATATTATTATACAAAAGTATTACATCATTGAGTGGAATATCATCTAGAGATATCTTTCATGAAATTCAAAAGATAGAAAATAGAGAGTGCTCTAAAAGATTCAAGACTCAAAAGATAGAAAATAGAGAGTGCTCTAAAAGATTCAAGACTGTCTTTCCAAGGAACAAAAAGAAGATAGGAGAAGCTTCCCTAAGTACAATGTTAGATTGACCATGATAAATACATATTTGGATAACAAAAATAAAAATAAAAAATATTGGAGGGTATGCTGTGACAAACCTGGACCAACAACCTATATACTTAGAGGATCTGAAGAGGCCCCCCAAACTAGGAAGCAAATAAACGTAAAAGGAAAGGAACCTGGTGAACTAGAAGATAGTGTCAATATTCATTTTCAGAATATGAATCCATGATGATGAACTCTTGTTGGATGATATGTTGGTATTTCATCTAGATCTTCCTTGCATCTACTCTTTGAGGCCTTGCCTACTCCTAGACCACATGGGATTTGAGTCCCTAGTGGACTCATATCAAGGCATCATACTTGGATTCCATAGAGTCAATCTTCTTTAGGACTTTTTTGTGAAGCATAGATTCATTTTCTTCCATTGCCTTTGCAATGAGTGATTTTACTAACCAATAAATTTATGCCATTCTATTGACTTTGGTATAAAAAATCCTAGATAAACCTGTGTCTAGCACCCACTGCAAGACCTTTGCATCCACTTGTTCAAAATAAGTGGCCCCTCTTCTATCCCTTGCATTGTTCTCATGCTTCTCAAGTTATTCCTTGATCAAGTTAGGGTGTACCTTTTGATATTTGTTGGCTGCGACTATGGCCTTTAATTGGGCTTGAGTCCACTTCCTGAACTCTGGTAAGTTGTACCTAGGAGTGTTCCTTAGTCTTCCCCTTTTAGAGTGAGAGGGATTTAGCCTTCAGTTTCCCCTTCATTTCGGCTATGGAGGTCACATGCCTAGTGGCCATCTAGTTGCTTGAGTTGCATGTAGAAGACTGAACCCATGGAGACTGGCCCCACAAAGACTGAACCCACAAAGATTTAACCCATGAATATTGATCCCACAAATTAATGAATCTATACAAAAACCCCTTACAAGTAATAATGGTATAATAACTTATGTGTGGATAACTAAAATCCACAAAATTTCCAATGTCATGGGATAAGTGAGACCTAGAGGTCACCTTAGAGAGTCACCTTTGACAGTGATCTTAGTGTATTTTAGGGAATTGGATATTTGGTGACATGTTTCCATCACCTTGATCTCTATTGAATTGTTAGTATCTATGCCCAAGTAAATTGTGAAGACTTTAAGGATCTTTCCATGGTGATATCTACAAATTTTACCTGCCCCTACTATCCCATGAATACCTTTAGAAGCTCCATTGAAGTTTAAGTTAAGGTAATCTGTTAGGGGGGAAAACCACTAGCTTGGAGAGGTAATTTTTTGATTGATGGGAGCTGTGTTGAAATTGAGGGCTTGGAGATCTATACTTAGTTTGAAAATAGTTTGATCCCTTGAGAAGGACTTGTTTTGTCTCTTCTTGCCAATGACTAGTGGTTATGGTATTTTTTATCTGAGTTTTGAGTATGTTCCATAAATTCTAGAAAGAGGTGGATTCATTTTTTAATATTTTTTTGTTTGGTTCTTTCCATATTATCCATAATAAAAATCCTAGTAAGAGGCACCATCATTTGTTGAGGATTACATTGTTGAAGGGTGTGTCTCTTCATTCTTTGATCACTCGAGGTAGATCCTATTGTACTATGTCTAATTGGTAGAATATTTCAACTCCATCAATTCAAAGTTTCTTTACTAGAGGGAATTGGTCGATGACATGGCTTGAAGTCTCCTCCTCTTGGTGATATAGGATGTAACTGGAAGGGCCTTTAAATCCACATTTCCTTACTTAATCCTAGGTTAAGACTTTGGTTTGAACTAGTAGTCAGAGGAAGGTTGGAACTTTTGGTTGTTGTTCTAAATTCCATACTCTAGATCATAACGTCTCCTTATTTAAGGATTGGTGAATGGCTTCAAGGTTATGGGATTCCTTGATATAATAATAATTCCCTCCTTTGTATCCCCATCTAACAATGTCTGGTCCTAGCTACCATATGATCTTTCTTCTTTGAAGTTTTGATAAGAGAGCTTCTAGTTTCTCTAGCTCATATGTTTTGGGTAAGCATTTCCACATGCTCCCTAAGGAGGTGTCGATGTTTAATGAATAGCTCTAGTAGTGGGAAATGGAGGTCAAGTTTAGATTTTGACATTGGGTGTGTAACTAAGAGAAGGAGAGGACATCATGGATGTTTAGGATGTTTTTTCCAAATGTCTTCCTAGAAAAGATTTGTTTGGCCATCCCTAACTTCCCTGAAGTTGTTGGATTGGACTAATATTCTATTTTCCCATGCATTATTCCATATTTTAGATCCTTTAATATTTCCATCCATGTGTATTATTTCTTGATCTGACATGTGTGAAACATAATTGTTCCTCCAGATATGGCTCCATAGTTCTATGGGGTTTGTAACCCACTGCCATCAAATTTTCCCTACTAGATATTTTCTAAATATAACATGCTTGTAAACCCTATCCATCCTCATGACCTCTTGGGTAGGTAAATTTCATCCCAAGAAATTTAGGCCCTTTCTTTTTTCCAGCTCCCCTCCATAAGAAGAGTTCGCAAAGATTTTTTATGGCCTTGATTTTTTTTTTGTTTTTTTGTGGGGGGGGATCTAAGAGATAAAATATATAGAGAGGCATGGTCTATATAATCAACTTCAAAATGGTAAGGTGACTAGGGATATTGGGGAATATGAAAGTCTAGGTGGAGAGTTTAATCTCTAAATTGGTTAGAAGGTTCTCCCAAGAGATATTTTTGGTTTCATTTAGGAAGAGCGGAGAACCAAAGAATTTGGAGGGAAGCAAGCCAATATGAAAGCCAAGTATTTGAGCAATGTTGCAAAGAGTGATAGGAGGGTTGTTGATGAAGAGTAATTGGGACTTGATATGGTCGATTCCAGTTCCCAAGGTTAGGAGGAAAGACTGAAAGATAGATTTAAATGCCATGGATTTTGAGGTGGAGGAGTGGCTTATAAGGAGAGTGTCATCCAAAAATTAGATATGGGAGAGAGGATCAAGTTTACCATGGATGACCAATCCATGAAGTTTGTCAATCATTATGGCTTGGTTAAGACTTCAACTTAGGCCATCTTCCATAAGGATGAAGATGAAGGGAGAAAGGGGATCTTCTTTCCTAACACCATTGGAAGGATTAAATGGTGTAAAGGGAGAGCCGCTGATAAGAATGGAAAATAAATCTACGGAAATGATATTAAGCACCCAAAATATCTAGATTGGGAAGAATCCAAATGATGAAATCATTTTCTCTATGAAGTTCCAATTGAGTTTGTCAAAGGCCTTGGAGAGATCAAGTTTGATGAATGTACCTAGTTTCTTTGAGGTCAAGATGAGAGAGTGTACAACTTCATGCATTGTGATGATTCCATCTAAGATTTGTCTTCCTTCAATGTATCCTCCTTGCTCTTTTGAGGTAATTTGATACATAATGGGCTTCATGCGAGAGGCTATTATCTTGGTTATGATAATATAAATGACATTACAAAGGGAGATGGGTTTGAATTTTCCCAGTTCATTCTCCTTATCCTCCTTTGGGATGAGCGTTAATAAGGTGGAGTTTAAATCTTGAAGAATGCCATCTAGTATTTTGGATTCCTCAACCAACTATCAGACCTAGGAGCTCACTTTGGACAAGAAATTTTGGAGGAATTCTACCGTAAATCTATTTGGGCCAGGTCCTTTTTTGGGGGGCATTTCTTTCATAATGGACCCTCCTTATTCTTTATAAATACACAAGAAAAGGTTGTGGTTTTGTTATACTATTACCATGTTTAGAATGTTGAAGAATCATATCTGTGGACGCACCTCTATCTAGACCAGGATCTATGAGGAACCCTTGATATTAATTCCTAAGATCGTTCTCGATGTCCTCAGTTTATCTAGTGTGGTTCCTTGGAAGGATTGCATATTGTTAATTTTGTTTAAGTTACTTCTATTGATCTTTGATTTGTGGATTTTTTTGTTGTTGTTTTTGTTTCTATCTCCCTCTTAGAGCCAATGGATCCACAAATTTTGTCTCCATATTTTTTCCTCCTGATTGTTCCTTGCATCCAATTATTGGTTAAAGCATGATTCTTTATCATCCAGGAGAAAGTCCCTTCCATTCTTGATGATGTTGAGTTGCATCTCTTCAATTTGAGTCTCTACATATCTTTTGGCATGAAAGATGTTAATAAAGACCTTCATGTTCCATTTTATTTATTTATTTTAAGTTTAAGATTTTAGAGCTTTTGTTGAAAGTCATACATAAATGTCCCTACAAGGGAGTTGTATTCCTTCCGCCATGTTTTAATGTTATCCATGATGTTTTAATGGTCCAACCATAACTCTTCAAAGAAAAAGGGTTTAGGTTTGGAGGGAACTAAGGATCCCTATGTGAGGTTGATGAGCTAGTGGTATGACCCCATTCTAGGCAGAATTTCATATTTTAACGGGATCCCTAAATCAATGAAGGATTTCAATATTAGAAATGTATTTATTAATTTTCCTCTTATTTCCAACCCTCTTATTATTCCAAGTGTGGGAACCATTGACTGTAGTAATGTCTACAATTTTCATTTCATTGATGGAAAGCTTTAAGTTCTCATTGTCTGAGTCTAGGCACCTAAGGACCCCTCTTTTTATTTATAGAGTGGTGATCATATTGAAGTCACCTCCTATCACCCATGTCCTATTCTTTAAGTTTTTCTTGATTTCCTAGAGATGATTTAGGAATCATGCCTTATCTTGAAATGGGTTGGGGCCATAGACATTGGTGAGGAATACATCTTGTCTTGAGCTGTAAATTGGAAGTGTGCCATTAAAATATTGCTTGATTATATGAATGTGTCTAGAATGATAATTAGAGGATCCCAAAGGATCGTAAGTCCTCCTAATAATCATGTATATTCTATGGACAATGAACTGCATCCTGGATAGCATTTGTTGGAGATTGCTGACATCTTATTTTTGTTACATTTGGTTTTTTGGATCATGATAATGGTTGGACTATCTTTAATGATTCTTATTTTTAGTACTCCCTTCTTTCCTACATTATTTACATCACTAATGTTCTAGGATATGATTTTCAATTGCATAATTAAATGGAGGGGGGGGGTGAGGAGTTACTTATTTTGTAGGGAGACTAACTGACATGAGTGCCTTAGCTAAGCTCCTTCTTCTTGGATCTTCTCCTTCCTAATTTTCCCACCCCTCTTTTTTTCTTTGGTTCACACTTTTTTGGATGGATTCAGAGGATAGATATGATTCCTAATATGGTTTTCTATGATGAAGGGGTCTGCATGGAAGTGACTTTGATCTTTCCTCTTAGCATTTCCTTTTGGAGATTTAATAGATCCCACTCTTAAATTATTGTGAGACATTGTTCTTCATAGGTGTCAATAAGAAGGGGAGGTTGATTTCATTCATGATGAGGTATTCAATGGGATCTAAGATTTCTAGTTCAGAGCTTTAGAGTCATTTTCCTTCTAAGGCCATTTCTAGATATTCCTCATTAGCCACTTCTCTCTTGTTTATCTTCTGGTCCATATTATTGGACTACTTTGGTCCATCCACCTTTATTATGTTTTGGATTTATTTTGTTGATTCTACTAGGCGGTGTCCCTATAGTGCCTTGATTGTTTAAGGTCTAAGAATTGTCGAGAGAAATGAGTTCTTGGGAGCTGTTAGCGTTGGAAGTTGGAGGATTATCTTCTTGAGGGATCCATTTTATGGTAGTTTTCCTTTTGGATTGGACTTTAATTAAACCTTATTTGTGAGTGGTATTATCTTGATTTTTATTCACCTAGACTAGATTTAATGGGAATTCCATGAACAAGTCCCCCTGCTCATGCATTTCTTGCACTGGAAGGGTATACATTCATAGTCCATAGTTTGCATCCATTCCTTCTCGTGGAAGTTAACGCTGATAAAGTTTGTAAAGGATCCTAAGATGTCCATATAAACACAAATTTGAGTTCAAGATATGTATTTTCCCATCTTGGTAATTTTTAGTGCCTTGAAAAAAATTCCTAGTTTGTCTCTTAACACTGTCGAGGTTTCTTGCTCCTAGAATTCCCATGATAAGGAGTACATGTGTATCCAAGATACGACAATTGTGAAGACCTAATTTTATAGGGTGAACCTTTCAGTCTAGAATCTGATATGTAGGCCTAGAAAGTTGAAAAAGTACGACCCATTTTCAAAGACTCTATCCCTATAATTGATGTTGGTGAAGATGACTATGAAGAATCCCTTGGATCCCATCGTGAGATACATTTGAAATTTTGGATTCCTAATTGTGTTGATCCACCATATGATTACTTTCTCTAAGGGATATATCCCCATGTATTTTCCTATGATATCATGGTGTTTCATTTATTGAATATAATTCCCCACCCTAGATGAGGACACATTGTATCTGGGTGTGAAATTGGATTTATCTAGAGATCCTCTAGCTTTGATAAGAATATACGAACTGGTGCCTTAGGTAGCTTTAAATATTATTTTTCCTCACCGACTAACCTTATTGGTTTCCATTTTGGGAGGGTCTGGGGCATCTCTCCCTATTGCGATGAATGGTTGGACTTTGTCTAGGCCTTTCCGTACACCAACCATCACCCTTGTATTTTCTATAGCACCTAACATAACATACTTAAAGGATATGTAGGTGGGTTGTTAGCTATTGAATCACTGAAATTGTTAGATAACCTTATCTTCATTGGAGAATGTTTTGTTGTGATATGAACCAAACAGTGTCAAAACCTAAGAACCTGAATAAACTCTTATTGTTTTGGCTCTCGTGATAAAATATTGTTGAATCTATTATTGTTGGAATTTTTCAATATGTCACCTCCATTGTACCATCATTAAAATCAATTCAAAAAATATAATAATCAAATTTATCCATTATACAAACACTAAAATCAATGCACTCTATTAAGAGCAATGTAGAGAACAACTTAGTTGAAAATTATCGAATTTACAAACACTGTAATCTATGCAATATAATGAAACTTAATGTACTTGGGATTCCAAAAGTCTGTCTATATTTTGGATTTTGAATTGATTAGCTTGGAATTTTTATTTCATGTGACCTTTTGCTATGGATTCTTAAGAAATCATGCCTAACAAAGGTTGGATATGTTGGAATTATGTGACCTCTTGTTTCGAATTCTCACCATTTGGGCCTCTGTAGTTGGATATGTTGGAATCATCTGACCTTTTTCTTGATGATTCTAATCCTATTAGCTTGTTATTTGGAGGTCATGTGAGCCTTTGACTTCAAATATTATTTTTAATCATGATCTTAGACCTTCTATGATTAGGTATTCATTTCCTCACTATTAAATTTCTTAATTGGCACAATGATCTCCCTACAATTCTATCTAATAAATTGTTTCAAAATAGTAAGATAACATTTAGCTTTTATCCATTGTAAAATAATTGATATCAATTGACAAAATAAGACAATCAAATATCTCCAATGTACAAAATCTAAAACTAATGCACTATATCAAGAGCAATGCAGCAAATAACATAGTAAAAAATTGTCAGTTTTACGAACATTGCAATCTAACAACTTATTTTATGAGAATGCATAAATAAAATTTAAATTTAAATCACTAAGGAATAGAGTGCACATATTTTCATTCACTAAAGTAAATTCACTATATTAAGACTAATGCAACAAACAACTTAGTAAAAAATTATCGATTTTGTGAACATTAAAGCCAATACACTAAAATTGATTTTATCCATTGTATATACACTGGAATCTATGCACTATAATAAAAAACAATGCAATAAAAAACTTAGTCCATTGTACAAACATTGAAATCAACACTAGTATCCATTATACAAACACTAAAATCAATGTAGTACCAATTTTATCCATTGTGCATTTTCATCAAATTTCGATGTGCCAAAAAAAGTTGTGACAATTTTATCAACACTTTTTATTTTTGGCCTTTTCAGAAGAGAGAGAGTGTATGTCCTGACACGTGTCCAATTGTTTGATTCTGATTTTGAAACTTCTACCCAGGATAGTGTGTTTTGTCTTCTTTCTAATGCGACAAGTCTCACTCAATTTGGATGTTGCATGCTCCAGATATAATTGTTTTTCCCATAACACCTATTTTAGACTAGTTTTTGGATTAGTTAGAAACCCCAACATCCATTGGGTATAAATACGAACCTATAATGATTTAGTATCTGGAAATTTTACCACATATATTTAGGCCCGTGATCTATATGGGTTCCAAGTATTGTTGTCTTATCATTTGTATAAAAAATGTTATAGCGAAAATGCCAAGATTTCTTGTTTTGGAAGTGTCCAAGCTCCGATTCCAAATGTTAAGCAACAAATTCCCCAAAAGAGCATGAAAAGAGAAAACAAATACTAGAAAGAGTAATCCACGCCTTAATAATGAATAAAATAGATGAATAGCAAGCCTCTTCGATGGGGAAACCTCCTTACAGAATGTACTAAATACACAAGACAAGACAAAATGAGACGATTCAAATGAAAATGTCACTTTGCTATATATAGGAGAAAAAGACGTACAATTACAACTAATTGACCCAAGCCAACATAAATAATATAATAATACTAATGTCAATTACCACTAACAAACCCAAGATGACATCAACAATATGTAATGAGCCACAATATAGGGGGTAATGTGCCAACATTTAGGGCTTAACATATCGATCCTTTTACATATACCTGTTATAGTCAAGTGGATTACATAATTACCAATGATACATGTTATAGAATACGCAAGTAAATATATAGATATGAACAAAATATAAGTAATGGTGGAAGAGCCAACAAGTCTTTCTATTACTCAAAATAAGTACAAAAGTGTGTTACAATGTCTCAGTGCTTCTTATGTATCCGACTGTCCCACCTATATATATGTTTTACAGACAGTTACATAATGACCTGTTTGTTGACTAACCGATTCGACACAACGGTTCGACATGTTCTACGAAATGGTCGAATGGAGGACCTAGTAGGGAAGCCGACTTAGGATCCTCCAACATCTCCCCCACAAACAAAACTTTTCTTCATCCTGAAAAAGTAGGGAGATGGAAGTTGAACTGGGGTTAAATGGCAAAAAATGTAACTAACTTAGTACTAAGAAAAAAATTGTCGTTATTGCTGGGACTGACTGGTGCTGGCAGACAGGTGCTATTGGACACATACTTCGACAATAGCTTTGACAGAAACTGAAAGCTGGTGCTGGAAGTCTTCCCAGGCATGAAGTGCATTATGTATGTCGATAGTAAGGGTAGTCAAGCTAGACAAGTTCTCCATTTTGTCATGGACCGGTCGGTCTCGAATATTGATCATATCTTTCCCTAGGATGAGTGTTTTTTTGTCGGTAGTGGAGAGAAGTCGATGGAGATGTGGTCTGATCTTGTCAATTTTTGATAGGCTTACTCGAGCTTGTGTGATCCACTGATCCTCTTTCTTATCTAGTTTTGCTAGCTTCATGTGTTCCATATTGATTTGATCATTGAGGATTTGTGCGAGAACTTCATAGACAATATTTCGTTGTTGTTGAAGAATGTTAACAAGATCTCAGGTTTTCTACATTTCGACAAACACATTACCGTAATGTGTATACTAGTTGCGCAATACTTTTGTAGTCGTAGCAGCTTCTTTGAAATATTGTGCTAGCAGACTATGTGCTTCTGTGAAAGCCGTGTACTGGTTTGTCATAATGATATATGTTTCTTCCGCTTGATCTTGTCATTCGTTAGCCAGATGTTCTTGGAGAGTCGACATGACACTTTCAACTAAAGCATATCCTTTGTCGAGCGGGTTTCCAGTGTTTGTCGTCGATGAGACAGATATTACTTGTTGTACTAGGTTTTCACACCTAGCCAAAAATGAAGCTCGTTCTGCTTGAAGTGTTTCAATTTTCTCTTTGGTTTCATTTCTTCTCTTCCTGCGTTCTCGGTCAATAGCGTAGTTGAGTATATCTAGTTCTTCTTCTTTTGTTTGTCGGGGTTCAAAAGTGGCAATCGGACCAAATTGATCTAAATGGACAGTGATAAAAGGTTGTTGTTGGAGGTGTTGCAGATGCTGCTTCTATTTCTGCTTTTCCTTTTCTTTCCTCTTCTTTTCTTTCCTATGTTTCTTCTTTTTCCTTTCTGCTTCTTTTTCTTTTTTCTTTTCAAGTTTGTCTACTTCTCTGCTGCTTTTTCCTTGTCAAGAAATTCTTTATCTCGTGCAGCTTGTGTTTCTTCATTTCACTTCTCTTCTGGTGATGCAGGAGTGAGGTCGATAATATGAGGAGATGGTATCTATGTTGAAGCAACTAGACTTGGGGAGACGACTTCAGGTTATTCAGTAAGTGGCGGGGAAGTGGTCGGTGGTGGGGACGTGGTTGGTGGTGAAGAAGTGGTCGGTGGTTAAGAAGCAGTCGGTGGTGAAGATGGTCGGCTGGTCATGCCGAGTTCTGTCGAAGGACTGTCGGTCGAGGTCGGATTTTATGCGACAAAGGCATTTCTTGATTATTTTTCGAGGTGGTTTCGACAGTCGATTAAGACACTTCAAAGAGGGTTTTGAGTGGCATGTTGGTGGTATCAGAATGGTCGGGGTCTTCCTGAACTGAAGGGGTCGGGGATGGAAGTGAAGTGGATTGGTCGACTTGTAGGGGTGTGATGGTGGATGTTTGCTAGGACGCAACCTCGCTTGTTGAATCGAGGTTTTTATTGATGATGGTTTCAATGTATCTGACAATGTGTGGCTCAGAAGTTGACCTTGGAGGTACTTATTCAGATATATGAACCTCTGGTGGAGGTAATTTGGGATGCGAGTTGGGGTCAGCTACGAATGGTTTCTTTATGATAATTTGTTTCCAGTCGGGAATAATTGAGGGTATTTGGTTAATGAATTCCTGCAGGTCGAAGTTGGTATGATTTTTTTCTCTTAGAGGAGCGAAGAGTTGCTGTACAAATCTGGGGCTAAAGGCTGAGGTTGTAGAAGAAGTGAGTGGGGGTGTAACAGTGGTCGAGGGAGCTGGCATGATGTCTTATTCCACGACAACAGTTGGGGAAGGAGGTGGTGGAATTTGTGTAAGGCTGACATGCGGCTTGTCTGTGAACTTAACTTTCTTACTCGGTGGTGCATCTTCCTGTTGCTGGTATTCTTCTGTAATGAATTTTTCTATCTGCTATGGAACAAAGAGCTTGTGCTTGGCAGCATCTTCCAATACCTGATTCACACAGTCGAATAGTTCAACGTCATCTTCTTTTGTTTTCTCCTAGAGGATAAGCTTTCTCTTTCCTTTTCCTTGTGTTTTGTTCTTTCTATTATGTCATGCTCTGAATATCTCATTAGCCACTTGACAAATGTTCTCTTTTGTTAAGTCGTACTCCGAAAGTGGAGTATCTGACTATGTACTATCATCCGACTGGTCAGATGCATTCACTGGTTCCTGATGAGGAGTCATCGCAATGCCTAAAGGATTGATGTCAAAAAATTGATCGAGATTCAGTGTGAAGGTGTTAAGGTAGAGGAGGATTTCATAATATTCTTCTTTTTCTGCGTCTGTCAAGGGTTCGACCATTGGTTGGTCGACTAATTTTGCTTGTGGTGGTGTTTGCACGACAGTATTGGATTGTCGGTTGAGTTCCTCAAAAATCCCATCGACTGTAGGATAGAATTCGAGTCCTCTGCTGCTCCTTCTAGATACCAAATCGACGTGTGGTCAAGTGCTAGTTGGAGGTGTGTGGTTGGTGGTAGACTTTGTCGAACATTTTGTGGCACTCTCCATCTAGTTGTTTGCACTTTCAAATCCTGGAACCAGTTTTTGAGCCAAATTTTGGCTGTTGTCGCACCGATTCAGCATCCTCCTTGTGAAAATGCATGGAAGTTCCACATCAGTGGTCCCTTGATTGCAGTGAAATATTTGTCGCATGTTGGTCGAAGATGAACCATGGCGATCCAAATGATAAGTTACGGGTATCGGATCTTGGATCCCTCCTCCTGAACTTCTGGCAGATATGTCAGACAACTTTCTCCAGGTGTTCGGCCCATTGGTATACTTTTCCCTTTGATGCCACATTCTCTACGGCTTCGAGCATGTAAATTTTGAGTTCGGACCCTCGACCAGTACTCTTTAATGAAACCCACATGACCCACGCTGTTATTTGATGTGTTCCATAGATGATTTGGTTTACAACTAAACCTCTGGAATTTTACTTGCAAGGGTACCTGTGTAATATTTAACCAAAGTAGGGTTTGGTCGGATTGGGAATACATCCCCTTTGTTGGACAGTCCGGTGATCTGATTCATCAGGTTTCCATTGATCTCGACCGGTTTGCTGAAATAAAATTTACCATTGTGATACTGGCTCACAACGAACTAGGAAATTACTTCTTTGAGGCCAGCAAAGCTATCGACCAATGGTGCATGGATGTAGTTGAACATGGTGCTTGTTTGGATTTTTTGTGCTTCCTCTCGCCATCTTCCGTCAGAATCCTTCCACCATTCAAGGATCTAGTTCCATATTATTTTCCATTGTTGTTTGACCACGTTCGCATTGCAAATGTTTTGAAGCCAATATTTTAAGGGTATTTTTGCTTCTTCGGTTGTCGGACTTTGGAAGCCGCGGATCTGGTGGTTGGATGAATTCTCTTGGGGTCCATCTTGCTTGCATGGTTTTCTGGTTCAGAAGTCTAGTTTGTGTTTTCGTAAGTTTCGATGCTCTGTTGTTCAAGCTCTTGGTAGAATAACATCCAACTCTCTTCTAGTTCAATATTTATAGCGGAATTGTGAAGCACATGTGAGTGCGTAGTAGACGGTTGTATTAATTGTGATATTGATGAGGGAAATAAATTTGAATGACAGTTTGTCGGGGCTTTGTCCACAGCATACCGACTTCTCTGCTCCTTATGTCGAGTTTGGTGACTTGTCTTTATCTTTTTCCATTCGTCGATGTTGTGTTGGTTGGATTCATGTCAACTTGGTCGAGCATCTTGTTCAACAGTTTCTTGTCGACTTGTTCCACTTTGTCTATAATTTTTCGTGTCGACGGTCATGCTTCAGATGTTGTTGTTTGGTTTCTGATGATTTTCTAATTGTGTGGCTTCTTGTATTAGCCTTGTTGGGGTTGTCTCTCCAGTCTCTTATCATGATGAAATCATCCAATGCACTTGTCCCAGATGATTATTTATATTGCTAAAATTTGGTTATAACTAACTTTCCTCTCTCTCTCCCCCTTTTTATAAATTTTTTTTCATGCTTTGTAGCATTTTAGTCGGGCACCGTTGAAAAGTTTTCAGAATACGCCCCCTTGTAGTGTTTTCATCCGAACTACTCCGTTAGCGTGGATTTATTCGATAACATAAGGACCCATCCATGTAGTGTGTATATTTTTAGGATTCCCTTTGATTCGGCTATCATAAAGCAGGGCTAGATCGCCAACTGATATATTTTTGTTCTTTATGTTTCGGTCGTGCCAAGCTTTACGTTGCTATTTTTGGATTTCTTGATGATGGATTGTTATCTGTCGATGTTCTTCAAGTTTCGACAGTTGGGAGAATATTTATTTTCTCTCCTGTTCGATATGAATATGTAGTATTTCTACAATCACTAGCGCTTGTTGTCGAAAATGTAGGGGAATGATTGCTTCTTGTCCATATACAATTTTAAATGGAGTCTGACATGTCGATATTTTGTATGTTTTTCTATACAACCATAGTACTGTAGGTATCTTGTCTGTTGAATATTGTAACTTCAAAGAATATTATATTTGTACTTTATTATTCCGGAGATGTTTCATTCCTCCGAGGCAATCCTATTATGTATCCGGAGATGTTTATTCCTCCGATGATTAATATTAACTAGGGTTATTAGACCCACCATATGTGGGTCGGCCCTGTAGTAACATTTTAGGGGTTATTAGACTTCTCCAGGTGAGGTCGGCCCCAACAGGTCTTTTAGTCAGTTGAGATTCAAGTATAAATAGAGGAGGTGAACTCCTCATTAGATCATTCACTCACTTGTGGAAGAGTGCGCACTAGTTGAGGAGATCTGCTAAGGAGTCAAGGAGAAGGAGCACATCTTGTATTTTGGTTGATCATCTTATTGAGGAAAGCTTTACTGGGTTTTCTACCCCATGAGGGTTTCCCAGGATATATTGTGTGTTATCTTGTGATTGTGTTTCTATCAGAGATCTTGCTTGTCTATTTGGTTTAAACTTAACATGGTATCAGAGCTAGACTGAATAGGACATCTTTCACAAGGTAAGATCATCTCTCTCTCTCTTTGGTGAAGTTAGGGTTTTCAGCCCAAAGTTAGTATTATTGATTTTTGGTTGCATGGCTGGATAGCCCTCATCAATACCTTTCTTTTAAGCCCTAGATCGAACTTTTTGGTTGGGTAGAACTCCGGGAATTGCAAACCCTAATTCTACCAAAAGTGCGATACGTCAGTTTTTGGTTTCAGAAAAAAGTTGGAATTTTTGATTTCTGTTTACATGGTTGGATAGCCTTTATCAAGAGCATTCTTTTAAGCTATAGATCGAACTTTTTGGTTGGGTAGATCTCCGGGAATTGCAAACCCTAATTCTACCAAAAGTGCGATAAATTTCTGTTTCAGTTTCCGGAAAAGTGAAAAGTAACTTTCCAAGTTAGTCTACTCTGTCTCTTGGACTCCCCCAAGAGAAGATGGCTCCTAATACTAAGCTTGAAGACAAGCTAGAAGGCATAGAAAATTTCCGGGCATGGAAATACAGAATTGGTCTCATTCTTGAAGAGAATGATCTTGCTCATTATATCAAGGAGGAAGTTGCAGAACCAGAAGAAGATGAAGCCAAAGAAAAACACAGGAAGGATTTGATTAGGGCAAAGAGAATCATAGCAGATTCTATTAAAGACCACTTGATTCCCCAAGTGGCTTCCAAGAAGACTCCAAAAGAAATGTATGATGCCCTAGGAAGAATGTATGAAGGGAAGAACATCAATAGGAAGATGAATCTAAGGACTCAGTTGAAGAGTACCAAGATGCACAAAGGAGAATCCATTCAAGACTACTTCTCAAGAGTCTCTCTAATCAAAGAGCAACTAGATGCCATTGGTGATACTCTTGATGAGGATGAACTTGTGATGACAGCTCTAAATGGTCTCACTAGACCTTGGGAGTCATTCATTCAAACTATGTGTGCCAGAAAAGAAAGTATGAAGTTTGATGTAGTTTGGGAGGATTGTGTGCAAGAGGAGGCTAGGGTTGCAAATAGAGAAGCCCTACTCAAAGAAGATGACCAAGCCTTGGCCACACACACCAAAAGAAGAAGGAGTCAATCCTACTCCAAGAAGGGTAATCACAAGGAGTCTCATCCTCCTCACAGATTTCAGAAGAAAAGAGGATCCACTCAAAGAAGGGATTACTCTTCCTTCCAGTGCTATTCTTGCCACAAATTAGGACACATTGCTAAATATTGTCCTCTACAAAAGAAGAAGGGTTCTTACTACAAAAGACACCAAGCACATCTTGCAGAAGATGACAGTGAAGAAGAAGAAGTTGAGGAAGAAAGGTCTCACAATAAAAGGCCTAGAGATGAAAGGGAGGAAGAAGAAAGGACCTTCTCCAAAAGAAGGACAAGGAGAAATACAGAAGAAGATGCAGAAGAATATGTTCTCTTCTCCGCACTCTCTGGATCCATAACCCCTGAAGAAGGTACATGGCTTATTGACAGTGGTGCTTCAAAGCACATGACAGGACAGAAAAGGACTCTCTCAAAACTTGAAGAAAAGACTTCTCCCCAAAAGGTATCTCTAGGAGATGACTATCAATATCCCATTAAGGGAATTGGTGAAGCAAACTACAAACTCGATTCTGGAACTCCCATGAAGATGAAGGAAGTTCTATATGTTCCAGGATTGAAGAAGAATTTGCTTTCAATCTCAGCTTTGGACAAGAAAGGCTTCAGAGTTGCTTTCATTGATGGACAAGTGTTAATGTGGTCCAAAGGCAAAACCATTAAGGATGCAATTGTTATTGGTGAAGAGGAAGGAGGTTTATATAAACTCAAGGGTTATCCGGAAGCTGCTCTTGTTCATGAAACATCCAGCCCCAGTGAGCTATGGCATAGAAGACTAGCTCACATCAACTACAAAGCCTTACCTTATGTAAGCAAGGTGGTCATAGGACTACCAGACTTAAAGGTTGATCATGATGGCTCATGTAAAGGATGTAAGAAAGGAAAGAATGTCAAGAACCCCTTTCTGAAGAGTGAAACAAAGACTAAGGGTATCTTGGAGTTAATACACTCAGATGTATGTGGTCCAATGCCCACCACCTCTCTAAGTGGTTTTGAATACTATCTTTCATTCATTGATGATCATTCAAGGAAAACTTGGATCTACTTTCTAAAAGGTAAGAATGAAGTCTTTGGAAAGTTCAAAGAATTCAAAGCCTTAATAGAGAATCTCTCAGATAAGAAAATCAAGATTCTCAGGACAGACAATGGTGGAGAATATACTTCAAAAGAGTTTGAAGAATTTTGTAAAGAAGCTGGAATCAAGAGAGAGTTAACCACTCCCTACAATCCCCAACAAAATGGGGTTGCAGAAAGGAAAAATAGAACCATCATGGAAGCTGTGAAGACTATGATACATGACCAGGATCTTCCCATGTATCTATGGGCTGAAGCAGCCAAGACAGCAGTCTATGTGCAAAATAGATTATCTCACAGTGCTCTTGAATTCAAAACTCCAGAAGAAGTGTTTACAGGTAAGAAGCCTGAAGTAAGCCATCTTAAAATATTTGGGTGTCCTGTGTACATCCACATTCCAAAAGAAAAGAGAACCAAGTTGGATCCCTCAGGTAAGAAGGGAATGTTTGTTGGTTATTGTGAAACTTCCAAAGCCTTCAGAATATACATACCAGGTTTCCATCATATAGAAATAAGTAGAGATGTAACCTTTGATGAGGAAGCAGCTCTCAAGAAATCCAGAAAGTGTCAACTTGAAGAAGTTTATGAAGAAGATACATCTCCCAAAATCTCAGAGACTGTTCTTGTCCCTAAAGAAGTTACATCAGAGGATCATGACATGTTGGAACCTCAAGAACCTCCTGTAGCATATTTTTCTAGGAAAAGAAGACCAGCATGGGCTAGAGATATTATTCAAGGAGCTGAAAGATATGGTGCTCCCGAAGGCTCTACTAGAGAAAGGAAGAAACCAAAACTAGTGTCCAACTATATGGCCTTGATGTGTGATCTTGTGGATCAACTACCTACCAACTATGAAGAGGCAGCTCAGAAGAAAGAATGGGTAGAAGCAATGACAGAAGAATATCAGTCAATAATGAAAAATGATGTTTGGGATATAGTCCCCAAACCCAAAGATAAAAGTGTGGTTTCTTCCAAATGGATTTTCAAAATAAAACATGCTGCAGATGGTAGCATTGAAAAATACAAGGCAAGATTTGTTGCCAGAGGATTCTCTCAGAAGGAAGGAATTGACTATGAAGAAACATTTGCACCTGTCGCTAGGTATACTTCAATTAGAACTATCATGGCACTTGCATCCATGATGAAATGGAAATTGCATCAAATGGATGTTAAGACAGCCTTCCTGAATGGTGAAATTGAAGAAGAAGTATACATAGAACAACCTCAAGGTTTTGAGGTCAAAGACGGAAGGACCCATGTATGCAAACTGAAGAAGGCATTATATGGTTTGAAGCAAGCTCCCAGAGCTTGGTATGGAAGAATTGACAGTTTCTTATTAAGCATGGGCTTTACCAAAAGTAAAGCTGACCCCAATCTCTATCTTAAAGTAATGAATGATGAACCTGTTATATTGCTATTATATGTAGATGATCTATTTCTAACAGGAAATGAGAAACAAATCATTGAAAGCAAGAAGAAGCTTTCTTCAGAATTCGAAATGAAAGATCTCGGATTAATGCACTACTTCTTAGGCCTAGAAGTGTGGCAAGAGCCAAAAGGGATCTTTCTAAATCAAGGTAAGTATACTGTGGAGATCCTCAAAATATTTGATATGTTGGAATGTAAATCTATGGCCACTCCCATGGACTCCAACCTAAAACTGCTGGCTAATGATTCTTCAGAACTAGTGGACATAACCCTATATAGACAGATCATTGGATCACTGATGTACTTAACAAATACTAGGCCTGATATATGCTTTGCTGTAAATACCCTAAGTCAGTTTCAAGTAGAACCTAGAAAGGTTCACCTTATAGCTGCAAAGCATATCATGAGGTACCTAAAAGGTACAGTGGACTTTGGCCTTTACTATCTTGGAGACAGTGAACTCAAGTTGCATGGTTTCTCAGATTCTGATTGGGCAGGTAGTGTCTCAGACAGAAAAAGTACTTCACGTGGAAGTTATGGTCTTGGATCTGCCATGATCTCCTGGTTCAGCAAGAAACAATCTAGTGTGGCCCTCAGTACCGCTGAAGCAGAATATATAGCTGCTTGCTCTGCCAGCTGTGAAGCGGTGTGGCTTCGGAAACTCTTATCTGGAATCTTTGACTTAGAAATGGATCCCACTGTGATTATGTGTGATAATCAAAGCTGCATTAAGATGACTGAAAATCCTGTGTTCCATGATAAGTCAAAACACATTGAGATCCGTTACTTCTATATACGAGACATGGTGCAGAGAGGAGCCATCAAGCTCGAGTATATAAGCACTGAGGATCAGGTTGCTGATATCTTGACTAAACCTCTGTCTCGAGTGAAGTTTGAGTACTTCCGAGACAAGCTTGGTATAGTCCAGAAGGACCCTCCTCGAAAGGGGGAGTAGTATAGTATTTCTGTCGCTTATTTTTCTGTTTTGTTAGCTACTTACAATTATTTAGATTTAGAGCTTTTACATATTGTTTATGTCTGATATACATGCTAGTGATGTACACATGTTTTGATGTGATGTGTACATGTGTTGATTAGTGATGTATACATATTGTGATGTACATGTGTTGATTAGTGATGTATACATATTGTGATGTACACATGTTTTGATGTGATGTGTACATATGTTGATTAGTGATGTATACATATTGTGATGTACATGTGTTGATTAGTGATGTATACATATTGTGATGTACACATGTTTTGATGTGATGTGTACATGTGTTGATTAGTGATGTATACATGTTTTGATATACACATGTTTTGATGTGATGTATACATGTTTTGATGTACACATGTTTTGATGTGATGTATACATGTTTTGATGTACACATGTTTTGATGTGGTGATGTATACATGTTTTGATGTACACATGTTTTGATGTGATGTATACATGTTTTGATGTACACATGTTTTGATGTGATGATGTATACATGTTTTGATGTACACATGCTTTGATGTGATGTTTACATGTTTTGATGTGTTACATGATTGTACCTGTATAGATGTGGATACAGTTGAGGGGATTGGATCATCCCTGGACTTTCAGTCCTAAAAGGAGACGTAGACGTGAGGTCTCCGAGAATGAAGTCGTTAGTGGACAATTGAGGGGATTGGATCATCCCTGGACTTTCAGTCCTAAAAGGAGCCGTAGACGTGAGGTCTCCGAGAATGAAGTCCTTAGTGGACAGTTGAGGGGATTGGATCATCCCTGGACTTTCACTCCTAAAGAGAGCCGTAGACGTGAGGTCTCCGAGAATGAAGTCCTTAGTGGACAGTTGAGGGGATTGGATCATCCCTGGACTTTCAGTCCTAAAGAGAGCCGTAGACGTGAGGTCTCCGAGAATAGAGGATAGGACTGCATCGTCCCTGGACCTCGGTTCAAAATGTACGTGATGGGGATTGCATCATCCCGGAACTGATAGTTCAAAATGTACGTGATGGGGATTGCATCATCCCGGAACTGATAGTTCAAAATGTACGTGATGGGGATTGCATCATCCCGGAACTGATAGTTCAAAATGTACGTGATGGGGATTGCATCATCCCGGAACTGATAGTTCAAAATGTACGTGATAGGGATTGCATCATCCCGGAACTGATAGTTCAAAATGTACGTGATGGGGATTGCATCATCCCGGAACTGATAGTTCAAAATGTACGTGATGGGGATTGCATCATCCAGGAACTGATAGTTCAAAATGTACGTGATGGGGATTGCATCATCCCGGAACTGATAGTTCAAAATGTACGTGATGGGGATTGCATCATCCCGGAACTGATAGTTCAAAATGTATGTGATGGGGATTGCATCATCCCGGAACTGATAGTTCAAAATGTACGTGATAGGGGATTGCATCATCCCGGAACTGATAGTTCAAAATGTACGTGATGGGGATTGTATCATCCCCGGACTTCGGTCCCTGAATTGATCCGTAGACGAATGGTCTCCGAGAAAGAGTATTGATGAGGTATCGGTAGGATACTTGTGCTGCTGATGATGACGATGCTGCTGATCGTGTGATGACGATGCTGCTGATTGTGTGATGACGATGCTGCTGATCGTGTGATGACGATGCTGCTGATCGTGTGATGACGATGCTGCTGATCGTGTGATGACGATGCTGCTGATCGTGTGATGACGATGCTGCTGATCATATGATGACGATGCTGCTGATCGTGTGATGACGATGCTGCTGATCATATGGTGACGATGCTGCTGATCGTGATGTTGATGTTGACAGTGATGTACCAGTAACTGTTTGAGTTACTGATGAGGACAGATTGAAGAAAGCTTCCGATGATTTATAGATGTATCATGTGTGGTGACTCCCTGCTCCTGCAGATGCTGTTATAATATCCTTCTCGTTAAGGGGGAGTGTTGAATATTGTAACTTCAAAGAATATTATATTTGTACTTTATTATTCCGGAGATGTTTCATTCCTCCGAGGCAATCCTATTATGTATCCGGAGATGTTTATTCCTCCGATGATTAATATTAACTAGGGTTATTAGACCCACCATATGTGGGTCGGCCCTGTAGTAACATTTTAGGGGTTATTAGACTTCTCCAGGTGAGGTCGGCCCCAACAGGTCTTTTAGTCAGTTGAGATTCAAGTATAAATAGAGGAGGTGAACTCCTCATTAGATCATTCACTCACTTGTGGAAGAGTGCGCACTAGTTGAGGAGATCTGCTAAGGAGTCAAGGAGAAGGAGCACATCTTGTATTTTGGTTGATCATCTTATTGAGGAAAGCTTTACTGGGTTTTCTACCCCATGAGGGTTTCCCAGGATATATTGTGTGTTATCTTGTGATTGTGTTTCTATCAGAGATCTTGCTTGTCTATTTGGTTTAAACTTAACATTGTCATCCCGGTCATCCTTGTCGATGTTGCACATTTTAGTCAATCCTGTAGTTAGTGTTTTATTGAATGTTTCTATTGCGCCATTAGAATGAGGGTGATATGTTGTTCTCCTTCTATGCTCAATAAAAAATTCTTTCGTTAATATGGAAATTGTTTTGTTGACGAAGTGTGTCCCTTAGTCACTAATCAAGGTGAGTGGGCATCCAAATATTGTGATAATGTTCTCATAGATGAATTTTGTAGCTATCTCACTTGAGCAAGTCTCAACAGGTTCTGCTTCTGCCCATTTAGTAACATACTCGACCGCATTAATGATATATCTTGCTCTCGTTTGTCAATCAAGGGTTGGAAATGGACCTATGAAGTCGATTGCCCAGATTTCAAAAGTTAGGCTTAGATTTATTGATATTAACGACATTTCAATACTTGGTAATGGTCGTCCAAGTCGCTGAAATCTGTAGTATTTATTCACAAATTCTTGACAATCTTTGTGGATTGTCGGTGACCATAATCCTAACTGCTAAATTTTTCTGGATGTCGTGTCGGCTTGAGAATGTACACTTGTTGGTCCATTATGTTCTTCATTAATTATACTTTGTCTTTCAATGGTCGAAAACGCATCGTCGTAGTACATCATCTGATCCTAGTTTATAGAGAAATCCATTTATTATAGTATATGGCACATATTTCATTGCTAAAATCTTATTTTTCTTTTCATGCATTCCTTCTGGAGCTTTTCCTTCTTCTAGGAACTGAGAAATATTTGCTAAGTCTAATGAAACAACTTCAATTCTAAATAAGTGAGCGTCGGGTAATTCATCCTCAATTCCAGTTCGTTCTTCTCCTGTGTCTATCCTCGACAAGTGGTCGGGTCCGACATTTGCTTTACCTAGTCGAACTATAACTTCAAACTCCAATTCTTGGAATAACAATAACCATCAACAAATTCTTCTGTGGTGTAGGGGTTTATTGACCAAGTATTTTAGGGCCTGATGATCTATATAGAACACAAAAGGATAGGAGAGTAGATAATGTCGGTATTTCTAGAGTGCAAATACCATTCCTATTGCCTCTCTCTTAGTTGTCGAACAGTTCCTTTCTGCCTTATTTAATTTTTTTCTATTGTAGGCGTTAGGGTAATCCATTCCATAATCTCCAGGTTGAGTCGGGATTGTGTTGATTTCTATTCCAGAAGCATCTATATGTAAATGAAATTTGATCGACCAGTTTGGAAATATTAAGATGGGAGCTTCGAATAGTTTTCTTTTTAAAATGTCAAATGATGTAGCGCATTCATCTGTCCACTGGTAGTCTTGATCTTCTTTCAGCAACTCTTCTAATGGATATGTCATGTCAAAGTAGTGACAGATACATTTTTTGTAAGATCATGTATGCCCTAGCAACACTCTGACTTGTTTGGAGTTAACTGGAGGTTTCAGGTCGAGAATTACTTTAATTTTCGTGAAGTCGACTTTGATACCTTCTTTACATAGAACATGTCCAAGTAGGATTCCTATTGGAGTGGAAAATATACATTTCTTGATATTCAGTCACAGTTGGATCTGTCGGCATATTTATAACATAAGTCTTAGCGATTTGCAATGGTCCCTCAACATAGAATAGATCGTCCAATCGTCAAACTACACAACCATGGTTTACTTTATATGAAAATGATCCAAATTCACAAACAAATGTGGTCTTATTCTGATCTTATTTGGAAATAGGTACTTGATTATACCCATAAAAGATGTCCATGAACGAATAACATTCATGTCCTACAACTTCATCAATAATTTCATCAGCGAATGGTGTCGGAAATGGATCTGTAAGTGTTACCTTGTTGAGTTCCATGAAGTCGACACAAATGAGCAGCTGTGTCGGGTCATGCTTCTTAGGTTGGACGACCATTGGGCTTGCCCACTCTGATTGATCAATGTGATAGATAATTTCGGCGGCAAGCATGCTGCCTATTTCTTTCTTGACTATTTATTTGTATTTATGCGCGAGCTTGTATGGTCTCTTCTTGACTGGTTTTGCATTTGGTTTGATGCCGATCTTCATTTCTCCCATTTCCTAGACAAGTCCTTTCAGATCTTTATAATATCGTGCAAATACATCTTGGAATTCTTTTAATAATTTTTTCATTTCCGCTGTTTGTTCTTCATTCCAATAATCTACTATCTTAGCCATCTTGGGTCTGTCATCGTTAGATATATCTATTTATTTGATATTAATCTGTGTGTCCATCCATTTAGGTGCTCTTATTTCATAAATCTGTCGCTCGCCTTCTTTGAATTGCGTAAATGTCGGGGGGAAATATGCTTCTGTCATCCTTTCAGGATCACTTTTTCTAAAGATTCAACATTAAAAACTGTTCAGACCAACTTTGATGTATTTGGATGTTCTCGTTTGCATTGGAAACTTTTCCCTTCTTTTTTGTCCGTTTCCATTTGTATTCTTGTCGAGTGCTGAAGTTGGGTCGACTTGATTTTGTTACATGCAGCAACTTGTCGATTAGTCATTGATTTTTTGATGATATTTTGCTACTTGTTGGTTGTAGGAAATTTTTCACTTGATTGCTTGCTTCTATTAATAGATCGTCCTGCGGGGAAAACGTAAAATCTTTGATGAAATTTTCTCTCAATTCTTTCCAAGTAAATGTTTCTCCTCTTGCTTCTTCCATTTTATACCACTTGTTTGGTAAATCATCGAGTGTACTTGGAAAAATGTGTGGCCATGATCTTTCGTCTCTGTAGCCTAATATTTTCCATTCTTTTTCGCTGTTGTCGATATGCTTTTCAGGATCTTGGCCTTGTGTGAAAATCAGAATATTTGCTTGGGCTGTGAGTTTTCTTCCTCCAAATCTTTCAACAAAGTATGTCGACACTGTAGTTCAAGTCTGAAGTCTCGACTGATGTGTATCCCACCATCTTGCAGCTTGACCTGTGAAGGTTTCGACCAAACTCTGAAGTCGACCTTGTTCTCCTATATTATTTGATACTTCCTCGACATGGGATGAGGGCTATTCTCGTTCTTTGTATCTCAATGGTGGAACACCTGACGGCTCGTTTCTCAGTGGTGCGAGGGTCGAATATTCTCTAATTTTTCTTTCGAAAATCTTCGAAATGATGGAGACAAAAAAAATGTTGGATTTTCTTTTTGGGGATAACTTCAATCGTCCAACATTCTTGTGATTGTAATTAATAATTCTCCATTTTCCATTCGTAGAGTTCATCATTTGAATTATATCCAACTGATGAAGGGTTTTCAAGGTGGATATCTACTTGTGCATTAGGATCAATATAGTCTTCATTGTTTGTTACTTGATATAATTGTCGAATGTCAACATCGTCATTGATAGGTTCTATCCAGGGCTGTCCTTGCGATGGGTGAATTGGCACAATCACTTTCTTCCCATTTCCTTTGATTTTTATTCTATCTTTTTTTACTGATATTGAAGCTTTCATTTTTCTTCCCCATGGTTGGCCAATGATGGTAGGAAAGGAACTGGAACCTTCTTTTGGGTCGATAATTTCAAAGTCAACTCGTGTTGCTATGCCCTTGATGGATGTGTCGACATTTTTCCATACCTTAATTGGTTCAATCAGTCCTTGGTTGGCTAATTTTAGATAGATTCCTGACTCGTGTAGTTGTGGTCGACCAAGATGTTCCCAAGTGTATCGAGTCATGATATTTGCTTGTGATCTGAAGTCGAGGATGACTTGTCGAACATAGTATCCTTCAATTTCTAAGTCAACAAGTGGGTTTGCATCATTTTTATCTCTCTGACTTAGTTGACAGATATTTTTAGTTTGTTTGTCTTCGACATATTTACTTTTAATGTTGTGCATTAGATCTATAAATTTTGTGGCAACTTCTTCCGTGGTTATTAAATTGATGAGTTCGTTAATATTTCTTTGTGGAGATTCATCATTGTCTTCTTGGGATGCTAGTTCTTGAAAAAAAATTGCATCATTATTATATAATTGCTTCTGTTCAATTGGATTAGGACAGTCATATTTACTCTTTATTTTACTAATTTGTGGATTATCAACACCAATTTTAGTTCCTTGACAAGTTACAATCTGAATATTCTTAGTTTTAACAATATCAAACTTAGGAACACTAGACAAGATGTTAACATTCTTTTTATTAGTAATATTTTCAAGTATGGTGGGGCAATCCTCCAAGAAGTGATCACCCACCCCACACTTCGTACAAAATTTGAGATTTTTCTGATCTTTGAAGCGACAATCTGCAAAAAAGATGTTCTTCACTTAGGCATGTAAAGCATTGCAGTCGTCAACATGGTCAGGGGTCTTGATTTCTAGTGTTTCATCTGTGACCTTGGAATCCTCCTCATCGATCGAAGTATTCATTTCTTCGATCACATCGTCGACCGTCGTTCATGTCGTTTCTATCATTTATGCCATTTCTATCATTTCTCTGGTCGACAACACTGGTCTAATAAACTACATGATAATTTTGTTTATTCTTTAAATTTAAGTTACATTCTGCTGTGGAATGAGATTTTACATCACATATGGTGCACCATCGAGCTTGATCATTCTTCATATTGTAGGGACAATATTTCATTGAATGTGAGTCGTTTTCTTGGCAGATGTCACATAAACATTTTGTTTGCACAAAACGGACATCCCGTCGGCAGTCATCTTGTCTACAATAATCTTTCATATGACCGACTGTTGATCATTTTGTACACCATATATTGGCTCCTCGCAAACTGATTTCACGAATGGATTTTTGCATATTCTCTAGTTGTTCTTCAATGTGGCAGTCGACAGGAGCTATAGGATAGTCATCATCCATTTCTATTTGTAATGCTTTTGTCAATGCATGTTCATATGTAGTAAAATCAATGAAACAGATGTGCACTCTAATTTTCTGTACTAGTCCAGCCACGAACCATTGGACCAATAAGGATTCTTCAATATCGTGCTCAATATGGCTCAACAAATCTTTGAATCTTTTATCGTAGTCCCTAACAATCTCTGTTGGATTTTGAGTTGTGGTTTTCAACTTCTTAGCAGCTAGATATTTTACATCCGGGGTATTGAAGAAAGACATAAATTGTTGTTTTATCTGAGCCTTTGATGCAGCAGGTGTTCTTTCTTTATAAGTGATGTACCATGTAAGTGCTCGTTTTCGAAGGGCACCAACGAATTGTGCCATTTGTCGATCTCCGCTGAAAATGGAATTTAGCGTTTCATATTGATTAAAAAAAAAACCAATGCCTTCTTGGGTCTTCATCGCCTTCATAGAAAGGAAGGTGTGCCATATCTTCTATGGTTTTGACTTCTAATCTCATAGGTGGTGATGGTGGATTATTTCGGTGGCAGAAACACTCTTACAATTGTTTTCAACAAGTACTATTTCTTGATGTGCACTGATAGGAGTTAATGCACGTTCTTCACTTTCGACAACAATATCACTAGTCGGTTCTTCGTCGGTTGTTGGGTGTCGAATTTCTTCTATAATTTCTGTCGATACCCAGGTAACATTCTATTCTATTTGGGTTGTACTTCTTTTCGAGGTTCCCAACTGAATCGACGAATCACTCAATGCTGGAAGTGGCTGGGGGGGCGCTTTCTCACGATTTGAATATAGTAGATGAAAACTCTGGTTGGAAAATTTGGGTTAAAAATTGACCCAATTCCCTTCTTGTGGTCAATGGATAAAAAATATATGAACCTCATTACCTTCATCGTTCCATCGGCTCCAGATGCCATATTGGCCAGCGTGAAGTCCTAAATCTTCTTCGACGATTTCTTGTACTTGGGCACTCTGAGTTAGATGTAATGGGGAATGCAGAGTTATGACCTCGGGTATACTCACATGGAGAGCGCTTCCATGCTCCATCCACTAGTCTTCATCCATCGGTGATAGTGGTTCATCATCGCCCTCTTCCTATCGAGCTCGACTCGACTCTGGCGGATTTCCTGTTGCATCCGTCACTATACCCGACCTTCTTTTTTTATGGAGCGCACTAGCCTACTCCCTTAACTCCTAGCACCACTTCCTTCTCTTTTCTCATTCAATATTTTGGATATCCGAAGTGATTTTATGGATCATTATTCTATCATTGTCGAATTTTTGGGATTTCTCACTACTGGCCATATCGTGTTTTCATCTGTCGACCGTTATTCATCTACTCTATTCGAAACGAAGTCGGATACCCCCCCCATTTTCGACCCGAAGCTCTTTAGAGAACTAGGGTGGTGCAGCAATTCATTTGCTCGGAAATGATTCCCACTCTCGCTCTTTCATGAATTTTTCCCACTTCTTTGTTTTTCTTCCCAGTTCGTGTTCGGGAACGGTGGTAACAACAGTGGTCGAGGTTCGACAATATGCGTTGCTTCCTTGTCGATCAAGAATTTAACCATAAGCGTCAATAGAGAGCAAATAAATTGTTCGGTAAGGTCGTTATAGAACTTATGCTTCATGTTATCGATAGATACTCTCTCCTTAATCCCGCACTCTTCATAGAACTCATTAGCAATTCTTTTGCACCATTCAGATAAATTTGTGCGGCCTCCTCTGTTTAGTGTTTTTATCAATTGTCGATATTTTTCATCTTCCGGTCTTTTCATCCAGAAGCTTCTTTAATGCAAATGACACGAACTCAATGAACTTTTCATGTGTTTCAAAAAAAGAAATTCTCCCTTGCTTGAGCGATAGTCAACTTGTTTCTCCTAGCATAATTTTGTAGATAGTTGTTTGATATCTTTCTCTCCCACCATTCCTTTATATCATGTTCTGATATCATCAGATCATGCTCATTATCGTCCTATGCATGTATCACCAGAAACAAAACCAATGTTGTATTCAATTGGATTGCATAGTTACCAACAATACATGTTATAGAATACACAAGTAAATATATAGATATGAACAAAAGATAAGTAATGGTGGCAGATCCAACAAGTCTTTCTATTACTCAGAATAAGTTCAGAAGTGCGCTACAATGTCTCAGTTCTTCTTATGTATCCGACTCTCCAGCATATATATATGTTTTACAGACAATTACATAATGACCTGTCAGTTCACTAACTGACTCAACACAACGGTTCGACATGTTCTACGAAGTGGTCAAACGAAGGACCTAGTCAGGAGGCTGACTTAGGATCCTCCAACAATACCTATTAGTTCATAGAAATCCATGAATTTCTCCATAAGAATCCAACCAAAGAGACCTATATGTACATGTTGATAAAATAATCAATTGAAAAAAAACATTTTAAAGAAATGGTGCAAATACAAGAAACAAAAATTTAAACATAATATGAATACTATAAGAATGCATTCATTTGGAAGCATAGATTACACCATTGTATCTAGTGTTTTGTTCTTTCATATTTAATTTCATGTTGTATCGAAAACCATAATTAGCTCAACAAGTTAAGTTTCATCTATTTCAAAATGGTTCTGTATATGCATTAGTACTCATTGTAATGAAGTAATGTTTTTCATATGCTGGCATCTCAACGATCAATATTGCTCTGCTCTTATTGAGAGAATTTAGTGAAAATTTCATTAACTTAAATCCTAAGTATTTGAATCTAATCCCTTGATCATTTCATTCCTATCTATAAAATTCCAATTAGGTTTCCAATCCACAACAATGCCAACTACAACCATCTATCCCAACTAGAAAGGGATTGAAACATTGTGGATATTGATAATTGTCCCCTCTCATATCTACTCCATACATGCTATAAGGATAATATTGTTGCTCAAATTGAGGATCGTGATCCTATTATGCTAGCAAGTGATCACAGATGGATCGATGGTAACTTTTGTTGAGAAGAACTGATAGGGATTTTCTTTTTCATGGAGACTATTGAATATGCATTTAGGTTTTTCCACCTATATTACCTATTGTTATGTTTTTATTTGGTGAATCTTGAGCATGATGTATTCTGAAAATACTAGGAATATGAATTGGTGGTGATAAGTTGAGAAACCCCCTCATGATGTTTCTAGAGTTGGAGTTTGAATCAAACTAATTTTGGCATTATCTTTATATTTAGAACCATCAAACTCATGGTCTCTTGGAAACCTACATGATTAATTATTAGGCATTAATACATGGTATTCATTTGCATGGTTGAAAATGCACACCACTTCTATAAGGAGGGAATTGAAAGAGGGAGTCACCTATGTCCTCCAATTTATTCATTATAGCTTAGTTCAATGCTCAGTTTGGTTCACTCAGATAAGATAAGATGGATGAGTTCACCACTCAGTAGTTGGATTCAGGTTAAGATTAGATGTTTGTAAGTGCTTATATATATATATATATATATATATAGAGAGAGAGAGAGAGAGAGAGAGAGAGAGAGAGAGAGAGAGAGGATCCTAGTCAACTAGTTGACTAGGATAAGAGTCGACCAAGATAATGGAATAGACGACTAGAAAGTATGTTTGACTAAGTATTCAGGTTGGTTGATTGATTGGTCTAATCCACCGACCAAGTGTAAAGTCCCCTCCCGCGGACCCAATTCCTGGAAGGGAACATGTTGCCAATCTCTAGGGATTTTCATAAAACTCAGCCCATTCATTAGATTCATATGCATAAATTCAAAAATGTGCAGATACAAATTAAGCAAATATGCATAGCGGAATTAAAACTCATCCACACAAACATATCATATGCATACATCCTATCAAAACAATCATTAATTTAAACATTGCAGAAGTAAATGCATAGAATGAAAAACACTTATCTTCATTGTGCAATTGTCCCAAACAACTAGCTATGTTGTTGCAATGTTCCACCCAACCATAGGCCAATTGTGTTCATCAATCTCTCAACACAACTGCCACCGCCGAGATGGGCATGATTCTTACAAGGAAAAGGGGACATTTAAGCTCATGCACAACCAAAGCAATAGATACCCATAACCCATACCCCAACATATTATTACACACAACAAACTCAGAAATTGGGCATGGATACACATTTCCAGCAAGGGTATTTTACAAAACAGGCTCCATGGGTTTTTCCCCAAATCGTGGCTCACCAAAACCGACTATGGGAAGGGAAATTCGTCCCCAAGGAGCAACCCAATTTCTCCCACCTGTTATGAGCGTTTCAAATGGCCAAAACAGCCTCATTGAAACCCCAAATCGATCTGTTCTCTTCCCCATTGGTAACCAAAACAAAAACGCCCTTCCCGGCTTGATAGATGAAGGAAAAAACAAGAAATCCATGGAGAAAAACGCCCAGGTAGCTCCCAACTCGTGGGAGAGCAAAGCTACTTGATGGGTAATGGCTTGGGGAGCAATTCATGGCTTTTTTCTTGCCCCAAGAAGCAAAAAACGTTTTTCCATGAAGGGTGGCTTTCCCATACTCGAATTTGGATAGCCATACCTCTCCATTCCCAAGGAATTAACTACCTCAACCAACTCTTGGGAGAAATGAATGATTGGGTACAAAAGTCAAAATGGGTAGTTGAGGGTTTGATGGGTTATCTCATTGACACTTGGCTTGACTTGATTGGCTCAAGGGTTTGAATTTTTTCCCTCCCAATTCCTTGTAAAATCATGCCCCATCTCTTGTTGCATTGCATAGCTAGTTGTGGGTATTTTATTAAAATGCATATTTACATAATATTCACAATTCCATTGTGTATGGCTAGCACGTAAACCATATGCATAAATAAATCCATGGAGGGGCCTTGGCCTTGAGCTCCTCACCACGATTTTATAACAACATTACATCATTTACATTTTAATGCCATGGGGTCAAACTGGGGACATTACATTTCCCTCCCCCTTGGAATAACACCGTCCTCGGTGTTCCAATACTTAGGAATAAATACCCACTTTACACATGCCTCAAAATTCGCAAATGGTGGCAGGTCTGTCATGCGTTTCATCTCTTTACTTTGAACTTTCAGGATCAAGTCTTTTGGCTTCCACAAGCTACTCCTGCTAGCTTTGATCTTTCAGTTCTGCAGGTGGGCATCGCTCCATAGCAATCCCTTCCTTTTATTTATCTTCCAGCTAATCTACAAGTTTGGAATTTCATGGATGCCATCTTCCTTGTTGTCTTGGAAACTATTTGAGGAATATTATCAGCCAAATCAAATAGCTTTTGGTTTGCTTCCATGATCAATGTGCACAAATGGATCTCGCTTTGCTCACTAGCAACACTTGGCTAGTAACAGCTGCAACCAATGGCTTTCAATTTCTCAACTATGAGATTCATCATGACAATTCCTGTTAGTACAAGCATAACACAATATTAAAATTAGTCAATTATTTTCCCAATTGACATGGAACGTCCATGCCTTACTCATGAGACTTCCATACTTTCCCAACATACACATGAACTCATTCATGTTCATCATTTCATAGGAATTTACTATTTCAGCATTCACAATTCATTTCAAGCAATTTACACAACAACTTTCAGTCCCAACATGCATTCAACAATCCTCTGTTTCTGAAATGCATCAGTCAAAGGGAAAGAGAAGAGTAAGATTCCCCCCCCTCTTAGTCTTGTTCCAATCCAGAGCCACACCACAACTCTGGTTTCATGCTCATTAGCCTCGTTCACTTTAATGTGAATGCTTGACTTGCCCGTTCTTGGCTATGACACATAGTGTCTAAGGTCGGTCTGAGGATTTTCAACTAGGGAACCCTTCCCCCTTGTTTCCTACAGAACTTTTGGCTGCTAGGACCCACACATGTCCACTAGCACCATCTTTTATTACTGCTCATACTGATATCTTTAGGACGATCACAGGTCCACATGCATCCCTATGATGCCTTCATAGTCCTTGCTTCTAGCAATACCTATACTCAAACATTGAATCAATTCACATGTTTAGTTTATTTTCATAGGGTTTATCTCTAAACAAGAGTTTGAGAAAATCATAACCAAATCATATACACACGTATATTCATAAGCAAGAAGTTGCAAGCTAACCAAATACTTATCTGCATTGGATGTCTTCACTTTATTTCATAGGCTCCTTCTTTGCTTTACAAGCCTTGGATTTCCCATGGATACAATAATGAATGTTGGGCCAGCACGCAGACTACTCCACTACATCAAGTGGTTGATGCTCAACCAGTTACTCTTTGGATTTACCAAGAATTTTACAGCACTCAACCAGTTACTCTCTGGATTTACCAAGCATTTTATAGTTCTTTCAGGGTCCTTGCTTCTTATCTGTATTGTGCATTTCCTCACTACTCCACAGGTTTCCTTCTCTGCTTTACAATCCTTGGATCACCTGTGGGGTGGATGCTTGGCCAACACACATGCTGCTTCCACAACATCATCCGAATAGGAAATTCCAAGCTAGTATGACGATTGGGTTTATCAGGCATCCCAAAAATCAGCATGTTAAGCCAATACGCCGACTGGGTTTATCAAGCATTTCAAAAATCAGTATGCTAAGCCAATACACCGACTGGGTTTATCAAGCATCCCAAAAATCAGTATGCTAAGCCAATACGCCGACCGGGTTTATCAAGCATACAACGACCATTTCCAAGCCAGTTCTCTGACTGGGTATGTCAGGAAATAACACCCTTCACCAATACCTCCACAACATGCAAATAACCAATGCCAAGCCAGTACAACCCTTCATGTGGTGGAGTGAAGGGTTGATCAACAACCTTTCAATTTTGATATGTCCATGTTTTGAGGGAAGGTTTTTTCCATGAGGTTTTGCTGTTGGAATATTTAAGCCTTCCTACCATTTATTTAATTACATAAGATGCATTAATTAATCACTTGCTGGTTAATTCTATGTAATAATTGAGGAAATTGCCATTGTGTGGTCCACAAGGCAATATGGGAGGATAAGATTCCATGCAAGGTGTGTTCTACAAGTATCCTAGGCCACTTGGGCGCATTCCTAAACATTTTTGGATAAGATTTAGGAAGGAGGGCACATTTGTGAAGAAAGCTGCTGCTTTTACTGCTTTTTCCTCCAAAGGAAAGAGCTAGTCAACCTAGGAAAGTGTTTTTTACACCAAAAACTTTCCTTAACACCATTTCCACTCAAATCTTGTATTTGGAATCTATTTTGGCTATATTTCACCTTCATCTCACTAATTAGAGAATTCGTGAGCTTTTGAGCAGTTTTGGAAAGCCAACTTGCCACCTAGGGGGGATGGGCAGTTTTAGAAAGTCTGATGAATAGGAGATTCTTTTGGAATCCTTAGCCATTCGAATTATTGCTGTAATGTTATTTAATAACAGCCTACAAAATTCATACGTTGGCTGATGCAATTATTGTTCATGAGAAGTAATACATAAATCTATTCTTGTGCATTATTTTTGTGCCTTTGACCAGTTGTGTGAGATTTTTCATATGAGAGAGTGTAATTTCTTGGAGAGTTCCTGGATGTGATATGATTTTCACATGTTGGAATATTTAAGCCTTCCTACCATTTATTTAATTACATAAGATGCATTAATTAATCACTTGTTGGTTAATTCTATGTAATAATTGAGGAAATTGCCATTTTGTGGTCCACAAGGCAATATGGGAGGATAAGATTCTATGCAAGGTGTGTTCTACAAGTCTCCTAGGACAATTGGGCGCATTCCTAAACATTTATGGATAAGATTTAGGAAGGAGGGCGCATTTGTGAAGAAAGCTGCTGCTTTTACTGCTTTTTCCTCCAAAGGAAAGAGCTAGTCAACCTAGGAAAGTGTTTTTTACACCAAAAAATTTTCTTAACACCATTTCCACTCAAATATCATATTTGGAATCTATTTTGGCTATATTACACCTTCAGCTCACTAATTAGAGAATTCGTGAGCTTTTGAGCAGTTTTGGAAAGCCAACTTGCCACCTAGGGGGGATGGGCAGTTTTAGAAAGTCTGATGAATAGAAGATTCTTTTGGCATCCTTATCCATTCAAATTATTGCTGTAATTTTATTTAATAACATCCTACAACATTCATATGTTGGCTGATGTAATTATTGTTCATGAGAAGTAATACATAAATCTATTCTTGTGCATTATTTTTGTGCCTTTGACCAGTTGTGTGAGATTTTTCATATGAGAGAGTGTAATTTCTTGGAGAGTTCTTGGATGTGATTTGATTTTCACATGGTATCAGAGACATCAAGCTATTCCTTTCATCTATTGATTGTCTTGCAGGATCCAACAGTCTCAGGAAGGGCGCATTGATCAAACCACCAGGTGATTTCTATTCTCTACAGGGCGCATTTTGGAATCCAGAAGTGTTCTAATTTCAGTCCAAAAGTTATATCAGTTGCAGAAATGGATCATACACAGCATATCATCCTCACTCCTTTCAATTACTTTGATTGGAAAGCACAGATGGAGATTCTACTGAGGAGCAAAGGGCTCTACAGGGTGACCATGGAAACAGAAGCTGAGCCAACCTCAGCAGTGGAGAAATCTAAATGGCATAATCGAAGGGATGAAGCCTATGGGCTATTATGTATCACTACATCCATAGAACTCTTATTTCATCTTGATGGCCTCACTTCACCCAATGAAGTATGGCTGAAACTTCAAGAATTGTTCGGTAAAACCGATGAATTGAGAGGCCACCAATTGGATAACGAGCTAGTCTCTTTGAGTCTGCAAAATTTTGATAATCTACAAGACTTCTTCTCCAAATTCAAGTCTCTTGTATTGCAGCTGAAGCAATGTGGAATAGACAAGAAAGATGAGCAATTAGTTTTGGCCATTCTCTCCAAGGTTGGCCCGGACTATTCAATTTTTGTTTCCACTTTCCATTCCACCCGGAAAGCAATTAAAAATTGGAAGAGTCCGTCACTTTCAGAATTCATGGAGTCATTAAATCAAGAACAAGACAAGCTGATCTTAATGGGAGCCATTAAAAATCCATCCAAATACCATTGTCTAAATGTTGGAGACTCAAAGAATTCGAAAGGCAAGAAGAAAGGCAACTTCAAGAAGCCCACCGGTGAGCGGAAAGACAAGCAGAATTTTAATGGAGAGCCATCAAACTTCAAGAAGAATCCGAACAAGAAGAATGAGAGGACAAAGTGCACTTATTGTAGCAAGGGCTTTCATCCCGAAAGCTTTTGTATGAAGAAGACCATCAACCAATTAACTCAGGCATTGGAGAAAGCCAACATCCCTCTCCCAGAGAGTGGAAGAAGGAAGGATGGAGGATCAAATTCCGATGACAAAGAGAGAGTTCATGCACTGATGGCCGGCACTTCCCAATCTTCATCATTCATCATTGATTCCGGTGCTTCAAGACACATGGTGTCTGCAAGTAAGTATTTTACTTCACTTGACTCTTCCAGTGGTCTGAACATTGTATTGGGAGACAATTCTGAAACTTCTAGCAAAGGCAAAGGTAGCATAGATCTCAAGTTTGGGTCATTTAATAATGTTTTATATGTCCCTGGACTTGCTGCAAACCTAATGTCAGTCTATCATATGACCCATACAGGGATTCCCAAGAGAGTAACCTTTACCCCCAATGATGTTGAGATATCAGAAATTTCAACAAGAAAAATTATTGCATTTGGTACTGCTGACCACTGTTATAGAATCTACAAGTTTTCTCATTTTGTGCCAAAATCGTCACCTTCTGCTCTATTGACCCATGCCAATGAGTCCAGCAAGCTATGGCATGAAATATTTGGCCACCTAAACTACAAATACCTTTCCCAACTCCATGAGAAAGAGATGGTTATAGGGCTTCCCAATATCAAATTTTCCAAAGGTGTTTGTCAATCCTGCATCCTAGGAAAACACCCTGAGCATTAGTATGGGAGATCTACCACTGAGAGAACCACTGCACCATTGGAACTTATACACACTGATATATCAGGTCCATTTCCTCATGAGTCATTGAATTCAGCAAAATATATTCTCACATTCATAGATGATTTCAGTAGGTATTGTTGGGTTTATTTCATCAAGCTTAAATCAGAAGTTTTTGGGTTATTCAAGCTATTCAAAGCCTCAGTTGAGAATCAGTCTGGTAGGCATATTAAAGTGTTAATATTTGATAATGGTGGTGAGTATGTGAAATCATACTTTCAACAATTTTGTGCTTCATCGGGCATACAGATGCAACATACAGTTCCATATACACCTCAGCAAAATGGGGTTGTTGAGAGGAAGAACAGATCTCTTAAGGAGATGGCCACATGCATGCTTGAGGAAAAAGGTTTGTCTCCTAAGCTATGGGATAAAGCAATAAATTGTGCCACCTATATTCAGAATAGAGTGCCACACAAAGCTGTCAAAGGTATCACTCCTTTCGAGGCTTGGACATGTAACAAACCGGATATCTCTCATTTCATAATTTTTGGCTCAAAGGCTTGGGCTAGGATTCCGATTGAGAAGAGGAGGGTTATGCAGCCCCAAAGCCAACCATGTTTGTTTGTGGGATATTCAGAGGAATCCAAAGTTTATAAGTTGCTTAACATGACAACTCATAAAGCATTCATCGAAAGAAGTGTGTAGTTTGAGGAAGAGCCCTCTCAGAGCGCAGAAATTGGAGATTCATATTCATCGCCGACTGAAGAAGAAGTAAGTGATACTCTTGATATTTTTTAATCTGATATTTCTGATTAAGAGGATCAATTTATTTCAGATGCAAACTCACCTACAAGGCCTAAGTGGTCTGCAAAAACTTTGCAAGCAGCAGGTGAACTAGCAGGCAATCCTCAGGACCAAAGGAGGACTAGATCACAGTTTGAGACTGCTCTCAATGTAAATGATCCTTATCTTTCTGAGAAGTGCTATATGATGAGAGATTCTGATCCAAAAACATATGAGTATGCCTCACATGATCCTAGATGGCAGATTTCTATGGATGAGGAGTTTCAGTCATTGCAGAAGAATGAAACTTGGGAGCTAGTCAAGCTCCCCGCAGGCAGAAAGTTGGTAAGATGCAAATGGATTTATAAGACTAAATGTGCAGCGGATGGTACAACCATTAAGTACAAAGCAAGGTTGGTAGAAAAGGGGTATTCTTAGGTCCAAGGACTTGATTATAATTAAACATTTGCACCGGTAGCTCAGAAAGACTCCATTAGACTAGTTTTGGCAGTGGCAGCTTCCAAGCGGTGGGAAGTACATCACATGGATGTGAAAAGTGCTTTCCTCCATGGGGAACTTGAAGAAGAGATATATATGCAGCAGACACATGGGTACACATCAGATCCAAACCTTGTTTTCAGGTTGAAAAAATATTTGTATGGACTCAAGCAAGCCCCGAGGGCTTGGTATGCAAACATGGACAGTTTTTTGCTGTCACAATCCTATGTTCGGTGTAAATATGACCCAAATGTCTATATGAAGTTTGTTGATAGTTTTATTATGTTAATAGTGTTGTATGTTGATGATTTTCTAAGCACAGGTGATAGCACTGAACAAATAGCATCTCTTAAGACCGCAATGCACCAAGCATTCTCCATGAGTGACTTGGGAATTCTTAAGCAATTTTTGGGGCTTGAGATTTCTCAAACAAAAGAAGGAACCAAGGTATGTCAGTCAAAGTATGCTTCTGATCTGTTAAAGAAGTTTAAGATGGATGATTTCAAGCCTTCTAAGACTCCATTCCTTTCTGGAGTTAGAATGGAAGAAGCAGAATCTACACCGCTCTTTGACAATACACTCTACAGACAGTTGATTGGGAACTTACTCTACTTGACTCACACTCGTCCAGATCTTGCATATGCTGTGAGTGTGGCATCTAGATACATGGAGCATCCACATGAGCTACATTGGAGGGATGCAAAAAGAATCCTTCATTATGTGCAGGGCACAAAGAGTGATGGGATTCACTATGTGGCGGATTCGAGCTTATATCTCTTGGGTTTCACAGATTTGGATTGGGATGGTGATAGCCTTGACTGGAAATCCACATCAGTATTTGTTTTCATGCTTGGAGGTGGCCCTGTTTGCTGGTCCAGCAAGAAACAAAATTCCATAGCACTATCTTCAGCGGAGGCAGAGTACAAAGGAGCAGTGAATGCTGTTACACAGTGTGTCTGGTTGCAGGGGATTTTGTCTGAGTTTGAGATTTATTTCAGTACTCCTACTGTCATTTATTGTGACAACCAGAGTGCCATTAGAGTTTCATGTGATCCAGTACAGAGGCAGAGGACCAAGCACATAGAGATCCATATGCACTACATCATAGGCCTAGTGCATGACCAGATCATAGATTTGCAGTATTGCCCCACAGGTGAGCAAACTGCAGATATCTTCACTAAGGCTTTCACAAAGAAGACATTCAGCTATCTTAGATCACTGCTTGGGATGGTTGGACATGTGGTGGAGTGAAGGGTTGATCAGCAACCTTTCAATTTTGATATGTCCATTTTTGAGGGAAGGTTTCCCATGAGGTTTTGCTGTTGGAATATTTAAGCCTTCCTACCATTTATTTAATTACATAAGATGCATTAATTAATCACTTGCTGGTTAATTCTATGTAATAATTGAGGAAATTGCCATTGTGTGGTCCACAAGGCAATATGGGAGGATAAGATTCCATGCAAGGTGTGTTCTACAAGTCTCCTAGGACACTTGGGCACATTCCTAAACATTTCTGGATAAGATTTAGGAAGGAGGGCGCATTTGTGAAGAAAGCTGCCGCTTTTACTGCTTTTTCCTCCAAAGGAAAGAGCTAGTCAACCTAGGAAAGTGTCTTTTACACCAAAAACTTTCGTTAACACCTTTTCCAGTCAAATCTTGTATTTGGCTATATTTCACCTTCAGCTCACTAATTAGAGAATTCGTGAGCTTTTGAGTAGTTTTGGAAAGCCAACTTTCCACCTAGGGGGAATGGGAAGTTTTAGAAAGTCTGATGAATAGGAGATTCTTTTGGCATCCTTATCCATTCGAATTATTGCTGTAATGTTATTTAATAATAGCCTACAACATTCATATGTTGGCTGACGTAATTATTGTTCCTGAGAAGTAATACATAAATCTATTCTTGGATGTGATCTGATTTTCACAGCCTGTACAACTACCATGTTTTCAAGCAAGTTTTGGAACCCCTGCGTTGAAGAGTGACTGATCTAGAAGATTGAATTCATCCCCATCGTGGTTTTGTACAAAGATATTTTTATCCAGAATAGGTTGAGAGCCATTGAGTTTGTGGCCTTAACACCACAACATTCAAATAAAGAGGCATATCTTCATAAAGGTAAAACATTCAGTTTTTTGATCATGATCAAACTTGTAACTTGAAAATTTTGAGTTCATTTGTACTTGAAATTATTGCATGTGAGCCATTGTAAATGGGTGCACTCTTGGTTGAACCCGACACCCCTCAAGTTACTGAGTTTATTTGTTGAGTTTGAGTCTGGTTGTAAAAAAAGGGTTGAATTGTAGGAAGCCCTTGTTAAAGTTGAGTCATTCATAGTTTATGAATGGCGAGATTAAATGGCCTTGTAGAGTTACTGAACACTCTATTGTTGTCCTTTGTCAACAACACTGTCATGATCGACAAGAACACACTCACTCACATTCAAGATTTTGTGCAATATTCACAAGATACTCTTGATTTTCTACAACTTGAGTCGCAACTCATACAAGAAGAAAAGCATTCTGAACTTGTTCATTTTCAGAATAATCCTCTTTATGATCTAGTTCCACAGCCTGCAAATATTGATGTGACTTCAGAAGCACATCATCAAATCAATGGTGCCAGTACAAAAGTGAAAGAAAATAAAGATGAAAACATGGATGTAGAGGTTCGGCTTATTCCTTCCAATCCCATCATCAGGACATGGGAAGCAATCAACCATAACAAGCACATAACCGGTCTTAGATACAACAAGGAAGTGATTGTTCACATTCTAGATTTCTCCAAGCCTATCCAGTTTTAGAGTGTTGGATTCCTCAATGAGAGTCCATCTTCGTCCACATTAGTTCATAGTTCGAGATATTGCTAACACTGTGATTGAGTTGGCCACATAAATGATCAGTGTTTTGATCTTCACCCTTGTAAGCATTGTGGAAAGAACACCCATTCTTCACACATATGCTTCACTCTGAAGAAAGCTGCAAGAGAGAAGATTCACTACGGGTGGATCACTTCTTGGAAATTGTCATCAACGACCAAGAAGATTTATAATTCATATCGGAGAGTTCATTCATGTGTATTGACACATCTTGTAGTTGAGACATCTTGCTCTCCTCACTTTGTACCTGACAGGGAGGAACATAATGTCAGGAATCAAGTTTCGAAGCCTTGTCCTTCTGACAAAAAACACTCACAGCCTTCCTTAAGTAAGTCATATCAAGCGAGCCTGATCCATAGTGAGTTTGAACAACCACCAGATTCATAGATGCCTGATTTTGGTATGCATGTATTCTAAAGACAAGAGATATATATGACACAGAGTACTCATGTGTTTTGTGTCTAGTTGTGACACCATGAGACTCTCCTCCCATCACATTGTCCCTAACAAGGGGAATGGAGACCATCAATAACAAGCGAGTGAGTATAAGCGAGTTGGAACAAGCGAGCGAGTACAAGCGAGCCTGTGAAGAGCTATGTTCGAATGAGGTCCAGAGTTGGTGTTCATCCTGAAACCACTGGTATCGAGAGCACCTTCATTTAGCAGAAGCAAGTCCAAGCTTCTAGCTAACTTAGCAAACGATTGTCAAGATGGAAATGTTCAACAAGTTGCAGATTTTCACTTCTTGTTTTCAGCTCTCCAGTTGGTTTGGTGTCGTCCCATCCCAACCATTCCAGAGAACCTCTGAGCGAGTGTTGTCACCAAGTTCGATAGTTTGTGGTCAGCATTGAACCACACACATAGTAGAATATTTCAGCCTTCTGCTAGCCCATTTCAGTTGATGGTCAGCCTAAAAACCATCCCTTCAGAGAGATCTTGTATTTAGTAGAAGTACGTGCAAGCTTCTAGCTAACCTTCTTAGTAAAGGATGTTTGAGATGGAAATGTTCAGCTGGTGGTAGCTGTCCACTTCCACTTATTCAGCTCTCTTCTTTTTCTTGGACTCATATACACCCTTTAGATTAAGGGGTTTTTTTTGGAGACTAATCCTTGGTGTTAGGATTGGTGTGCACATTCATGTGCAAAGAAGATCAATAGTTGTTGAGGGTAGACCAAGAGTCACCCGGGAGTCCAAGAGACCTCTTAGGAATTTGGAACCCAGGAATTTGGAACCCAAGGGCCCTTTCTCATTGTATATATATGTACATTTGGTTAATGAGAAAACATAGTGTGCATTCACGCCTATTCAATTTTCTTTGTGTTTGTCATTCATTTGTATTTGGATCTCTATGTAAGCCAATATGCCTATTTTATTCGTGGGAAACCTAACAGGAATAAACACAGAAGTAGCAAAAATATATATAAGGAAAAAAATATAGCCAAATTGCAAGGGGAACACAAGGGAAAAACTAAAGTAGCATTTGACCCAATAGATAGTCTCTTCCAATTCAAAAATTCAAGGATTATACAAAATGGTGAGCAAAGAAAGAAATATAAGTTGGATCAGATCAATAAATAAACAGAAGTGGAGGAAGAAAAAGGAAGAAAGTGCAGGGAATGCTTGCAGAACAAATATTGAGAAAACATTGGTAGTTACATTAGTTGACTCTCCCAGTGATCCAATTTTCTATATGAAAATATTGATCGCTAATTTTATCCACAAACATAATAATCTTGAAGTATAGAGGCATTAGCTAAAACATGACCACCTAAACCATTTCTACTTTGAAGAATAAATATGAAAAATTTGAAGAAAGAAAGAAGCAGTTGGAAGATACAAGAAATATGGCTCAAATCATTAACATGGTACTTATTAATTGGCATCCCTACTTTTCCCACATTTGTGGTTGAATAAAGGTAACCCAAGAGTTCATTACAAAACTACATAGTCGATGAGAACCCGCACATGAGCAATAATAACAGATGGAGGAAGACCTACATGCACATGAGAAAGCATGGTTTTAGGACTTGGAAGAAATGCACAATTGGAAGAAACTAGAACGATTAAGAAAATATGGGAAGCTCATCGATAAGTCAATGGAATGTAGGAAAAATACAACCTAGACTTAGTGGCAATACAAGATGCACCCTTTCAAAATATGAGTTACTTATTAGAAATGCAAAAAATGAACATTGTAGCAAATTAGGCTTTTGATGTTTGGTAGGATTTTGAGGAACAACTAAACTATATTGCGCCACACATATACAAATTTTGCACACATATTGTCAAAGATTCCCCACCCCCACTACCTCAACAAGCCTCACCACTCGACCAAGGTTCAACTTCTTCTACCCTAATGGATTAGTAAATCAACAATCAACTGCAACACATTCAAGAGAAACCAATATTATACAAATTGTAAAACTTAAGAAATGATGATGAAAATTTTCTCTATAAACTTTTGTATATTTCCATTTTCTTCTTTTCTTCGAGACAAAGAATATTTTAAGGGTGGGAGAGATGTTGGAAGAGCCTAGTTGACTAGTCGAATAGGCTAAGAGTTGAAAAAAGATAGGAATATTTGACTAGGAAGTATATTCGACTAAGTAGTTCAGTCAATTAATCAATTGGTTGTATCCACCGACCAAGGTAGTTAAAGCAATTATAACTATCTTCTCTTATGTAACTATATAAATAGGCATGAATATCTTATGTAAGTGTTGTTGATTGATCATATTTAAAGACTTCTTTTTGTTGGTTCCACCACTACTTTCTCTCTAATCTACTTCTATGTATTCATGCTTGTATATTACTTTGTTGTATGTTATGATTGGTTAACTACACTTTTGTAACTACTCACTACATAATCCTATAGATTACAACACATATATATTCATGAAATACACATCCTAGGGAAATATGTTGGGCACTTCTCCTAATTCCAAGGATGGTATCCAAGGTAAATAAAATTCCATAGAAACTCGTGACTTTGTCAAAGAGTTCAAGATCATTATAACAATATACTCATTAAAAATTGAACATGCAACTTGTGGAAATTGTATTTAAATAATAATAAAAAAAATACTCATTCACTTAACCACCCATACTAAGCTCAATTAATCATATATACAATATTATTCTTATATATATATTTTATATAATTAACACACAATATTTATATCATTTCTATTTTTAATAAATAATATTTTTATTAAATTATAATATATCACTCTTACCCACTTATAAAAAAAATTAGCTCACAATTTTATTTTATAGATACACATTAAACTTCTCAAAACCAATTTATACGTGTTAAATTTTCTCATGCTTTAGCAAACGACTATATTAATACCATTCAACTTTAACTCATATTCAATTTGCTTCTTCAAAATACCTCTTTTATTCATGTTGACATAAAGCTAACAACAATGACTTGATGGTCGTTGTCATATATATATATATATAAACATATATAGATTATATCATAAAGGGATATGTCAGGTAGTGATTAATTTTATGGGTATATTTATTTATTTTTTTAGTGGAAAAATTACCTTTCTGCTGTTTCGAAGGAATCTAAAAAAGTTTGAAATACAAGCATTATAATAGGGCTTAACAAGAGTATCATGTCACTTACAAGAGTTGAACCTGGGTGGGGAAGACAACATCTTTCCTCCCAACCACTCAAGCTACAACCAATGGACATGGACCATACATTTATCTTTATGATGAACAAACACACATATTCATATATATTTTAATAGTAACAAATTATTTATATATATATATTATTAATCCAAGTTTGTATTAATGTTTTTGGTTACTTCTTTTAGAAGTATAAGAAAATTCATATTAACAAGTTCTATGAGCATGTTTACGAGAAAATAGTTTGTTCATTTTTTTTCTTCAATGTTTGAATGCACAAATATAATTCATACCAACAAGTTTTGTGAATAAGTTTACGAGAAGCAGGTTCCTCATTTGTTTTATTTTTTCAATGTTTGAATTCACAAACATGCATTATTGTAGGTGATATCTTCTGCAGAGTTAAATATATTGTAGTGATATCTTTTGCACACTTAATTATATTATTGTTGAGTTTAATTATTAAAGGAAGTTTTAGAAAATGTCTTGTAATCGTAAATTTCAACCATAGTAGTATAATTCGAGCATGAATACGGATTTAAACATGATTAAATACAGAAAGAATACATAACGAAAAAGTCTAATATGAAAAAAATACGGAAATAGATTGCTTATAGATTAAAAAAACATATTTTCCAAAATTTTATAAAATTTAAAAATATAAATAAACCAATACATATTTTGCATGTAACATTCATTTTTCATTCAAAACAACTTGAAATAGACATCTTAAAAAATCTAAATCTAATAATACATTTATAAATGTAATTATAAAAATATTAAATAATTAAAAATACTAAAAATAAATTATAAAACAATAAAACAAATTTCTAATAATATATTATAAAATATGTATGGTAAAGTTTAAAGCTTTAAACTTTTAAAATATAAAACTAACACAAACTCTTACCTTATAATGCGTGTGTCAAAAAATATATAATCACTATGTAATAGTTGTTAGATTTACCTTATTCGTATTATGCTGAATATTCGTCGATTGAATCTTTGTACAATAAATCTAATATGACCGAATTATGCTAATATGATTTCAACAAAAAAAAAAAATGTTATAATAAAACTTGATTTTCATGTAACACCATGATGCACCATATGTTAAGAGATCTTGATTTTTGCACCACAAAATAAATAACATGCAACATGTACTGAACAACGTAGCTGGGAAAGCATATGACCATAAAACCATAAAATTTCGATGCTATTGTTGCATCCCCTATTGCTTCTCCCACTATTGTTGGTGCTTATGAGAATGCTTTGATTGCTTACTATTCCTTTTCCTATTCTACTTAATCAACTATATTAGTTGGAACTGTATGTACAACTTCAATTGTATCAACTATGACTATTATGTTGCTTTCATTGTTGAGATGTTTCAACATTAATATTAGATTTATCAAACTTGTCGCCGTCGTTATTGTCGTCGCCGAAAAATCTGATTTTCAATTATTAAAAGGAAATTAAGAGATTCTTAATAATAAACATTGAAACACACAACGTTAATTTTAGGTTTGATTGTTCTCTATTTCTGTAGAGAGAAGAGGTGCATATTAATGGATGCATCGATGACCCAAATTTTAATTTCAACTTTTTGATAACAACATGAGCTATTCGAACGAATGAGCCATTAAAACAATGAGCATGGACGTGCGATGAGATAAGAATAGAGAAGACAATGAGTATGAGCTAATGAAAGTGAAAGTGTTGAGATTGGCCAAGAGGAATCTTAGTGTTTTTCTATTATACTCAAAGAACATCAAGAAAAACACACTGCTAGATTTAAAATCCATCAATTCTTGGAGATTTCTACGTATAGGAGCACTTTGCCTTTTACAAATTTTCAAATTAAGTAGGTGAGGTATCTATTATTTCAACTATATTTAGCACCTTGATATTATTATTATTTACATTTTAGATGTTCTGCCAATAGAGTTAGGAGGTATCAACTTAAAGCTAAATGAAAATACAGAATCACACAAATCTAGTTTGAGATTATATTATATAATGAATTATTGTCAAAGAGAAAATTTCCATGACGGATTTTGTCTCCTAATGGAGAGGCCTAACACTCGACGCAACCTCTTTACATAGAAAGAAGGTGAATTATGACTCTAAAGATATTAGATATGCAATAACAAGCGAGGTTTCCAAAATAAATTAAAAGAAAATGACTTAAAAGGACTTAGACCTTATCAATTCAAATAGGTCGACAATGGAAAAAGAGAGGCCGGGGTATATGGAGATCATTTGGGAATAAGCACTCAACCAGTTTTCTATGTGGAATCTTAAGGGGAAGAGGTGTCAACCAACCGTGGTGACTGGGAATGAATGAGGGTTCTAATGAAGAAGTTCTCTTGGAATAAATATTGTGATGCGGTTCTCTATTTTGATACCATCATATATGATGTTGTCAAGATAAAATAAAAATAAAACATCTACATCTTGTCCACATTCTTCTTGTGGGTTCCTTAGGTTAGAGTTGTAAGAGTTGGTTAGCATTAAAATTGTTAGAGCTTCACATGATGGATTGTTGATGCTTTCACTTTCACGTAAATTTGATTTAGTAGTATTTTTGCATAGGCTTTTGTGGTAGTATTCTTGCATAAGCTTTAATTGAAATCCTTTAATGATATGTTTAAAAAGTTTCGAGACTACTTTTACTAAAAATTGGTTGGTTTCTGTTAAAAAGACTCTGCCATCTCAACTTCATAAAACATAATTGTTTATGTGGAAGTTGAACCCATTACATTGTCATCTCATGGTATGTGAGCAAGAGAAATCCTATGGCAACGATAACCATGACTCCTTCAACTAGTGGATCCACCATTTGATTATCCTTAGGGTTGTAATTAATGAAAGGAACATTCTCAATGAATTCCAATACATTTAATGTCCATGCAAAGCAGGAAAACATAATTGTTTATGTGGAAGTTGAACCCATTACATTGTCATCTCATGGTATGTGAGCAAGAGAAATCCTATGGCAACGATAACCATGACTCCTTCAACTAGTGGATCCACCATTTGATTATCCTTAGGGTTGTAATTAATGAAAGGAACATTCTCAATGAATTCCAATACATTTAATGTCCATGCAAAGCAGGAATGGTTGAGGATGGGAAAATAATGCCTTATAAAAGAAAATATAAAGGTAGTTGAATGGAATTGTGTTTCATTGATATAATCCATTTTTCTTTGACATGATATTCAAGAGTTTTGCAAGAATCTATTATAAGAATCTATAATATTGTTTTTGCCAATGCGAGAGCGGATGATTGAACATAAATAGTGATACAAGGTATAGCTATTTACAAAGAAAATTCATTTATAAAAATTATCCCTAATTAAGAATTTTGCAAAAAAACATTTTATAGTAGTGCATTTGTAGTGGAAGATTTTTTTATAACTTACAATTATTGTTTTTTAATAATTTTGCAAAGAATTTCTTTTGCACTCTATGCTAGCATTTTGTAAACATTCATTATGAGCTTTGAGAGTATTCTTTTTTGCATGTTAGTTTGGAGAGTATTGTTGTGTGCATGTTTTCCCTGGGCTTGTATATAAAGTCTAAGCTTCATAAAAAACAAAGTGTGAGCTTTGATCTTCCACAACCATGGATAACAATCTAGCATTTGATGGTGCTTTTCCTCTCTTTGGAATCTTCATCACTACCTTAGAAAGCTATGACCATGACTGCCATGGTTTAGCTAACATATTAATGTAGTAGTCAACATATTAATGTGGTTGTCAGTGGCATTCAATATCTAATGTGGTTGTCAATGGCATTCAATATCTAATAAGATTTTGACTTACCAAAAAATTAGAGGTGTCCATAACATGAGAAATCTCGTGGAGAGTAATACAAAGTATAACATAATATTTGAGCAAAAGGTTAGCAATATCATCTCAAATAATGGTGTACATACACATTCCAAAAATTAAAATCTTTTCTAAGTTGGACTTTTTAAAATTGCAAAAATTAGCGCACATTATATAAAGAAAAGGCATTGGATAAAGAGAAGGTTATTAATAGTTGAAAACTTATAAATCGATGCAAATCAATTACTTAGAATATTTTCTCAAAGTAAACAAGGACTAATATAGACAAAAACTATTAACAATACTAATATATACAAGGACCAATAACAACAACAAGATAAATGGGGACTAATAACAATAAAATCAATTATTTTAATAGATGGTCATAATAATGACCATATTTATATTTTGTCATGCAATTACATGAAATGATGGTGTACACAATTATTATCATATGACAAGGAATATCAATTTCAAGTAGAGTAGTTTTAGTACATCACTAGACCCCTAGATCTTGTAGAACTAAACCTCATTATTATTGAAATACATCACTTGAATCATGAATTTTGACATGAGTCACACACATGGCACTATCATTAATTTGCATAATAAAATAACTGGCAATAATGTCCCTAATGGTGCAAAGGGATGTCGTAGAAAAATGCCATGTGTTAAAACATAATCTATATTATGTAGGAGGAATTTATTTCGACCACCTAGTTTTGTTTCAAATCCAACTAATAATAATCACACTGTTTAATCAATAATTATTAGCTTAAAATTGAATTAAGTGTAAGTGGTGATACAAATACTTTAAATTGAGTTAAGTGGAAGTGATGAAACATATCTCAAATTAATGTGTGTGCAAAAGATACTTCAAAAGGCCATTGAAATATACAACTAGCACAATCACTTAACTTGTGGTTGGTGAACATCGATAGGCCACAAGTTAAGTGCCACAAATAAGTTATATGTAACTTGTTCTCGCTTCTTTCTAGTTAAATAGGTTGTTTGCCACGAACTGCCCATTATCCATGCATCAACTAAGAGTTATCCATGCATCAACTACCAGTTATTTTTTATATTTTTTTAAAAATTGTTTATTTCGAATTTGAAATGACAGCCATAAAATCAATCTAGACATTACACTTGTCTCATCCTCGTGCAAACTACAAAAAGCATAGGTGCTAGTCCACCCCAAATTCTAAAATAGAAACACCTCTCAGTGTAAATATCATACATACAATCATAAATATTGTAAAATTGTATGTTCCTGGTCTCCAACTCCCCATAACTTATGTAAGATCTTGCAGAACAATAAAGTATCCTCACAAACTTTGGAGTAGAAAGGACATGAAACTTTTCAGCTTTTGATATTTTTCTATGATTTTTCCATCTTCAAACTTTATAACATAAGTTTTAAGACATGATATTTTTTATTTAAAATATTATCATATAAGTTATGAGGAATGTTCATTAAACAACATGCAAACCAAAGCTCATAAATAACGTCTTTGAGACATACACTAGCCTTCTAAATCACATTTAACATTACAAAATTATTTTATGTATTTTATTCTCACAAATACATTATTTTCCACAATACATTTTGATTGCAGAATGACTTTTCACTAGATTTTACAAAATTGCATTCCAATCCAATTATTGTAAGGAAATAATCAACAAATCACAAAAGATTAAATGCCCTTTTTGATTTGAATACCACTAAATTAATAATGGTTGCAAATCATCTTCTCATCTTTCTTGTATTGTCTCTTTTTATTAGAGTCCAAATAGTGATGTCATTATTAGAGGTTAACATTGACACTGGGGTGAGAGTTGGACTAAAGGTGCCAACCTTTCATTTTGTTTTGCATATTAATAAAAAAATATGGAGAATTTTGGGATTGAATTTAATGGTTGTCACTAAGAAGCGTAAAGTACTGTGCTTTGCATTCCCTCCATATAGAACTACAAATCATGTAGCTTCCATTATCACATTCATAATTTCCTCACACTCCTCTCTTATGGAGATGCTTACACAGATAAACCTTAAATTAAGTTATCATACACCAAAACAAGTGACCATTTAATTTACTTTAGTTGTTAGTAAATACAAAATATTGTTTTATTTTTAAAATCCACACCACTTATATTTTATAAATCATAGTTTTCCACTTTTCAATATTAAATATAAATATGTAAAAGATTGTATAGAAATTCTATCTACACAAAACACATTTTCAATCTTAAATATAATTGTAGAAAGAGATTGTGTAGAAATTATATTTTATATAACATATATTTCCAATCTCAAAACTAAATGTAAAGATAATACTTGCTTTTCTATTTTACTGAGATATTTTAGGAAATAATATCTTTAATCATCATATTTCCAAAGCTAAACATAAATGTAGAAAGAGATTGTATAGAAATTATATTTTATATATCATATATATTTCCAATCCCAAACATAAACTTGAAAATGCTTCTTCTTGTTCCATATATTTTGGTGGTTTCTAGGAAGGAATAACTTTGCTCCTTCTTTTTTGTTGCCTTTTAGGAAGAAATAAATTTAATAATCATGGTTTTGTTGTGATAAACGTATCTTTTTATTTAGGAAGGCTTGAAGTTTCAACATGTGGAATTCTAAGAATATGTGAAATCTGCAATATGTTGGAAATATACATTGTATAGAGCATATTTTACTTGATTGGGCGTCATCTACACTATCTTCCCATTTATAAATATGATATCATTAAAATCTTTAAAAAATGGAAATAACAATTTATAAAAAAAATATAAATGAAATAAAATAAATGATATAGTAAGTGTGTTACAATACGTGTATACATGTATAGTATTGGTTTTTGCTCTTAGTAAAACATGATGGAGGTATAGCCTCGCAATGTATGCATTTCTCATTTCTTTTGACACTTGATAATACATGATAGAGATTGAGTGCATAGAGGGTTTTAGAGGATCTCCCCGATCCTCTGATGATTGATTTGTCGATCCCTTTCCTTGTGCCTTCACACTACTTTTCTACTCTACTTTGCTACTGCTCTTCCCGAGGGCCACTCTATTCCCCAAGACACTCTTCCTCTCTGTCTGTTGAATTCTACAGATCCTGCAGTCCTCTAATTGTCAGCGCCCTCTGGTCATGCTGCACAACCTCTGCCTATGGTGATATCTGCCATGATCCTCAACCACCTTCATAACTGCCTTTAACTTCCTCAACAACCACGAACGACTGCTAAGTACGTCTCCTTGACTCATGTGCTTCTATGACTCTACTACAGTTTTCGAACCCATCTCCTGCCTTGACCATACTGCACTTTGTCATCCTCGAATTTACTTGTCGGCTTTACTTACCTTCTATAGCTTCCAGTCCGCCCCGTCCTCCATGGTTGGATTTCGTAGCTTCCATCGGTGTCTTTGTTCGAACATATGTCAACCTTCAATGCCTTTATCCCTCTTCCCATCGTCTGTCGACCTTAGACTTGTCGACTTCCGACTTCTTACTCCTATCAACTGCATATCGATAGCTTTTGCTCGACTTCATGGCTTCGACTGCCAGTTTAATTCGCACCAGTGGTCGTCAGCATTCCCCCTGGTCGGCTTGTTTCTGTCGATCAAATTCGATTGTTTTTCCTAGGCACCGATGCTCCTGCATCAGACTCCCCAGGTGAAAAAGAACTCGACTGCTCCTTCAGTCTCCTGAATTCCTCTTTTGAAATCCATGTCGCCCCCTGCAACTCACCATCTCGCCATCGGACCAAATATTCTTTCTTCCGCGAACTTCGCGTGCGTCTGACATCGCGTTCCTCTAACGCTTTGATGATTTCCTCCTTATCGTGTCGACCTGGAATCTGCATTGTCCAGTCGATATTCGACACTTCCGCGTTGTTGCTTGTTGAACCTTCTTCAAACTTGTACAGATCTGAGACATTAAACGTAGAAAAAAAATTCAAGTCTTATGGAAGCTCCAACACATAAGCATTATCCGAAATATTCTTGAAGATCTTACATGGTCTAATCTTCTTCAGCTTCAACTTGTTGTATGTCCCTGTCGGGAGCCTCTCCTTCCACAAGTGTGCATAGACTAAGTCTCCTTCACTAAACGACTGTAGCCTCTTCTTCCTGTCGGCTCTCAACTTGTACGACGCGTTGCTCTTTTCACTACGCTTTCGCACATCGTCATGCACTTATTTCATATGCTCTGCAAATGTTTCTGCATCTGCATTCTTTCTGGTTTTTATCGGTATCTCGACCAAATCCACCACTCCATGTGGGATTCTTCCTTGAACAATATAGAATGGGCTCATACCTATCGATCGATTCACGGAGTTGTTATACGCGAATTCGGCTTGCGCCAACACATTCTCCCACTGCTTGGGTCTGTCAGCTATCAAACATCTCAGAAGGTTTCTCAAATTTTTGTTTACCACCTCAGTCTGTCCATCTGTCTGCGGATGATATGCCGAGCTAAAATGCAACTTCCTGTCGAGTTTCTTCCACAGGGTTCTCCATAAATGACCCATAAACTTGGTATCTTTGTCCAACGTTATACTCTTCGGCAACCCATGCAATATGACAATCTACTTGAAAAATAGTACATCAATGCTTGTGGTGTCACTTGTCTTCTGACACAGAATAGAGTGTGCCATATTCGATAATCTATCGACTACAACAAAGATTAAGTCATTCCCTTGTTGCGTCTTCGGAAATCCTAGCACAAAATCCATGCTTAGGTGCTCCCATGGGGTATTCAGCACTGGTAATGGTGCATACAGCCTCGTATTCTAACTTCTTCCCTTTGCCAACTGGAAAAATAGACACTGTCGTACCCATTTTTCGACATCTGTTGTCATTCTTGGCCAATAATGATTTTCTTCGACGATTGAAGTCGCAGCAATTAAAGAGAGCCAAAGACATGGATGCATTCTTGATGCGCTTGACCACAATGACAAGGAAGTTGAGGAGGTGGAAGCATGGGAAGTTGTCGAAGAAGAACCAGAAGATAAATTAATCAAGATACTGTCAGAGATGAGGGGTAAGACAAATATGGATGTACCTACCTACTCAGGAAGTCTGGATCTAGAAGACTTGATAGACTGGTTCAGAGAAATGGAGAAATACTTCGACATAGAGCAGATAGAGGATTCTAAATGGGTTATTACTACGTGTCTGAGGTTGAAGGGTCATGCCTCGTTGTGGTGGGACAATGTACGGGATGACAGAGTCAAGAAAGGAAAGGAGAAAATCAAGTCTTGGGATAAGATGGTTTCCAAGTTGAAGGGAAAGTTCTTACTTGGTGACTATGTGATTTCCTTGTTCAGAAAGTTGCAAAACTTTCAAAAGAAAGAGATGAACGATAAAGAGTACAAGGAATAGTTCTATAGACTGTCAATTCAGTTAGGTCAAACCAATGAAGGCCAAGAAGATGTCGCTATATATGTAAATGGCTTGAAGTATGCCATACAGGACGAGTTGAGCCTGTCGAGGTTCAGAGCGGTCGATGAAGCCTACTAGTTAGCTCTGAAGGAAGAAGAGAAACTATCGAGGAAAGCCGCATCGACCAGAGAGACGATGATTGGTCAGGGTGCGAAGACTGTTTCTACGAAAGGCCAAAGTAGCGGAACTAGGAGAGAAGCCATCGAAGACAACCGACGTGTGGAAGGGACAGTGACCAGAGAGAGAACGCATGGAAACCGACGGGATGGTCGAGAGACCCACGGTCTAGGTGCGTATGGTCAAACTGGTCTGACAGACAAGAAATGAGCTGACATACCAACTGTAGTTTGTTATACGTGTCGTAGCATTAGACACAAAGCTTATTAATTCTCGTAAAATATACACGTGGCAGACGAGTTCAAACCCAGAGGTTGACGAGATGACCAGGGCGACGAGAAGACGGATTCGACATGAGATAGTGGTGAGGATGGTCGAAGAAGAGGTTGAAACATGACGGCCAAAAGAACGTTGGTTTAGGATGACCAATGCGACGAGAAGGAGCCGACACAGTGAAAGGCTATCTTTCGAACTAGAGTGTTGATCAACGACAGGTATTGCAAGACCGTAGTCGATGGTGGCAATATAGATAATATTGTGTCGACAAAGGTCATCGACAAGTTGGGTTTGAGATTTCGGGAGCACCCAAATCCATACAAGATATCCTGGTTATAGAAAGGTCACCATGTGAAGGTAACCAAAAAGTGCTTGATCAACTTCAAGGTTGGGAATCTTGAATACATTGTACTGTGCGACATAATCCCAATGGATGCATGTCATCTGTTTTTAGGGAGGCCATGGAAATATGATCGGAAGATGATCTATGATGGTCGAGCCAACACAGTCACAGTGTGGAAAAATGGCATGCAGAGGATGCTGAAGTCGAAGCAAGAGGACCAAGCCGACTGCAAGCAGGGCGAGAGAAACTATTGGGAGAAGCGAGTGTTGATGTGCTTAGCCAAGGAATTCCTCATAGAGGAGGAGAAACAGTCGAGATGTTTTTCCATCATTCTGAAAGGACCATGTGTCGAGAAGTCGAGAATGGAGAAGATTTCGGTCGAAGTCGAAGAGATGCTCTACGAGTTTCAGAGCATAGCAATCGACGAGGTGCTGACAAGATTGCCACCGACAAGAAGCATATTCCATTAGATCGACTTGATTCCAGGATCGATTTTTCCAAACAAGGAACCACATAGAATGACTCCGACAGAGGGTCAAGAACTCAATCGACAAGTCCAAGCGTTGTTGGACAGAGCATTGATTAGAGAGCGTCTGAGCCCGTGTGTGGTACCAACTATACTAGCACTGAAGAAGGGTGGAGAATGGAGGATGTGTACGGACTCCAGAGCCATCAACAAGATCACGATCAAGTACCGATTTCCATTGCCAAGAATGGACGATTTGATGGATTGCTTGAGTGGAGCGAGATACTTCACCAAGATCAACCTGAAGAGTGGATATCACCAGATCAGGGTCAGAGAGGGCAATGAATGGAATACAACCTTCAAGACGAAGGAAGGACTGTATGAGTGGTTAGTCATGCCATTTGGATTGACTAATGCACCCAGTACGTTCATGAGGTTGATGAATGAAGTATTGAAACCATTCTTGGAAAATTTCGTTGTTGTATACCTAGACGACATCCTGATATTTAGTCGAACCAAGGTCGAACACTTGGAGCACATTCGACAAGTATTGTAGAAGCTGCAGGAAGAGAAGTTGATGGTGAACCTGCATAAGTGTTTCTTCATGAAAGAAGAACTGGTGTACTTGGGATTTGTAATATCTGGTAAAGGGTTAGTGATGGACCCAGAGAAGGTGAAGGTTATATTGGAGTGGCCAAAACCGACAAGCACGACATGAGTGCGAAGTTTCCATGGAATTTCTAGTTTCTACAGGAAGTTCATCAGGGGATTCAGTTGGATATGTGCACCATTGACCGAGTGCATGAAGAAAGGGGAGTTCAAGTGGATGAAATTTTCCCAGAGAGCTTTCGACAAGTTGAAGCAGAAGGTGACTGAGAGCCCGGTGTTAGCACTCCCAGTTTTAGCCAAAGTTTTCCAAGTCGATTGCGACACGAGTGGAATGGAAATTGGAGGCGTGTTGAGCCAGGAGGGCCGACCAATTGCATTCTTCAGCGATAAGTTGGATGAAGCGAAGCGAAAATATTCGGTCTATGACCAGGAGTTCTATACTATTGTCCAAGCATTGAAAAAGTGGAGGCATTATTTGTTTCCCAAGGAATTTGTGTTGTACACAGATCACCAAGCACTAAGATATTTGAATACTTAATCGAATTTGAACCAGCGACACATGAAGAGGGTTGAATTCCTGCAAGGGCATACCTTCATGTTGCGACATAAGTAGGGCAATACATGATAGAGATTGAGTGACATAGAGGGTTTTAAAGGTACCTTGGCTTAACTTTCTAATGGGAACTTTGATTTTTGTGAGATGGTTTCATGAAATCTATTCATAAAATAAATCCCCCCTCTATAGTTCATAACAATTACTAGAATTTCCAGAAAACAAAACAATAGTGATAGACCAAATGATGTAGTGACCTTAAGATTTATAATACATTGTTGATTATTAGTGTGGAAAAACTTGGGGTTTGTTATTTCCAAAGTATGCGCGTGAATTGCATGAACATGAAAATGGAAAATTGTAGGAAGATAAATGATATAACTCAAGGTCAGTCACAACTATGGACTTATCTGTGTTGTCCTATGAATCACATTAGTTTATGTCACAAGTAGGCATGACCATAGAAAATATGTACTTATTGCTAATTTTGTCAACCATTTTTACTCAAAGATACCTTTAATACAAGTCTTCCTCCCAAAAAATGTTGAAAAAAACAACTACATCCATTTTCCTTACCAATAGTAACCAATCTTCAAAATTCTTCAAGCAAAATCTAAAAATTTATAGTAACCAATCTTCAAAATTCTTCAAAAATTTATGACTTGGTCATTTTGGTGACCATTCAACCATAGAAACAAAATTTTAGAATCCTAACATTTTTAATAAATTTTCAGACTAAAATCATTTTTTTGCCAACACAAGTGTGTGCGTCAACACGACAAGATTAATTCCCTCTAGACCAGGTGCAAGACCGAGATGATTTTTCCTGAAAAATACCCCCCTATCGTGGCAACTTAGCTGAATAGAAGTGCTTGCACAAGTGAACTCGTTTGTGGTGCATGGCCACTTTCGAAACTTGTAATGTTTTTTTAACTTAAAAACAACATCACCATTTCTTTTCAAATATTGTTTTTCTTAAAAAAAAAATGATAATATATAATGTTATTTTTCCAATTTTAACAAAAAAAAAAATTATAATATTTTATTTATCTTTTTTTTAAGTTTTATTTTGAATTAAATATTTAATAATGATGGTAATAATTATTACTATTTACTGAGACTAACTTTTATAGAATTCAAAAGCGTATAAGGGTTAATTGTTTTGCATTAAAATATTAATTATGTACTTGAAAAAATTGGGATTTATTTTTAATTTCATTATTAACAGAGCTACAAAACTTAAATAGTTATTTTCCAATTTAGATTATAAAATATGAGAAATAAAATATATAGAAAACTATAAACCATTTGAATAATAACTAGGTTTTATTTTTAAATAAAGTAATAATTATTATATCTATTGTAATTATGATAATAAAAATAAAATATATATTATTTGATTTTGATTTAATTAATTCTAATATAATGATACAAAAAGTTAGATTGTGTTTATATAGGTATGGTTTACAATCAGTATAGATCGATTTTAACTCTGGTTCTATCAAGCGTTGAGAGGGATGAAATCCCTTGAGGTGCAAATCCCCTTTTAGAGTTCTAAATTTCCTTAAGGGATTTGATCGCTCTCAATTCTTGATAGAGCGAGAGTTAAGATGGATCTATGCTAGCCTATTAATATGCAATTATTACAAATCTAATATATAACTCATTGTTCTATTCATTAACTTAAAAGTACATAATATAATATATTTTAGGTTATAATCATTCAAAAACCAACTATTCCAATTTGTATATCTTACAAATACGGCAAAGTAGCATTAATTAATTAGTTATGAAGTAAAATAGTCATTTACCCTATTTAATGGTCCAAGTGGCAACACAGTCATTTACCCTATTTAATGGTCCAAGTGGCAACTATTATATGTTGTAAAGTATAACACATAAATCCTACAAATAGGTAAAAATTGCATCCTTTAATTGATTACAAAGTAAAATCTTTGAAATTCACCCAATTATTGATTAATATGCAATTATCACAAAACTAATATCTATCTTATTGATCTACTATTAACTTAACAATACATAATCCAATATATCCATCAATGTGCTAACTATTCCAATTTCGAATGTAAACGATAACACATAAACCCTACAAATAGACAAAAATTGCATTCATTCATTGATTATGAAGTACAATAGTTATTCTTAATATGTATGCCTTGTGAATATATGTCTCTCTTGTAGATCAATGCACGACTAACTAATACAAAAAGATATAGTTGTCTTGTAACTATTTATGAAAAGATTTATTTAAAATGTGAGGATGCTTGAATGGAAATTGAAATTGAAATTCAATATATATTTATATAAATATATTTTACAATCTAGCCAATTTAAATTTGGAGCCGACATGTGACAGTGGTAACACATCTCATCCACTTTGGGTTGTAGAAAGCACCTATTGACGCAACTAAAAATAGAAAAATGCATTTTAAAAATGTATATTAAAAAGTACTATAAAATAGTGGATAAAAGATCTACAGTAGTGATGTTATATTTAAATTTGATATTCATAATCTAAGACAATGACCTTTACTTTGCAAGTGAAACTCTATTCAAGTTTTCAATGGTGCTTGTGCCTATCGAAATTTGACCGATCAATCAAATTCATTTATTTAGTATTGAATGTATAAAATATTGAATTGAAAGAGGAATCAAGGGAAGAGAGATGGGCTACAAGTATTCTAAGAAATTTGGTATGAAGAACTTAATCATGAAACAATCAAGCCACCATGGATAACTATACAATGTTGAGTGGGTTTTTATTGTAATGCGTTAAAATCAATATTTTATAGATCATTGGAGTTAAGGGAAATTTTTAAGGATTCATAAATTTCTTAAAGTGTTAAAACCTTGGAGAATCTTACTGATTCTTAAATTTGCAGCCATAAAATATTTGACGAATTTTTCTGTAAAAAATTCAAATTTCTAAGGGCTTTATATAGCTTTTGGACAATTTTGGTGATTTTTTGAGTAAAAAAATATTGTCCCATGGAATTTGGGTGAATCATTGTAGAAAAAAATGGAAATTGGAGAATCTTTTTTTTGAAAAAAACATTGAAAAATAGCCCATGGGCTAAATTTTGCCCCTAAAATTTTCCCTGATGGAGTTTTAGTGGCAAAACCAAATTGTAATATGTGATTTCTAATAACAAAGTTGTTTACCATCCAAATATGATTCACCAATTTATCTCATAATCTTTGTTATGATTGTCCTTGACTAACTTGAGTCACTATCCATTTTCTTCCCTTATCCAAATACTGTACAAAGTTTTTCATCTCTATATATAGTATAGAAAGGCCCTTTCCTCTCACAATATCCCATAATCTCAAGGAATCTATTTTAGACCATATCTATCATTTATACTTATAGTATGCTACACTCCTGTTATTTGAAAATAAATATACATCTAGTCGAGAATCGACATCTAGCATCAAAGGTATCATGAATATAATTTCTTTCAATTTTTGTAGTGATTATTCTAATCTAAGTGCATATTAATCATGATTGGTTTTTAGATAAAGAGTGTTATATTTTGATTGAATTGTATGGATACTACTAAAATTGGAGTGTGCTATGGAATGGTTGCAAACAATTTTCCACATCAAGATCAGGTGTCAAATATGATAGGATCATGCAACATAGGAAAATTCAGGATTTTCCAAGCACATCATGAAGCCCTTCATGCCCTGCAAAAATATTGTGGGGGAATCAAAGTGATAATGGGTTGAAAACAATGTGTCAAGTATCAACTACACATATATAGACGCACGCTTAAGAGAGATGTCATCAAATTTTAGCTGGAAAAAGAAACAACACTAGGACAATATCAGATGCACAAGTTTCAATTTTATAATGCAGGAGCTCAGATTAACATCCAAACAGAAGAAATTCATTGCTCGTCTTTTTCACCACCACAATGTTAGTGTCATTTACCACTGAGAGAGACCACAATTGAGTATAAAGTTCACACAACACTGATTAAGATCTTGGACATTCACATATATAATTTTTTAAGAGTTGAATCCAATGATAAATTAGGATAGGTTTCCAATGGCAAACATAAAATATAATGCTAGAGTTCTGAAAATGATAGTACCTGAGTAGAGTATGCCATCTCTATTGTGTATGTGCGTATGTGATCATTGATATTATGTGAGCACAAAAAGAAACTACTCATAGTGAGTGAAATGCCTCACCTTTTTTCACTTGGAATCAACACATTAGGATTGACCATGCTCTCCTACATGTGTGACGTATTTTTCATGACAATGCCATATACCGATGAAACATGTTATGCTACCTTTACATTTTCCCTTGGGAAGGAGGCATGAATTTTATGCTTCTTCTGCGAATTGATAAGGTTTCTCAATAGGAAAAATGTAAGTCAAATGTTGCTTGCTTTTCAGTAGCTAGTAAATTAGTTTCTAGAATAGTGAAGGGAAGGAGAGCTCCAAAAATACCTAGTAAGTCTCTAATGCATAGCCTAGCATGAGGTAAGTCCCAGCTTTATTCTAGCTTTGCTAAGGTGAGCTCTGCGTGCTTGCTATGGATAGGCTCAATCATATTGGGAACCAAGACTAACAATTGAGATGAAAAGGCGTCGTTGAACCATGACAAAGCACATGAATGAACATGCTTAGGATAACCAAAAATAGAATCGGATTTTTAAGAACAAGTTGGAACAGGTTCCTACTTTATTTTTATGCACACAAATAGATTTTAATATATGAAAAGTGATCAGCTATGAACTAGTCTGCTATGTCATTGATGGAATCCTTAGCTTCCTGGGTGAACCTAGGAGCCAGTTGATTAAATAATAATGTATAAAGGGGATCCATAAATCCACTATAAACATCATACAAATACTTGATGTACTTACTGCCCCAAAGATATGAGTAGTATACATGTATCAGTTCCTTAGCAGGGGTCCACTACCATTTCAAAAGGGGAAAATATTTTTTTAGCACAAACAACATCAATAAGATAGGAAGACATGAAAAATCTTTCTCCATAGACAGGAGGGGATTCTAATGAATTTTTAATGGTACAATGAATACTATAAGATAATATCTCATTCCAATTGAAGATCGATCCCTCTTCTATAATCTAATAGATAATTGGAACCCATTCCAATTTAAACAATTGAGCAGATTTCTCACCATATAATCTACACAACATGGGCGCTATTAAATTATAGGGATCTTTGAAGCTTTGGAAAATGTATAACCTATTAGTTCTTGGTTTGATGTGTCTGCACCATACCACCATCCTTTCACTAGGTCAACCATATCTAAGTTTGTATCCTTAAATTCCCCTTGAAATTCTTTATTCAAACTAACCTTTGGTGGATTCAATTGATACATGGAAGATATGTATTGGGGTATAAATGAACCTATGATTTGACATGATGCATTGAATATTCTTGATGTTTTGAGATTAACATGAGAGAAGATCCAAAGTACCATATCATAATAGGGAAAAATTGTTGGTTTGGAAACTATTTGGTGAAGAGCCGACCTTTCAACATTCCATAAATATTCATTATATACATCATCATCTTAATTAGGGAATTCTCTAATTATGAACATCTATCAGATTTATTTCCAATATCGGCATCCTATCGCCCTATGTTGTGGCTCGTGTCTACGAAGAAAGAAGAATTGTGATTCTTGCTTTTGTTAAACTCTTTATCTTATGTCTCCTCTATTATGATATGCTTGGATTTCGTAAACATTTTGCACCTGTCAAACAACGTAAAAAGAAAACTTTATAAAAATGAAAATTGAGCTCATGAAAATGAAACCTTTGAATGAACTTGAATCAGGTAAGAGAATTCACATTTTACCATATTTTTTAGTGGTTTGTAATTGGGTAGTGTAATTCCTCAATTATTTGAAAGAGCCTAAAATGTTGAAGTAGTTGTTTATCTTTTTTTTTTTTTTTGAATGACAGGAGCAGAAAGAGAAGGGTTTGTGTAATAACAATGAATGGATGTACTTTGGGTCTTATAATAGGATGATTATTAACTTCGTATGTTGCAATTTTAAATACACCTAGTTGGATAATTTAAATGAGATGAGAGGGATGTGACTAATGTTAAAAGATCTACTTATTTTTGCAGGATTTCAGCCATCAAAGACTTGAATAATAAACTATACAATGTAGATGGCCAGTATATGGTTTTCAAAAAGAGCATTCTAGGAAAACAATGATTATATAGTAATATAGGGCTTGGATGCCATGTCCCTCAATTTATTTGATTGTTGTTAAGGTTGTAGACCTTATCTACATATCTACATATTGGGATGATATGATGGAATTCTATCAAAGAGAAGGATTGGATCTAGATGACCGAAATCCAATTATCCATGATAGTAACAGTTGTGTATTAGTCAGTCAACATCGACACTAAATATATGGCACTCAAAAAGATACAATTCAACTTAGTGAATCAAAAGTTGGATTCAGACGATCGAGATCCATTTATCAAGGTAGTATGATATATATTTGTCAAAGAAATGGACCAAATTCAGATAACCAAGATCAGGGTACCCAAATGGAATAAGGTATACATTAATTGGTTTGCATTAGGCACAAATGAGGGGAGACCACATGAAATATTCTCAAATGTTGGTGACATTATAGTGATGTCACCACCATATTTTGAATTTCTCTATCCTCGAAGGGAGAGTGCACCAAAGGGTCAGTAGACCCTTCCTTGATCATAGAATTCCCCTAGAAGGGATGACCAACAATCCTCCACCATAGTGTTCTCATGAAGGGAGAGAACAAAGAAGGGATGAATCACACTTCCTTGAATATGGTGTCAAGGCCTCAACGTATGAATTTAAAGGATTATCCAACACTTCTCCATTATTGGATCAACCTTCAAGGGAACTCGGGTTGAAGTATTGGTCGATCCTTTCCCTGGAATACTATAGATGGGTCACCCAAAAAATACTCCTCTGTAATTGTAATCTCCTTGAAAGGGAGATTATTGTGGAAGGGTGGACTAAAATTTCCACATAATATAAATCCCATAGCTGGTTCGATTGACCCTATGTATTGTACCCAAACCCAACTTTAGGCACGCTAACTCAAAAACCCCAGGATTGACTAGAAATCTAGCCTTAAACCACTAACACCACTAGACCTTTAGAATTCTTCAGGAATGGCTTCTAGGGTCTGCTATATTTTAATGATATCCTACATAAATCCTAAATAGACTCCCAACTTCGATATCTACACATTCTTTTGGTGCATCACGCCTGGGTAGACTCCTTTGGCTAAACCAAAGGATTCAAGGCAATAGCCCCAAGACTTATGTGGGACCCAATGGATTATGGTGCAAATATAGAATTGGATGGCCTACAAAATACGCCAACCATATCTGAAAACACTTATACTAACAATAGGACTGAATTTGGTGAAGTCTGAAAGCTAGGAGGAAAATTGGGGTTTTAGGACAACTCAACTACTAGAATTCCAAGCGATCCCAAATGAATCAAGAGGGTCACAAATTTCAGAAAAAAGGATTGGGATGGGTTCACCTGAGTCTTACCCACCTATAAAAACTCACAGAATGCAATTTGGATACATGGAAGATAGTTTATTTCATCAATTTTGGAAACTAGCTAGATTTGACAACACAATGAGCATAAGGATAAAAATCCATTGAAAATTAAGACAAAATTGAAAGACAAGAAACAAATTAATATCATTAACTTGTAGAAGAGTCCATATACATCACATGGATGTAATTATAGCATCAAATATCCATGAAACCACTATCTTCATTCAATATCATAGACAATTACTACACATTTCAGAAAGCTCACTAAATCTACTAGATGACTTCAACACTGATAGAAGAGGAGATCGCTTGTATGGAAGAGAATTGGACCTGAAATTTTCCTCACTGAGAAAGTTTGAATTCCATCCTCCTCATGGTCTAGTTGAATCCTCAACTAGTGTGGTGAACAGAAAGGGAACATCTCCTAACTGGTGACAAGGGGCGCATCTCCCAAATCTTGAGAAGCTCAGAGCTCTCAACTCAATTATCAAACTAGAAAAATATGTGAGTGTGTGCACTCCTTATTTTATAAGTTTATCTGGATTCAATATTTAGTGAATGTGGACCACCAATCTCATCCAATGTGCCCTCACTAGATAATTTTGGACTTACAACTTTATCTCACATTTTCCTTGCTTTCTTGCCTTTCTTCTTTAGTTTTCTTTTCTTGCTTTTGGAAAATCGTGCTCTTCCTTGATTTTCTATGCTTTCTTTATTTTCCAATTCTTTCCTAATTTTCTACTACTTCTCTTATTTTATGTGCTTTCCTACTGCTTTATTATTTTATGTGCTTTCCTATTTTTATGCCGCCTTCCATCTCTTTAGTTGATTTATTGAATTTCTTCGTTTTTCTTCCAGTTTCCTTTGTGGAAGGAATCTCATAGGGTCCAATGGATCTCCTATGCTCCCTCTTGGTCTAGCTAATAATTTCCACTTGATAAAACTATTACATAATAATCAAATATTTACAATTTATGAATTATACAACTTCCCTAAGTTTTGAATTTAATTAAACTAGACAATTCATACACCAAAACTAATCCCTACAATTTATTGAATTTTTTACAGAACCCATAGTTATTGAATGGGTTAAAAGGATTACCATGGAGCCCTTATGGAGGGGGCATTACATTCCTTCCTGCCCAAAATTTCTTGTCCTTAAGCAATTGTAGTCCGGGATGCTGCAACACTTGCCACCCTCAAATGTTGCATCTTCACTAGGCATGTATTTCCACAAAACAAGATATTCTTTGATGGTCCTATTTATCAACTTTCTTTCTCTTGTTTGCAGAATCCTTTCTGGTACCAAGATTAGTTGTCCTTCATCATCCAATTGTGGAGGCTCTGCTGATACTCTCACCTGCTTCCCAAATCCCTTCTTAAGATAAGAAACATGAAAGACGTTGTGTACATTCCTTCCTTCTGGAAGATCCAACTCATAGGCAACTTCTCCTATCTTCCACACAACTCTGTAAGGACCATAGAACCTTTTTTTTAACGTTAAATCTCCTTTTACTTTCAATAAAGATTGTTTGTATGGCTGCAATATCAAGTACACCAAGTCATTCAGTTTAAAATTGTGTTGTCTTGTTCTTATCTGCATAGGTTTTCTGTTGATTTTGAGTTGTTTGCAAGTTAACCTTGAGTACTCTCAAAATTTATTCACTCTCTTGGAGCCAATCCTTTTCCTTTTAGGCCCTACAATATCCAAAAATAAGATCATCAAATGTAGGAGCATCATACCCATACAAATCCTTGAAAGGTGTCATGCCAATGGATATGTGGAAAGTTGTGTTGTAGCAGAATTCTCCCATGTGCAACCATGTAACCAGGCCTTCTGCTACCCAGTGACATAGTTCCTAAGGTAGCCTTCCATCCATTGATTCACCCTTTCATTTTTTCCATCAGTTTGAGGGTGATAGTTGGTGCTAAGATCCAAGCTTGTCCCAACCAGCTTGAACAATTCTTTCCAAAATGCACTTGTGAATTTGATGTCCATATCACTTATTATGGTTTTGGGAAAACCATGCAACTTAAATACTTATCGAAAGAAGAGACCAACAACTTGGCTTGTTGCAATAGTGGATGTAACAACAAAAAAATGTGCAATTTTTTTTAGCCTATCAACCACCAAAAAATACAATCTTTACCTTGAACTTTTGACAAGCTAGTGATGAAATCCATAGAGATACTCTCCCATTTATGCTATGGAATGGGTAGAGGTTTTAATAGGCTAGAAGAATTTATATTCTCCACCTTGTTTTGTTGGCATGCAATGCATTCGCTCACATGATTCATCACATAACTTTTGAGGCCCTTCCATGAGAAACTCTCTCTCACCTTTTTGTATGTCTTTAAGAAACCGGGGGTAGCCAGCTAAGGGTGCATCATGAGTAGCTTCTAAAATTTTCTTTTTCAAGTTTGATCCTAGCACCAAGAAGATGCGGTCCTTGTAGTATATGCCATCATGGATAACCTTATATGAATCATCATATACCAAACCATCTAGAAGCTCACATGCAAACTTATTTCTAGAGTACTCTACTGCTAACTGCGCCTTCCAATCAATAGGAAATTCCATTAAAGAAAGGGATGGCATACTAGAAATTGCATCTGCAAATACATTCAATTTTCCTTTCTTGCACTCTATGTCAAAATCATAGTCTTGAACTTTAATAACCCATTTTTGTTTCCTATCATTGAGCTCCTTTTGTGTCAAGAAATTCCTTAGACTATTGTGATCAGTCTTGACAACAAACTTGCTCCCCGCCAAGTACTATCAGAACTTTCCCAATGCATGCATAATGGGCAACATTTCCTTATCATGGATTGAGTATTGCCTTTCATGTGGCTGCAAATTTCTTCTCTCAAAAGAAATGGGGTGCTTATTTTGTATCGGGGAACTGATCCAATGCCTTCACTGGAAGCATCACACTCAAGCACAAATGGATGAGTAAAATCAGGTAAGGCAAGGACTAGGAAGATACTCATCACTTCCTTCATTTGTTGAAAACATTCTCATCTTCCTTGGACCGATAAAAATCTTCCTTCTTTGTAAGGTCATTCAAGGGTGCTTCCAACTAAGAGAATCCCTTTCCAAATTTTATATAGTAGGTGCAGATACCAATGAATCCTCTCAACTCAGTCACATTCTTGGGGCTTGGCCAATCAAGAATAGTTTGGATCATCTTCTCCATGTGTACTTTTACCCCATATTTTCCAATCACATGACCAAGATACAATATCGCCTTCATTCCAAATTGACATTTGGATAGCTTTGCATACAATGATTGTTCTGTCAAAATGGTTAGTAAAACTTCCAAATGTTGCAAGTGTTCATCCCAAGTCTTGCTATAAATCATAATATCATCAAAGAACACTAACACATACTTACGGAGCTACTTACTGAATACTCTGTTCATGCAATATTGGAATGTAACTGGAGCATTAGTCAAGCCAAAGGGCAGGACTAAAAATTCAAAGTGTCCACAGTGACAATAGAAAGTTGTCTTTTGTATGTCTTCCTCTCTCATTTTGATTTGATGGTAACCAGAATGTAGGTCTATCTTGGAAAAGAACTTGGCCCCATGCAACTCATCCATCAGCTCATCAATTATTGTAATTAGATATCGGTTCTTAATGGTCTTCTTTTTTAGAGCCCGGTAATCTATGCACATCCTCATTGTTCCATCTTTCTTCTTCACTAAAACCATGAAGATGGAAAAGGACTCAAACTTGGTCTGATGTGTCCTAATTCAAAGAGTTCCTTAATATCCCTCTTAATTTCATTGTTGAACTTCTTGGGGTTCTTATAGGTTCATTTCATGATGGTTCAAGGTTTCCCACCTCCAATTCAATTACATGCTCTACTCATCTATCTGGTGGCCTGCCATGAGGAAGGTCTCCAAAAACATTCTCATGATTTTGAAGCAATCTATTGATGTCCTCAATGTGTTTTGAAACATCTATGGTGGTGCCTTGAGTGGTGATGAGGCACTCATCATCCCACTTAATGTATCCATGCCTAAAAAATGATCTCATACTGTGCGAGGACACCACTTGGTTTGGATAGGTGTTGATGCCTTGAAAAACTATCTGCTTCCCATCAGAATATTTGAAGCATATTTGAGGCACCTTATAATTCATGGAATGATCCCTAATGGAGTACAGCCATTAAACTCCTAACACCAAGTTAGTGTAGGCCATATTCACAACATAAAAATTGTCTATCAAGGTATAATCTCCTATGTTTACTTGCATCTTTGGAATCCATCTAGTACATTCCATGGAGTTATAACCTGGTATTATAACTGTGAAACCTTCATAGGTTTCAGTAGGTAGCTTCCTTCTTTCCACCAAGGCTACATCAATGAAATTATGAGTAGCACCTCCATCAACCAAAATTGTAACCCTCTGTCCTTGAACCACTCCCTTGAATTTGAGAGTGTGGAAGCAAGGTACTCCTGCCAAGACTACTATATTGCAACTTACTGGTGGCAGTTGTTCTTCATATGAAGTCTCATAATCACCATCTACTTCAACTGGATCCTCCTCATCATCCTCCTCATCTTCTCTATTTGAGAATACCTCAATGTAATGCGCCTTTCCCTTGTCACATTTGTGTCTCGCAACCCATGGTTCATTACACAGGGGCTTCACTCAATAAACCGATATCATAGCACGTTCGTTCGTGGCATATGAAACAATACCCCTAATTTCACTAAATATTGGAAAATACCTTCCAAAATCAGTTTTTTTAACCCCCTCCCAATATGTCTTCCCAATTTAAAAAAAAAACCCTATTTTCACTAGATATTGTATGTATCGATTTTTTCATTAATATTTTTTATACCCCTTTATATTTCTACCTAGTATATTGATATGATACCCCTCTTATGACCCCACATGCATTCTACAGTGCACCTTGCTTCTTTCGATGTATATTGTGGATGCACATTACTTCACCCACAATGAAATTACTCAACCACATATCATTATGATTTGCAACATCTAATGGTATAATGAAGAGATAGGAGATCACTTCTTGTATGTCACTAGAGCCAATGCACATAGTACAACATTTAGATTACATGTTGCAGTTCCCCAATCGCTGACTAAGCCTGTTGTGGGCTAGGTATCCAAGCCCCCAAGGCCTGTAACAAGATTTAGGAGTCTGACTAAACCTTCCAAGGCCTATAATAGGCATGAGTGGTTGGGTATTCAAGCCCCCAAGGCCTATCGAGGTCCTATAACAATCCCTGGAGGCTTAGAGCCTCCCAAGGCTATTGGTAACAACTGGTTGAGTGCTATTGGTAACAATTGGCTGTCAATGACCACTATCTCTCGACTATGATCGATTCGCAACCCACTTCACCATGAAACTCCTAGCCTCAAGCATGCCTTAAGACGTGATTTCCCTGCGTACTGGTAAGCTTGAACCTTGCCTCAACCCGATTTATCATCCGGCCTTGATCCCGCCATCTCCATTTGGCGGATATTTGTCAACCCACCCATATAAAAAAGACCTCAAATTATTTTTGTATTGTTACATTAAATAAAAAAACCCTTTGCCTTTTAATATATAAGCAATATAAGTTTTAGGTTTTCATGAATATTTAATACCGCAATATGAATGAACGTGATATTATATTGCCTTCTAGTGAAGCACCCGTGGTTCATTGTAAGTGAAGCATAACTTTATCCTCCTCAATTCATCTTGATCTCCAAAAGTATTCTCCTTCTTGAAAGTGCCAGTCAAATTCCTCAGGGAAGGTCTTTGACTCTTGAACTTGGTAGGTATAGTAGCCTTAGGAGGAAATATTGTTCTTGGGATGGAATCATGTAGATATTTAGTTCTTCTCATTACATCCTCTAGACTATATGGTCTATATTATTTACCCAACCCTTTCAATGGATCTGCTAATCATTCCATGAATAAAAGGATAAAGTGAGATTCAAATATATCTATGACCATCACAGCTAGCTTTTGGAACTCAGAAATATATTCCTCAAGATTTCCTTTCTGTATCATATGCGCTAGCTCCCTAAAGGATATCTCAGGGTCCTTCCGATCAAATCTATCGGCCAATATTATAGTGAAATCATCATAGGTTGACACTTGGTCATGACTGAAAGTATTCATGCCATGGAACCACCAATCATTGGCCTTTCCATCAATATGCAAGGTAGCCATTTTAATGGCATACTTTTCGGCCGTGGTGTTCACTTGAAAATATGTATCCAATTTTTGGATCCATGAACTTGAAGAGCATTTTGATGAACAATCAAAATATGGGAGAGAGTTCTTACCAATGACATTCTTCAACTCAAATTTTTTTGCAGGCATCTTGTTTCCCCCTCTTGGATGGAATTTGTATTGGGATTCACAGAAGTCCTTGAAGGGAAATTATCTCCTACAATATTCACTCAGATTTTGATACTCTGCATAGCGATCCTCCCATGTAGCAATGGATTCACTCTGCACTTCTAGTTCCTCCTTATTCTCTTCAGTGAATTTGGGCATGGTAGGCCGTGGATGACTCTTGATCTCACTCTTGAACTCATGATTCCAATTGTGAGGCTCTATTTTTTCCATCTTCCCATTTTGTCAGCACCATGAAGTAGCCAATGTCACTTCAAACCCCATGGATACTAGTGATAGTTTGGGATTAATTAATTAATGAGGGGTTAAGTTTTTAGTCATTAATTACCAAAGTATTTAATTTTACTTCCTTAAGTCTGAGATACACTTAATAAAATTTATTTTTTATTACTAAATATGTATCTTAATGAAATAAAGTGGATAATGATCCACAAGGTCGCATTAGAGGATAAGCTTTGACCAAGAGATAGATTGCACAAGAAGAAAATCTTAAAGCAGTTAAAGATAGGAAAGCAAGAAAAAGAAAGGAAAATTTGGCATAAGGAAGGAAAGCAGTAAAGCTCAAGAAAAGCATAATAAAGAAGAAAAGAATACAAAAGCAGAAAGTATGATAAGGAAGAAAAGCAGGAAAAAGAATGATAAGGTAGAAAATAAGGATAAGGCAGAAAATAAGGATAAGACATAAAATAAGGATAAGACAGAAAAGCAGGAAAAAAGAAAGACAAAGCAAAAAATCAGGATAAGGTAGAAAAGCAGGAAAAGCATAATAGAAAACCAAAAGTAGGATAAATCTAAAGCAAAAGAAAAAGAAAAAGCAAAGCAAAAGCAAAAGCAAAGCAGAAAGCAAAAGAAAAAGCAGAAATCAAAGCAAAGCAAAAAGCAAAGGAAAAATCTAAAGCAGAAAGAAGGTCAAAATTATCCACTCCATGAGGGTGCATTCGTATAGTTTAATTTCTCTACAAGTCACCTTAAATCTATAAAATAAGGAGTGTGCACCACTAGCCCATCTTTTGACAGTTTGTGAATTGGATTGAGTGCAATTTTTCCTCTGTGACTTGGGAGATGCGCCCCTGATTATTTTGAGAGTATGATTACATCCAATATTCATCATTGATTTTATTGTAGGTCCTGAAGTATGATCCAGTGGTTGGTGTTCTTGTTGTGCAGTTCAACTCCTTCATTCAGTATAAACAATGTTGAAGGGACAAAATGGAGGTTATGGTTTCGACTTTTATGAATATTTATGGACATTTAGACCTATTCCATTGTGTCCAAAGCATCATTTCGAGTAGTAAACAATTTTTTTTTCTAAAAAAAGGTGTCCGTATGAGCATGTTATGGCCATTTTACTAGATCTGGGGGTTCCAGCTAAAAAGAACGACCCATTGCTTTTCTATCTAGTTTGGTGAATGTGCCCTGTGAGAATCCTTGAAGCTTGGTATGCCTTCCACGATCATCCATATACTCTTTTTTCATCATTATTGTAGATCCATTGAAGTACAAGCTTGTTTTCATAGATTGGGAAGTCTCCCATTCGAATTTCTGATGATTTCTTGTCTTTCTACGATGGAGAGTTTTGTCTTTCATGTATTTATTTCCTAAGAATTCTATGAGATGTATTTAATATTATTATGGATTTCATTAATGTAATTTTGAACCTGTAAATCCCATTCTGCAATTTCAATAAAGAAAATTCTGCCTTTCATTTCCATCTTTTGTACCTAGTCTAGATTACCATGGAAAATAGCTAGTTTTCAGAGTTTAATGAATAAATGAAATTCTACAAATACAAATTGAATTATTTCTATTGATTCTATTACTTAAAATTCCAATGTAATCATTCCATATATGAAGCTGATAATTCAAATCCTTCTCTCGCTATTTGGAAAATCCTGAAGTTAAACTAGTTATGCAATCCCAGGAGACAATTTTACTTGTTTTTTTGTGAAACCTCCTCAAAACTTATTCAAACTTTATGGAGTGAACCTATACTGATATTTTACTTTCATTTAATGTTGTCAATCCTTCTTGAGTCAAAATAATTCACCATTGGTTCTCAGGTAGTGCCAAGTTGAAGTTCTAGTTTGCATATGCTGGGGTGTCGAGGAGCCTTGGAGTATAATTCATCCTAGCTGATGTTTGAAACATTAATGGTCATAGTAATTGTTCAAAGTTTCTATCATCTATCATTATCCTCGTCCATTCCATAGTTGTTTGAAATTTCCTTCCTACAACCAGTCAAGTCATTTGTTTCATTGTGTTTCCTTAAGTCTTGAAGGGAAGTCAGTTAGTGTATCATCAAATCTGATTGGTACATTACAGTGGTATTAGATCAATTTACTCTACTCTTTTGGAAAATAATCTCTCAATTTGAAGAATTTGTAGCCATGATACTAGAACCTGCTTGGGTTTATATTTGTAGCAAGGCCAAGCTTCTTTGATTTACTGAAGAAGTCACCACCATTGTTACAACGTAATCTTCCACCTTGTGAGAATCAACACTCTTTGGCCTAGAGGATCCATTTCACTGACCCAGAACCACTTTATATCCTTCAGACACTATTTTTCCCTATTTTTTCCCTTGTACGCTTGCTGCATCATTACAATGGGCGTACCCATGAGTTGCATCACTATAGCCCGCGGGTAGCATGTAAAATGGTAAAAATCACTAGTTTATTACTTTTTACTCCCAAAAAGCGGTCATTGGGTGACCTTTGACTCTCCATCTTCCCAAGAAACATCTCGATGTGTCCTTTCACTTACCTTTGAGAGGACTATATATTGAGCACATATGGATTATGGATGGGAGGAGAAAGAAGAGCAAGAGAACTCTAGTGGATTTTTGCCCTATCTTGAGTCTACACTCATTGATCCTTGTAGTTGTGAACCCCTTATGTTCACCTTCCAAACTCCTACCATAGTTTGAGTTTGCCATTCATGGAGGATTTAAGTGGTGGAGGCACAAGTGGATTGATCCAGATCTTGGTTCAGATTGGTTGCTAGCAAGAGGTCATATCACATTGTACTTCTTCTTGTTTATTAATAGAAATACTCATATTCTCGTCCATTAATGTTGTAAATGTTGTTTATCTTACATTGGGTTGCATTTACTTGTTATATCATGGGCCATTGCTATTGATGATGTTAATGTCGTTTATATATTATATGTACTTGTTGTATATTGGCTATCAAAACTAATTTGCAGATTCAAGTGCACGGATTGAAAAGCTCCAACGGGGATCTACATCAAACGTTTAGATCGAGGTTGGTTATATTCTTCATTATCTTAGCATTGTCATTTATATAGAATAACATTGGGAATTGAGTTGATTTCTAGTAGCCAGCTGTCTGTTGTGGTCTACCCCAAGCCATAGTGAGTTTTCTCCAACACAGAAATGGTGACTCCACTGAAGAAAACATCCATTTTTGGGGATTTTTGAGCATTAGTCCATAATTAGAGTTGTTGTTTGTCGAAGCTCTGTGTCACTTATTTTCCATTGAGATACACTATAGAAAACTTTCTTTTTCTGAGCCATTGGACTCTTTATTTTCCAATTTGATTTTCCCTACCCGCGGGCTAGCTTAGCTCTGCCCGCATATACCTGCCTCTGTTTGCTCTATTGCTCGCGGGTACCCGCAGGTATTCCTTCGACAATAGCGTGTAACTCCAACTTTGGTTGTTTTATGACCTTTGGTTGTTGTTGGGTTGGTTTTGGTTTATCCTGAGTCTTTGTTGGCCTGTTTCTTGACTGTTTCATGCCTTGGTTGTGACCATAACTCTTCTTTTCTCTTGGTTGAGCCTTGTTGGTTTTTTACCCATCTTTGGATTTAGCCTTGTTGGTTTTTTCCTTTTGAGCTCATTCCGTTGGCTGAGTCCTATTGTTTGGTATCTGCTGGGTTTTCTTAGTGATCTCCTTGGCATATCAATGACTAGATAGTAGGATTTTGCTTGCATTTTTCATTTCCATATATTGAAAAATACAAAAATATACATAGTTTTGCATTTTCCTTTTGTTTATAAGAGAAAATACAAAAAAAAAATTGCTTTTATGTATTGCATCTTGCATTGAGTGCTTTCTGCCTTCATTTAGATTCTGATTGTGCAACGAAAAATATAAAAGGATTGCATATTTATTTCAAAACCATTGGATTGATTTTGCATGTTAGTGGCATTGTTTTCATTGGATAGATGAGTCTACGATTTGACGATTTTGCATGCTATTGAGTCTTACACATCACTAGTTTCACGATCATATCCCTTGAGTAATCACAACCATTAAAATTAACGCTTAATCTTAAAATTGATTAGACCGATTTTATTTATAGGGTACACCAACTAGCATAGGTTTAGAGTCTTGGAATAGATCATTGTGAGTTAACAATCCAAGACTACTAGACGAAACATTAGGTTTCTGACCAGGGAATGGAGGAATCCATGGTATATATCGATGTTCTCAGGAATCTCTACTCAAGCTAGAGTTAAGCATGATGTCACGGGAGGTTGGTTAAAGAGATATCCCTCTGATACTGGCTGAACGTGGGAGATATTTCTAGGGTTTGTTCGTATCTGGGGGTACCGGAGGTTTGTCCTCTTGTGCTTCGGGCTTAGCTACCCTTCCCATATGACGGATCCCACCTGCGACTGTCCCCCTGAGCATTGGTTATATTGTGGTGACCATGGTTTCCTTACTTAGGCATCACATAGGGTACTTGCAGTGGTTATGTTGTTTGTGTCCTGAGTTAGATATGGGTCGGACAACACATTTGTCATTGTATAGGGACTTGACCCTGTGCACGCAGTGAAGTCTAGGGGCTGTTATAACTTATTCTTTTACCTCCGGCTATAGTTTGGGAGTCTCAAGCCTCTCCTAGGTGAGACATACTGGCTCTAGTGTCGGGAGCTCATTTAGCCACTCTATTTGTTTGCTCTTGGTTGTAGTTTCTCTAGGTGTGTGCTTTTGATTTACTGTTTTTGATCGATAGTTGGCCTTTAGGGGACGTTTTGATTCTATATTCTCTCCGGAGATATCGTGGTGCGGAGCCCTACTCTCCGTTGATCCCGTCGGTTGGCTGGTTTAGAACCTACCGAGCTTTCACGCCATGTTGATAGGGGACGCCGACGGGATTCCTCTGAGTCTTCGGATTCTTACGATACATACATCCTAGACATCATGATTGCTGCACATTCCGATACTGAAGAAATACCTTCGACTCCATCGGGTAGAGTTGAACACACTTCAAATTCCCCTACTCCTCATGAGGCGTGGGGGGGTGATCCACCTGAGACCCAACATAGTTTGTTTGGTCCAGATCCACCCGAGGACGACCCGTTCGTTCCTTTGTTTCCACACAATTATAGACACGGGATGCCAGAATTACATGACGACACTGGTCCTTCGGTTAACCCAACCGCATTCTCTTTTGGTATGCCTAGTTATAGTACAGTTGATCCTTCCACTACGTTTGGTAGTCACGTTGGCACTAGTCATGGTGTTAGCCATACTATACCCACTGGGGGCACTACGTTGTCCACTCACACACATAGTATGGGGACCAGTCATATTCCTCCTAACAATGCAAATGTTGGAAGAAGACCACCTCCTAGGACTGCCCAACCTAATAGGAACGCTGTTCGAAATACGACTCGCCATCCACCACCTAATACACATGCCGCTACTCATCAACCCAGGACTACTTTCACAAATGTTAATTCTCCTCCTAACCACGGGGGTGGACATATACCGCATACTTTTGCGCCCAATGCCTCTACTAGTAATGCCAATGTAGGAGGTGGGAATGGATCCTATCCACATGGACATAACACCGCCATCCCTGCTACTAGTAACACCAATGTTGGGGCTGGGAATACATCTCATGCTTTTGGTCACCACACGACTGCTCAAGCTGATCCAAATGCTGGGGGTGGGAACATACCATACTATTATGGTCATTACAACTCGATTCCCACTACGAATAGTATGTACATGCCCCATACTTATGGTGGCAACCCTTACTACAACACAGTCGGTGATGGCCACCAGTACAACCCACCCCAATATGGTGCCCAAAACACGTACATACCTGCTTACTCTCAAATGGGTCAGGAAAGAGGAGGTTATCAATCCTATGGCCATGGGAAAGCTTATGGCCCGTCAGGTCCTCATTATAAGCAGTTTAATCCTCATGGTCAAGCTTTTGGTCCATCTTATAATTCGGTTCCATTCAACCAACCTTTTATGGGGGCTTATAATCAAGCTTTCTAGCCTCAGCTCCCATTCCTTGCACGTTTGAATCTTCCGGATCTTTCGAAGCTCACGAATGATCCGTTGTGTCACGACCCTACTTGGCCCCCGGTCCCTACCAAGCTCCCTTCATACATTCCTAAGTTTGAAGGGAAAGGTGGTGAGGACCCGGGTGATCATGTCACAACATTTCACCTTTGGTGTTCCTCCAACTCGTTGAATCACGATTCTGTTAGATTGCAACTATTTCAACGCACCCTCACGGGGGCAGCCGCGAAGTGGTACATCGAGTTTCCTAGAAACACTTATAGGGGTTTTAACGAGATCGCTTTGGTTTTCTTAGATCATTTCTAGTTGTCGGTTCGCTATGATACTGGTACTGAACTTTTATCTACCTTCCGTCAGAACAAAGCCACACATATTTATGACCACACTCAAGAGTGGCATCGGCGGAAGAGATTAGTGAAAGCCAACATTCCTCCAGAGTTCCTGTTGGAATGGTTCCTCAATTCTCTACTCCCATACATTGCTAAGGATGTTTCTATGTCTGGCATTGTGACTGAGGAACAAGACATCTTGAAAGTCTAGCAGTTAGACTTATTATACTCTTAGTTTGGCATTTTGTATGACATTATTTCTGACGCACCGCGCACATGTCATGAGCCTCAGTCAATTCTTGGACCGCATGCCGATGGCATCGTAGGATCTGCAAGCACTCTCCCTGTATATTTGGTAGCTAATCAAATGTAAGATTTGTCGCTAAACCAGTCTACTCCCGGACAGGTTCACACCTTGCCCACTTCCACCCCGTCGTCCGATGTACACAATGTGCAATCGACGAACCAATCAAGTAACTAGCAACCTTGTGGTAAGAAAAAGGGGAGAAACAACAGTAAGGGTGGAAACAATGGGAATAACAATAGCAATCGCAATACCCCCCATAAATATAATGCTAACCCTCCTCGGGAAGGTGGAAATGCTGGTGAGGACCATAAACCTAGGCGTAAGGTGAAGTTTCCTTGTAAGCTCTGTGGGGAAGACCATCTTACTCACTTATGTCCTCGAATTGAAGAAGCATCGAAGCATTTGGAACATAGCCCAGCTGTGTTAAAGGATCCCCTACCTCATCATCAAAACATGGCTTTGCATGCTCCCACCACTGGTTATGGACCTACTGAGATGACAACTTCCTCTTCCAATACTGGTGGTTATGGATGTGTGAACATGGTTCAATCAGAGGTTAGTGTTGCCACTCATCAACGCGATTATGATGCACCACAACCCAATTTGGGGAATGAACCTCCCCCTCCTCCTGACAATTCCTTGTATATCGAGAAGCCCTCTAATATGTCACGGATACCGAAAGGTATTCTTAAGCTCTCTACGCATAATCCTAAAGCTCGAGCCACCCATAACTACTCCATCGTGGAAGATTTGGGCCAAACTCCGTGTGCCATGTCAACTCTTGAAGTCTTGCAAGCCTGTCCTTCTCAGAAGCATGCCCTTTTGAGTGCGTTAGGAGTTCAGGACGGGGGAAGTCCCACTGTTATCAAGTTCAACACTACTGATTTCCAACCTCGCTTACCCTACCACGTGGCTTTTCAAATCCAGGTGGTGTGCCTTCAGAATTTTTTCAAACGTATGATGGTTGATGAAGGTGCATCTGCATCAGTAATGTCGTTATCTTGTTGGAAAGCTCTTGGCTCTCCTCCTCTACTCGCACCTAGAACTACGCTCACTGCATTCGACAGTTGGTCATTTAAGCCGCATGGAATTATCCCTTCCCTTGTTGTCTGCTTGGGAGGTAAATCTATTCCTATTGAAGTCGAGGTGGTTGATGCGCCCATCGACTACAACCTTTTACTGGGTCGGAATTGGATGTATGCCATGAAAGCTATCATGTCCACTGTATTCAGAGTTATCTTCTTTCCTCACAAAGGCAAGATTGTGACCATCGATCAGCTGGATTTCATTAACTCCTCTTCCACCACATCCACAGGATCCATAGTCCCGCAGGTTACTCATTCTCAGCTAGCAACTGGGAACATGGGTGTTGGCATGTACCCTTCATTGATGGGAACTTATGATTTTTCTGCACCTGTGAATTTTATTGGAATCATTACCGACGATGCATCTCCTCATTCACATAATATGTCATTCTGGACTTCCTATTTTGATGATCCATGGACTTTACCGTCCATGAGTTCCACGTCTGGAAACATTATGCATATCGGGATGTCTATGCCACTGTCTGTAGCTGAGCTTGCTTACCAGCATGTTCAACAAGCCACTGCAGAGCTGAATCTCTCTTCTTCTCAAATAGTCGAAGAAGATCCCGTTATGCTGCCAGTTTGGGCATCCAACTCGTCTTGTTCACACGATTTCCTTGATGATACTTTGCCTTATGATGAAGCTATTATGGAGGCCATGTGTGGTAGTGAGAGACCTTGGGAAGATATGCACCATCGCTCTTATTTCCTTCCCAACCTCGAGCTCGCCGAACTAGAAGAGTTTAGGATGACTCTAGCAGAGATGGTTGGTCACCTTGTGGCTCTTTTAGAGTCGCATGATGTTTTTGCGGAAGGGAAAATGGCTAACATTTCCCCAACTATGTCGATCAATATCTCTCGTACTCCCAGAAAGGTTGAGAATGTCTACATTGGTGACGATTGCATTCCTGAGGAGATTGCTATTTACACTGAATTGTTTACAGAACTCTGGGAAGCTTTCGCCTGGTCATATGAGGAGATGCCAGGAATAGACCTCCGCATTGTTGAACATGAGATTAGAACGTATCCCAATGCTAAACCGGTTCGACAACGCTTACGTGCTATGAACCCTAGGAAAGCAGCCGCTATCAAGGCAGAGGTGGAGAAACTGCTCAAAGTTGGTTTCATCTACCCCGTTCCCCTTACCAAATGGGTGTCAAACCCTGTTCCTGTGGATAAGAAGCAGGGAATGATCCGTGTATGCACCGATTTTAGAGATTTGAACTGTGCATGTTCGAAAGACAACTTCCCCACACCATTCATAGATCAAATCTTGGATGCTTGCACCGAAAGTGAGATTTTTTCCTTCATGGATGGCTTTTCCGGATATAACCAGATTCAAATCAAACCCGAGGAACAACATAAGACAACTTTCATTTGTCCTTGGGGAACGTTTGCATATCGGAAAATTCCCTTCGGCCTTAAGAATGCCGGAGCTACATTTCAGCGTGCCATGACCTAAGCCTTTCACGATCTTAAAACGATTATGGAGGTTTTCTTGGATGACCTTGCTGGCCATTCTCGCAAGAGGATGGACCACCCCAAGCACCTCCGCATGATTCTCGAACGATGTATACGATACAAGATTCGATTGAATCCTAATAAATGCATCTTTGCTGTAAGGACGGGTCGCCTTCTGGACTTCATAGTTTCGAAAGAGGGTATTAGAGTCGATCCTCTTAAAGTTGAGGCAATACATCGATTGCCTCCTCCGCACAACTTGTTACAACTTCAGAGCCTCCAAGGGAGAGCCACTTTTCTACACCTTTTTGTAGTCAGTTATTCTAATCTTACCAAAGTTTTCGCGCACCTATTGAAGAAAGACACACCCTTTATCTGGGATGAGCGAGCCCAACAGTCTTTCGACGCCCTTAAGAAAGCTTTGGTATCGGCCCCTATGCTTAGTCCACCAGACTTCGCATGAGATTTTATTCTTTACGTGGCCGCATCTCAAGAGACGATTGGCATGGTCTTGGTTCAGGTTGATGACGCACTTGTCGAGCATGTCATCTATTACCTTAGTCGAAATCTAGTAAACGTTGAGCTAAGATATACTCATGTGGAAAAGCTGGCACTTGCGACTGTTCATTCAGTTCAACGGTTACGACATTACATTTTGCTTAGAACAACCATAGTTGTCGCGCATATCAATCCATTTCAGGTCATGCTATCACGACGCCTTATCGGGGGGAAGTACAATAAATGGATTGTTATCCTTCAGGAGTTCAATCTCGATTTTGCTTCGGCGAAATCGGTGAAATCATTGGTGTTTGCTGAGCTTATGTCTGACCTTCCAAGACTTGATGAGGATATCATTCATGAAGATTCCTTTGTGGATGAGCACTTATTTCTTATCTCATCCGAGGACCCTTGGTATGGGGATATCATTGTATATCTCCAAACTTTGAAGTTTCTTCTGCACTATTCACGAGATGAGCGACGGCGCGTGAAACATCATGCTAAATATTATACTATCGTCGGTGACACTTTGTATCGCCAAGGAAAGGATTCTATCATCCATCGTTGCTTAACTCTCGAAGAAGCGGAGCGGGTGCTTAATGATTGCCATGCTGGGGCGTGTGGCGGTCACTTATCCAGGCTTGCTATAGCCCAACGTATTATGCGAGATGGTTATTTTTGGCCTTCCATCTTTAAGGACCGTGTTAATGCTGTGAAGAGATGTCACCCTTGCCAGGTGTTTTCTCGGAACATACGCTCGCATCCAGTGCCCCTTCATCCGGTTGTCACCATCGGTCCCTTCACTAAATGGGGGGTGGATTTCATGGATTGCAAACCATCTTTGGCTGAGGGGCATCACCATATTATAGTGGCCATGGACAACTTTTCCAAATGGGCTGAGGCCATGCCTACCATTAAAGTTGACGGTGCTACAACAACCCATTTCGTGTTCAATCAAATTATCACTCAGTTCGGTATTCCGAAAGAGATTGTCACTGACCATGGCAGTCACTTTTAGAATAAGATGATGGAGGATTTGTCTCTCAAGCTTGGGTTTCGTCAAGAACACTCATCTTCTTATTATCCCCAAGAAAATGGTCAAGTTGAAGCAATTAATAAGTCTTTAAAGACCATTCTCCAACGTACCATCCAACAAAGCAAGAACAACTGGCACATCATGTTATATCCTGCTTTGTGGGCATATCGAACCGCAGTCAAGACTGCCACCGGGTTCTCACCTTTTCAGTGAGTTCACAGTGTGGAGTCACTATTACCGATTGAATGTGAAATCCCTTCACTTAAACTGTCCATAGAGCTCCTCCCTGATATGACAGGTATTGAGCAACGTTTAATCCACCTTAAGCAACTTGACGAGCAACGTCGAGATGCCGTTGTGGCTATAGATTCCAACAAACATCGTGTTAAGTTTCAGTATGATAGGTTTGTCCATCCCCGGCAGTATGTTGAAGGTGACTTGGTCCTCTTATATGACCAAGCTAAAGAACCCCTGGGGGCAGGCAAGTTAAACCCCATGTGGCATGGTCCTTACATCATGAGGCGTGTCCTGGAAAAAGAAGCCTGTGAATTAGAAGATTATGAGGGGACTATCTTGAAGGAGCCTAGAAATGGTCTCTACCTCAAGCAGTATTACGCTTGAACCTCTGGTTCAGGCTAGTACTTTTGTATACTACTATATAGTTACTTCTGTACATAGTTTAGCTTTATTTTGGTTTTCGGGTCTGCTGATTAGCTTCCGTTTGATTGACAGATGTCAGTAGAGTTTCCTACGTTCTTAAGGTTCGCGGATGGTGCTAGCCGTCATATGCAGTAGCTTGCTTCTGCTGCCTGGGTTATTTTCTCACATGACCACCTAGTTGTGTCCTCAGGAGGTGTTTGTCTTGGTCCTACATCTAACAATGTGGCTGAGTATAGTGCCATCATTGAGCTACTTCGGGATGCCATTTCCCATGGTATCCAGTCTTTAGAAGTCCACCTGGATTCACAACTAGTTGTGTCTCAGCTGAATGGGCAGTACCGTGTGCGAAATCCTATGCTACTACAAAAATTCCTAAGGGTAAGACTCTTGGAACGAGATTTTGTTTCAATTACATATATTCATGTTCCGAGAAGTGTTAATCATATATTTGATGCATACACTAACTATGTATTAGATTGGAATTTGTCACATTAACCATGAAGCACACAAATAAAAGAGACATTCATACATTTGTACATACACACATATAGTAGAAGCGGAGAACCAAAGTTTTTTATAAATATGTCCAAAGATGGTAGTGTCATACAAAATTGGAGCCCATAGCCCTCAAAAATATATATATCGATACAAAAATGAGATCCTGAGATATCTACTCCCTACGAGGAGGCCTAGCTGCTGCCCCGACAGGCTGTGTCTCATAGAAATAATGGACTGCATTGGCTACCCGCTGCAGTAGTCGCACCCAGTCACCCGGAACCCCCACTACTTGGCGCTGCATGGCCTCAGGTAGGCGCACCACCTCTATCTATGGAACCCTGGAAACCATCTGTGATAGGTTGCACTGCAAGGTCTGTAGAGTGCGCTCTGCTGCAGCACCACCTGCCTCATCACCCTTGCCTCGACGACCATGTCTCGGGAAGCCATCGGGTCTCACTGGGCCCTTGTCTGCGAACAAACAGTCAACCATTAGCATATGATACTACCACCAAAAATATTTTTGCATTTACATCTATAATAAAAAATCTATAAAAATTTAATACACAAAAACCTAAAAAGAGTACTCACCAATGTCTCTGAACGCGGCGCCTTGTGGGAGTGGCATGTCCTGGTCTTGGAGGAAGTCTATCCCTGCATAGGGATAGTCCTCTATGGAAATGACCTGTCGGTCCCACCAATGGAAGAACTCCTCAGTATATGGTGATTCCAGACAAACACCACCCTGTCATGTCAAGATCTCAGCCCATCGGGTCAGGGCTGGATCGCGGAGACTATGAGGAGGGACATCCACCCTCGGACTAAGCCCCGGAACTCTTTCAAAGAAGAAGCTGCACAAGATACTGCCATACCCAAATTTTTTGGCCTTCCCTTCTTTGCATTCTGTCCGTTAGGTCTTCATAGAACCCAGTAGTGTGGTACACCAATCAAATACTATAGGCTTCATGCATTGTGATGCATAGAACATCACTGGCCTGGATGCATGGTGCAGAGATTTTGAACCCGTTATCCACACTAAGGTAGCCACAATGATCTTCATGCTAAGATCTACTATGGAATTGATGGGAACCTGACTTCCCACCGCTCGTGTGTTTGCGGGACAATACCGTGCTATGTAATCAAGGACGGTGATCCCACCACCCACAGTACAAAACCGAAGACTGGCCACCTCATCTCGATAGGACAAACCGGTAATGAAGTAGATGTCTTCCACTTCCAGTGTGAGGATTTTCCCATTGAGATTGAAGTTCTGTGCATCAGCATCCCAATAATCTATCAAGCATCGGAGTAGTAGGTTTTGGGCCCTCAAACCCCCTATACTCCAGAATTTGTATAACCCACATGCTTGCAATGCTTTCTGTGCTTGCACATGATTACGCACGACCTCATCTACTTGGTCATGCTCCCTCTCCCTCCACTCTAGAACCATCCTGGAGTGAGAAAAAACAAATATTTTGGTCAAATTCTTTTGCAAAATCAACTTCACGGCCGTACCTGCGGGCTAATTTGTATACATGGGAAGGTACACGTAGTAAACCTGTGCATTGACTGCGAGTATCGTGCCCTACCCGCGACCCGCATAGTAATAACCCCGCTGAAGCCATTTAGGGCTTGGCCAAACTAAAAATCCCACCGTTGAAAACTAAAATGAATGCAATGAAATTAAAGGTATGGATGAGACTACCAACCTACTCCGGACGGTTCGATGAACAGACGCTTGTAGCTCCCAGAATCGGTAGTTGAACTTCAAGGTGAAAACTAACCTCAAAGCTCCAAATGGTTGAATAGTAAAAATGAATTGTAAATTGTAAATTTTTATTACTATTTATAATTTTCAGGACCCACTTGTCTATAGTTTTTATCGTTTGATGCCGTTATGGACTAATATAATGTCATGGAGTAGAATTTTTAATCAGATTTCTTCAGCGAAAGTTGTTTTGGACCATTTCACACCTACGACAGGTACGTTTCACACCTGGCATATAGGTTAGATGTCATTTTCACATGCATTATGCATTTGACCTTTTGACCACTTTCGTAAACCCTAGGTGCGACCCCACTTCGTAACCAACACGGAACCTTCACACTACTATAGAAGTGTCGTTATGTGGCGGTAGGGCTTTTTCTAAACATGGGTACCCTAGTTAGAACCCCTTTGTGCATTATGGTGCCCATGCCGTTGTTTGTCCTTAGGATTGGGATTCATTGTGGTTACGCCATGATGTTGCGATAAAGACTCATACTCTACTTTGTCTTATGCTGGCCATCTCCCTTACAGACACCCCTTAGTTATATCATGTTGTGAATGCATTGCATCATCCTGCTTGCCGCTTGAGCCTTGTGTCGGCTCCCGCTTACTCAGTTGTTAGCCTGGTGCCTGAGCACTTCTCCCTGTCGAGCCTTGCAGAGCTTCCATTTGTCCTTCACAATTTGATGACCTTTTTGACCCCGAGGGAACACCCCTCCGAGTGTCCACATCCTGCATGCACTTCCTTGCATTGATCATAGGTATGTTCCACTACTTGGAACTAGTATGCTCGCTATTTAACACTCGTTCCCTCACTTGTTGTACTATAAGCAATTTTATTCTTTTTCAAGCTTTCCCCAAATATGAAAAAGACCAAAAAAATCAAATATTCCAAAAATATGGATAGGATTATGGTTACTACTTCTTGTTGGCAGCTGTTGTGTCGCCTTTGAACAGAGAATTCATTCCACTCCATACATTATGAGTCAGGACTATAGTTGAACCTTAGAAGCTGTACTTGTTTCTCAGTTTTCTCCACCAATTGGTTAAGCTTCTAGTCATTATGGAGCCCTTTGTAATGCCTCCTACATTGCACAATTTATGTCAAGTATATGCTACCTGAGTCTATCCATCTGCTCATGCTCTTGTTCAAAGGAAGTCCTGAACCCAGAGTCGGCCTCTCCTCAGATCTCTTGACTATTGCATGTCAGTCATCCTTATTGAGTCAGTCCGTTTCACCTGAGTTCTTCCAAATATTTCAGCGTAGCTGGTACCATCGTGTTGGTTGATGGGGGATGCCTTAATTCCCTCCTTCCAGCGAGTCTCGTTCTGTTGAATTCAACCCATTTATTCCAGAACTTGAGGCTTAGAGTTCGTTTGAGTACCTTGAGGCTTGCAGTCATTAGTGGCAGGTTCTCTCGCCATCGATAGTTTTGGGAATACATCAATGTCCCTTGATCGATGGATTCATCCTAGTGTTCGACTTCAACTCATTTATTCACACTCCGATGATTGTGCTCTGTGCCTTGATGCCCATTTTCATTATTGGTGGGTTATCTTGCGTCTGTTAACAGTATACATCATTGACCGGTAATCAGACAATGTCACATCAGGTTCGACCTCAACTCCTTTATTCACTTGATGGGACTTGCACCGTCGAAGACTTATGTAGAAGACCCCGAGCGATAGTGGCATTCAGTATGCTACTTATGACTATGACTTTACATCTGAGATATCACCTCTCAGATATCAGCAGTTTGTACCTCCAGTTTGCACCAGTTGTTTCCTATTCAGCAGGAGACCATATCTTACTGTAGAGGGATCGTGGCTATGATCACTTATGACATATATTCACTATGTACTGCCTATTCATGGCCATTGTATCAGATTGTTGTACTACCGACATGTATTCAGGGACACTATTGTATTATGATGAGTGAGATGCTCTTTCCACTTGTGTTTCCATCACTCCACTTTTGAGATTTATAATGTATTTCGGCCATCGTAGCATCAGTCTCTGACCTCACACATTAGGGGGCATATGTTACAACGTAATCTTCCACCTTGTGAGAATCAACATTCTTTGGCCTAGAGGATCCATTTCACTGACCCAGAACCACTTTATATCCTTCAGACACTATTTTCCCTATTTTTTCCCTTGTACGCTTGCTGCATCATTACAGTGGGCGTACCCACGAGTTGCATCACTATAGCCCACAGGTAGCATGTAAAATGGTAAAAATCACTAGTTTATTACTTTTTACTCCCAAAAAGCGGTCATTGGGTGACCTTTGACTCTCCATCTTCCCAAGAAACGTCTCGATGTGTCCTTTCACTTACCTTTGAGAGGACTATATATTGAGCACATATGCCTTATGGATGGGAGGAGAAAGAAGAGCAAGAGAACTCTAGTGGATTTTTGCCCTATCTTGAGTCTACACTCATTGATCCTTGTAGTTGTGAACCCCTTATGTTCACCTTCCAAACTCCTACCATAGTTTGAGTTTGCCATTCATGGAGGATTGAAGTGGTGGAGGCACAAGTGGATTGATCCAGATCTTGGTTCAGATTGGTTGCCGGCAAGAAGTCGTATCACATTGTACTTCTTCTTGTTTATTAATAGAAATACTCATATTCTCGTCCATTAATGTTGTAAATGTTGTTTATCTTACATTGGGTTGCATTTACTTGTTATATCATGGGCCATTTCTATTGATTATGTTAATTCCGTTTATATATTATATGTACTTGTTGTATATTGGCTGTCAAGACTAATTTGTAGATTCAAGTGCACGGATTGAAAAGCTCCAACGGGGATCTACATCAAATGTTTGGATCGAGGTTGGTTATATTCTTCATTATCTTAGCATTGTCATTTATATAGCATAGCATTGGGAATTGAGTTGATTTCTGGTAGTTAGGTGTTTGTTGTGGTCTACCCCAAGCCATAGTGAGTTTTCTCCAACACAACCATGTCTTTCCTTGCTTTTTCTGATGGGAAGAATAGAGATGAGATGTTAAAATCCATGAAAAGGTTTAATGACTACATGGATTTTATTTTTGATTGTGGAAAGGAATTGTCCTTCATAGAGTACCGTGTTTTGCAAGACAATCTTGAATCAAGAAGGTCTGCTCAAAATTATAATTCTCTCAAGAAGAAAAAACCATCTATCTATGGGGATTTCATGAAACAATTTACAACCAATGATACCAAAAACTCTTTTGAAGAAGATGTTTCAAGGAAGAGGACAACTACAATCACATAACAACCTTCAAATCAGTCCATGCATAATGCAAATCCTTATACTACACAAGATGGAGAGGTTTCAAGCTGGATGCTGGAGGATAGAGAGGAAGCAGATTCACTTGAGCATGAAGAAGGTTCAAATCAGTCATCTTGTGCCCGAGAAGAAGCCATACCACTAGATTCTCTCCTATTTGATGTCCAACTAGAGGAGGAATAACCTTATGAAACTACTTTGAATCTTACGGTGGACTCAAAAGAAGAAGAGCATTGTTGTTCTTCTAATCAATTCACGGTATCATTAGATTTGAAGGAGGAAGGTAGACTTCATGAGGATTTGAGCATGTCACATTTTCCATATTTCATTGAGCATGACCATGAACACATAGATTAATGTGTTCCTGAGGAGAAGGAGAAACTTCTTGAGCTAATGGAGCATAAAAATCTGCATGTGCATGAAGGAGATCCAAAGTTGCTTGTGTATGAGGAGAGAGATGATATGGATGATGTGGACCAATCTCTTGTCTTGATGCCAATGGAGTACATACCATTCAGATATACAAGTAAAGGAACTTGTTTGTACAAGGATTGGATATATAAGTACATAGTGGAAATGTAGATCCAAGGGTGCACCAAACTTGCATACTTTGGAAGAAGGAAAATTGGCATGACTCTCAAAGAGTTCCCTAGTGAACAAGAAAATCCACATGCATGGCATATGCATGAGGAGAATTTAGATCTGCAAATGAAGAGGATATATTCATGCATGATTATTGGATCATCCAACAATTAATTATTTCCATTCACCATTTTGGTGGGCATCATGTAGAAAGCTTGGAGTTCAATGGATGCTATCCATTGGGGAGCCTATTTTGCACTACCAAGTTTCAAACTTGAATTATTTTATGAGGTATGAGTACATTGAGAGGGTTTCAAAGTGCCTCATGACCATTCAAGGCACATACATTAGCATGTCTTATCATTTTAGAGACATTGAAATTTTTCTATGAATGCATGAGAAGGGATTGGAAGGTATCCCATCGGGTAGACCACCTGATAAGGTGGAGAAGCATAAGGCCGAATTGAGGATGGATGTGCAATCCATCAATATATTTCATTACGAGCATTTGAAAAGGTTCAAGGAAGGAAAGGAAAGGGACATCAACATGTTCTTTCACTAGAAACACACCAAACCAAGTCCTCTTGCGTTTCTTATGGGCCTAGTAGTAGTAAATATGAAGATCAAAATAGATTACATGTGCATAAGGAACAAAGTACTTAACAATGAGATCAAGGAGGCCTTAAAAATTCTCCATGACACACATGTTTCAATGTCACAATCTTGTTGGATAGATACTTCATTGGAAGATCCATCTTTCCTTGAAGCCATGGAGAAGATCGAGAAAGAAATGACTGCAATCCAAGGTAATTTTTCACATATACTTTTTGATGGAGATTATTTGTATGATCTTGTTCATATGTTGTAGGGAGCATCCTTGAAGGATGATGAAGAGATTTTCAAGCTCAACGATGAGTTGATGGCCACCCAAGATTCTTTGAGAATCACTCAAAGTTCCCTCTTGGAATCCAAGATGGAGATAGAACAATTTCACCAAGAATTGCAGAGATCACATACTCCCTCCTACATTCAAATCATCCATTCTCTTTCGGTTCATGACATTCAGAGTTCTATAGAGGAACCTTGTGAGATGGTGGTTCATGATATGCATGATGACATGCATGTTCTTGAGGAGTTTAAAGATGCAGATGGTGAGTTCCAAGCACATACTACCTTTTAGAGCAAAACTGAGCCTCTTCCGGGAGTGAGTCATTCCTCCATTGAGGAGTTAGAAGAGCTCATGTTTGATGGACCAGACTTTGATGGAGTTGATGCATCCACATCGTTGGTGGATACTGGTTGCATAGATTTGGTTCATCCTTGGACTAGTGGTAGAGAGTTGATCCATTGGGAGTACTCACATAGGGAAACACCTTTCTTTCCAATTGGATCATTGGGTTGGAGTGTCTCTTCGTACCTATTTGGGAGAAAAGACACATGAGCGATATTCCTGCTTGCATTTATGGAGACTTATTGGATACATTTTACACTTCTTGTGAGCAGCATGCACTAGTACAAAATGAGGAATTAATGACCAAAAAAGTGACTAAAATTAGGCTATAAACGACTATTTTTGAGTCAACAACTAATAGTAGCTAATTTCCACTATCTTATAGCTAGTGGTATTTCACTAGTCATTGATTGGTTGAATTATTAGTCATTGATAGTCATTGATTTAGTCATTGATAGTCACTGATCTAGTCATTGATTTAGTAATTGATAATCACTGATTTAGTCATTGATTGCCATAATTAATGACCAAATATACGACTAAATAAACTACTAGATGATAACATATTAATGACTAAGCTAAATACGACTAACCGTTAGTCGCGCTATAAGATACCGGAAATTAGCTACTAATAGTCGTATATATGTGAATTTAGTCATTTTCTTAGTCACTAATTTATGATAGGGTACAGAGGAATCGAACCACCAATCTCCTGCCTATAATTAGGCAGGTGCTCTACCATTGAGCTAGCACCCTTTAAGAAGTTGTTATTGCTTGACAATGATGATATTCAAACAAATTTTGTTGTATTAAGTGTCATATAAGCCTCAACTCGAAAATATGGTTGTATTAAGTGTCATAATTGTAGGTTTCATGCCAAATAAGTGGAATTTGGCACTTTATTTTAGAATAATTATGAAAGGGGAAGTATGGATCAGCAAAAATTTTAAGACAAACAAATAGCTACACTTATAGAAAATAAAATTCTCAAAATAAATTGGGATAACACATATTCAACTTCACTTGGCAGCAGGTTTTAGCACATACCAAGAATTTACACCAGCATTGGAAATAATATCAAACAAATTCTATGTGTTCGGACCCAAACGAGCTCCAATGCCATTGCTTTAGCAACAGATGCAATGTGAACCCCAACAAGAAGTTGATTTACCATTTTCACAGAACTAGCAAAACCAACAAACATGTAAAAGTGAAATTAAATTGTCTTTGAATAATGAGTATTTGTACAATCTGCACAACCCAAGTTATACATTAAGCACTCTAACATTCCTACTTGAGCAATGCATTCACAATCTCAAGAAAGCATACTGCTGACCTACAAATGTTTGCTGAAAAATATTACTTTCTTTCACTGCCTAAAAAATACTTTAGAGAATGATACTTTTCAGTGATATATGAGAATGATACTCTGAATCTATGATTTGAGACTTGAGATTTTCCATCCTTTGAAAATTCAACACTACAAAGATGAAGAGACAAGGTATCAATTAATATTGAATTAAAGAATGCTGCAAAACACCTAGGAACTTAATATTCTTCTTAGTCTAGAATAATTGAATATAATGGATACCTTAGTATTGCTTTCAGTCTAAAAGCTTGAAATATAAAATTAAAATATAAGAAATTTCCAACTTTTTCATATACATTTTAATTCAATACACATAACCAACTTGAAATTTGAACAGTGCCTTCAAAACTTCCATATGCTACATGAAGGTTACAGTGGAAAGTTTATGCATGTTCAGAAAAGGAAGAGTGAAATGCTACATTCAAATTATTTGCATTGTTTCCTGAGATACCAAAATATACCGATCCCTCTGCTACTATGAGGAATGGATATGTTGGGTGGTGGGCGCCCTGTTCTAAATATGATGGGTGGTGGGCGCCCTATTATGAATCTGTCTAAATATGATCCCTCTGCTAATATGAGGAATGTAGCCCTGACTTCACTTCAATCAGAAGCACAATACAGTGGGATGACTCTGAGAAGCCTTGCTTCTTTTAGATTTCACCAAATGAAGATTTTAAAAACCTTCATGTGGATTCACATGATTGATGAGAAAAAAGAGTAAAATCAATTATTTGATATGACAAGGTTAATAATACTAGCCCAGTCTCTAATGATAATTATCCTGCTATATTGTATGCGAGACCGAGAATCATTTCATTATTTTTTCAACTTTTCTTCCTTCAACTAGATAAATCTTTGGGCATTACTTACATTCATCCTTTGGAATCTGCATATATCCTGCTCATATAGACATATATCCACACTATGAGATATAATCAAGAGATGCTTTGTTTCTATCATCTCTGTATCAAAAGGAAAAATATATTTGGATGGTCTATGGCACAGTGCTGGATCATCTTCTCATAGAAATACTACTTTCCCACAGAGTTCATAAGTGCATAATTTTCAGACATAGATCTACCGAAACCAAACAAATGGAGGATAGATGTCTTCAACGTAATGCCTTAAATTTATAGCTTAATTCCATGATGTCAATCTTTCCTCCACTCTGGAGTGACTCTTGACTTTGAGGCGACTCAACTCATGGGCATCATTTGTTAACAGTATACACTTGAGGGTGATCATTAATACAAACACAATTATGGTCTTGAACACCACTCTCAGTCCATATATGCATGGCTAAAGCAATATTGTTGTGCGCATATATTAGAATAATTCTGCAGACTCCACATTCAGTATTTACCCTTAAAGTCTAGGTGATGCAAATGGTATGTATCAAGTTTCAATTCTAGTACATCTGCATTAGAAAACAAATTCACACAACAGGAAGGGAACATTTTTTTTCACCAGATTGGACTAGAGAATTTCATGTTTCAATAAGTTATACAGTGCAAGTCTGTTGTCACTTTGCTATATATATTCCATGTTCTTATAGTCCACTTTGGCCACTGGAAAGTGTTACATAAATTCTTCTTTTTTTTATATCTACCTACAAAGTGCACTTATAATGTCTACATATTAGTTCAGTCTCTGAGCCAAGGAAATACATTCAGAAATCTAACGTGGTAAAGCTAAGTCTAACGTGGTTCGAGCTTGCTTAAATTAGAGTCTTTAGGTATTCCCTTTAAGTGGCCTTAATTTAGGGCCTTCTCATAATCATCGGGGCAGGGCCTATTACAAATGATTATCGTCAGTAATGTATTCCCCTTCGGGATTTTAATGGGTTACAGTAGCCTATAGGAGGGGCTCATCATCTGTGGCTTATAATAAATCAGAAACGTTAAGGATGGTATTCCCAGGAACATAGAATGTGTGCTACAGAAAAATATATGTGCTAAGGATGATACCTCCTTCTAGGGTTAATGTATCTCTATTCATATATTGACCCACATCATTAAGTTATCCCACATGAGGGGTCTCAACCTGCTCATCTATCCGATTTATCTGTGAGTTTCCCACAACTGTTAACTTTACTAGATTAATTTTACCTTTAGGAAAAGGGTTCATATAAGGGTTCGTATAAGTAAAGGGTTAGTATGGGTTAGTCTGGGTTGGTTTGTATGGGGGTGTGTCTAGATATATTTCCTTATTTTTGGGGTGGGTTAGTGTGGGATTGACCCATCCTTACTCTAAGTATATTTCCACTTCTCCAATGTTGGAGTCGGAACTGTCCCTTCTGTAGCTCAAGGTTCCTAATCTATGAAAATACTATCATATAGTTAAATAATGGACACTCAAGAATGGGACACTAAGGTCCTCTGTATCTCAAGGTTTCTATTACTAAGGTTCCTAATCTGTAGCTATCCTAAAGTCTAGGAACGCATACCTTTGAGCTGATTTATGAGCTTACTAAGGTTCCAAAGAAATCTGTGGAATGCATACTTCAAAGACACCTACATGTAAGAGCACACTTACAAGGACACCTACATTCTTAAGGGGATAAAATTTATCGGAATACATATGAAGATAAATAGAAGACATGACTATCTCAGCGACTTGGGGCCAAGGAAATAAGAATAAGGCCAAGTATCGTTGGCTTGGATACCAAAATAAGGTGGAGAGGTAGTTTTAGGATTCCCTAAAAAGGCAGTAATACTTTCCATGGACCTTGTAAAGATGAAGTGCTCCTTTGTCTTGGTCTCCTGAATATGGCAGAGATGGCATATCCTATCTGTTTGCGTGATATGATGTTCTACTTAAACTCGTAGCTAGTGCCAAAGAAGACAGTTGCACCAAATTTGTTAATATTCAATATGATAATATAGATAACATCAGTATTCCATTCAATTTCACAACAATAGCATATACAAGATCATTGAAAGAACAACAAGCACAACATAAACACAAGAGACACAATTTATCCTAGGAAACCCTCATGGGGTAGAAAACCCAGCAAAACTTCCTCAATATAGATGATCAACAAATACAAAGATGTAATCCGCAAACAAGAGCTCCTTCTCCTCCTTTGCATATCTCTCTCTCTCCTATGTGAATTCACAAGTGAGTGAGTGTGTGTTAAATGAGGAACACACCTCCTCTATTTATACTTTACATTCACTTGACAGGTTGGCCTCAATAGTTGATTCTCTTGCTGACTAGGCCGACCCCTCTAGGGGACTTAAACACCCCATTACAAATGATTCTTAGGGGATCTATTGCCCCGAATTACATGGGAGGATTTACCTCAATGACTTTACATAATAATAACATCCCGATGGAGGAATAAAACATCTTCGGATGAATAATAATAAAGTACAAATATAATATTCTTTGAAGTTACAATATTTCAACACTCCCCCTTAATGAGAAGGATATTCTAACAACATCTGCAGGAGCAAGGAGTCATCAACTACATCACAGTGATCCATCTATAAGTCATTGGAAGTTTTCTTTAATCATCATTAGTAACTCAAATAGCTACTAGAATATCTTCAATACTGGAACATCAACATCTTCAGTATTGAGTCTTCATATTCTGCAACACTCAATCACTCGATCAAATACAAAAACAACATCATCTGGATCTCTTGATCAACAACATCATCATCTGGATATCTTGATAAACAACATCATCATCTGGATCTCCCGATTAACAGCATCATCTAGATCTCCCGATCAACAGCATCATCTGGATCTCTCGATCAACAACATCATCATCTAGATCTCTCGATCAACAACATCATCATCTGGATCTCTCGATCAACAACATCATCATATGGATCTCCCGATCAACAACATCATTTGGATCTCTCGATCAACAACATCATCATCTGGATCTTCCGATCAACAACATCATCATATCTGCAACACACATGATCCAATTATGGGATGATCAATCCCTCTCACGTTAGGACATAAGTCCAAGGATGATACAATCCTTATCCACTTACGGGATGATCAATCCCTCTCACTTGATGACATAAGTCCAAGGATGATACAATCCTGATTCACTTACGAGATGATCAATCCCTCTCACTTTAGGGCATAAGTCCAAGGATGATACAATCCTGATCCACTTATGGGATGATCAATCCCTCTCACTTTAAGACACCACACCATGTCTTAGGACGATGCAATCCCAACCAGAGTGCCAGTACTTTTTAATACTAGATGTGACCTAGATCAAATCTAGGATTTACCACCACAGAGCCAGTCTTTTTTCATATTGGATGTGACCTAGATCAAATCTAGGATTTACCAGCACAAAGCCAGTCCTTTTTCATACTGGATGTGACCTAGATCAAATCTAGGATTTACCACCATAGGGACAGTCCTTTTTCATACTGGATGTGACCTAGATCAAATCTAGGATTTACCACCACAGAGCCAATCCTTTTTTATACTGGATGTGACCTAGATCAAATATAGGATTTACCACCACAGAGCCAGTCCTTTTTCATACTGGATGTGACCTAGATCAAATCTAGTATTTACCACACAACATCATCACATTCTCGGAGATAAGAGTCTACATATCTCTTTTAGGACATATGTCCAGGGATGATACAATCCCACTGCAACAAAAGATCAAGAGTCTACAGATCCCTTTAGGACATGTGTCCAGGGATGATACAATCCCACTCGTCAACTTAGATCAAATATAAGGACCACTGATCGACCTCATCGTCAGTACAAGTATCCTCATCATCGACCTCATCGTCGGTACAGTAATCCTCATCATTGACCTCATCGTCGGTACATACATCCTCATCATCGATACAAGTATCCTCATCATCGATACAAGTATCCTCATCGACCATATTGTCGGTACATGTATCATCGACCTCATCGTCAATCATTGACCATATCACTCCCCCTTTCGAGGAGGGTCCTTTTGAAATACACCAATCTTGTCTCGAAAATACTCAAACTTTACTCGAGACATAGGTTTGGTCAATACATCAGCAACTTTCTCATCAATGCTCAGATACCCGAGCTTTATAGATCCTTTCTGCACCATATCTCGTATATAGAAATATCGAATCTCTATGTGCTTTGACTTATCATGGAACACTGGATTCTTTTTCATCTTGATACAACTCTGGTTGTCACAGAGGATCACAATGGAGTCCATCTCTAAGTCAAATAGTCCTGACAACAGCTTCCGAAGCCATATGGATTCACAACTAGAAGAGCAAGCTACTATATATTCTGCTTCAGCTGTGCTGAGAGCCACATTGTATTGCTTCTTGCTAAACCACAATTTCATAGTAGATCCCATACAATAACATCCACCCGATGTGCTCTTTCTGTTTGAGACACTTCCAGCCCAATCTGCATCTATATAACCATACAATCTGAAGTCATGATCTTCAAGATAATATAGTTCAAAGTCTATCGTACCTTTTAGGTACCTCATCACATGCTTTGCAACTACTAGGTGAACACATATAGGCTCAACTATATGCTAACTCAAGGTGTTCATAGCAAAACATATATCTGGCCTGGTATTCGTTAAATACATCAACGAACCAGTCATATGTCTGTAAATTGTGGAAACCATTGTCCATCATGCCAGATCTCTACTTCACATTTTCCTTGGTTAAGGAAAAATATCATCTGATCTCAACCACATAAATAATCACAAGAATCTTGCCAAGATTCTTTAACTCTGATATCTACTCCCTCTGAAGTGGAGTATTGTCCTCCCTCTGTGACTGAACATCATGCACACTCTACATTGAGTGATCTTCTGCATATCTATCTATTACATCTCCCGTCAGATGGGTCTATTGATATGAGCCTCAAGATCACTCGAACTCTATGGTGAGTTCCTTCTTGCTTCCATCTGAGAGAAGCATGTCATCTGTATATAGAAACCCTCTTCAACCTTGTAGCAAAGGTTGAAATCCGCATCACCTGTGGTGATCATCAAGCTCATCAAATGATTATCGATCCTGGGTACCTGTTGGACCCATACAAAGCCTCTTCTATCGAATCCTGGGAGTTTTCTTGATATGCAGTTCTTCTTCAATTACACCATTCAATAGAGCGGTCTTGTCATCCATGGGTGTAATCTATCTCTGGAAGTGTGTCTAGCCACTTGGAGCAAACATCTCGCCATGATCCTCTCCCTCTTTCTAAGAGAATCCTCTAGCCAATAGCCTTCTATAATACATTTGATTTGTAAGTCTTCTTGTTGAACATCCATCACTTTTTCTTTGGAACAGGTGTTCATCATCCTTCTTTTGATCATAGCACATGATATTTCCTACAAATCAAATTTAATTACATGATTAGTAACACTTCATAATCATCAAATCATGTTGACATTTCAATGATAACTTATTATGCATACTGATATGATTCACATAGTTATGCAACTATCTTGACTAATACTTTGGCACAACACTTTTCCATATCTTGTATGCATACAGTGGCTATCTAGATGCCTTCCATCTCTACCAAAACATACTATTAAGAGCGTGCACAACTCCCAGCATGTTAGCAAAGAGGTTTCATTCTAGACAAGCAACAATGGAATGTTTGTCCAACTTACCCATCATATGCATATTAGTAGTATACTATTCAATGATATATGAATGCTTACACTATGCATGATATATTCTAGGAATACAAATATGCATACAACTATTACGAGCAATATCATTAACTATTCATAGATTCAAGAAGTAATTCAAATAACAACTCAAATACTTATCTTTTATGTTTGTGTGGTTGCCTCCCTCTTGATCTCTATTTTCCCCTTTATGATAGCATCATGATTATATGTCTTTGAACTTCTATCCATCCCGGACCACTATGCATGCTTAAGTGTGCACTAGTGTCATCATTGTGTCATCCTCAAGATCTCATACATAATCATACATTCATTAGTATAATCTCAATACTATCAAAAAATTATGATTCTAAATAATCTTAAACATGTATGGTCATGATCATTTCATACACAAGTATACTTATCTAAGATCCTAACACAAAGTAGGATTTTAACTTGATATAGGAAAACATACTTGGATTATCATGCTTGCTAGTTATGTCTAAAACGGTATCTTCTTTGTTCTCTTCAATGATTTAGAGACCTTGTGCTAGTAACCTACATATCTCATAAGTTAAGCATAGTAGAACCAAATCATACATACCTCGTAAGTAGAGCTTCTATGTGATCAAAGAATGTGGATAATTCTTTGTCTTCATGTCATCATGGTCATATAGATTTGTCTTACTTGATGTACCTTTCATGTTAGCAGACAACATCATCCTCATACAACACCACAAGTGCATTAGTACAATCATAAGTGTCATAACCCCAATCAATGAATGTCTTCTATCATTCACATGAATTCATACTTTTACTAAGGTGATGAGACAATCTAAAATTAATCATGATTGTACTAACCTTAATAATATGAAGACAAACATATCATGAACTTCATCATGAAAGAGATTTCAAAACATACCTGTATCTTCTCAAGTCATACCTGTCGAGATTGCTTGTAGTCTTCTCTATAAGGGTAAAACCCTAACCATCCAAGGTATATCACTTGTAAACATCTTATATAGGTTCATGGTGCTAGGATGATAGAATATCAGTGCCATTTAAACGTCCTTCATTGTTTCCCTATGAGTCTCCCAACTTTGCTAGGGTTTCTTCTTACTTGGAAACCCTAATTTTCAATCTTCTTCCTCCCACAACATTTTGATGGAGGATTAATATCTATGATGAATGGATTCCAAATACATTTTCAAAGTTTCCAATGTTGCATTAGGTGTCTCCAACATTGTATCATGTCATGCCATACCTAAAAACTTAAAAACCTAAGTGAGAGCTTCTTCCTCCTCTTCTTTGATTTCCTCCATTGATCCATTTCAGATGTGTCGTATTGTTTCTGGTGTATCTCTGAAATTTTGGATCTGTAGGGTCTGAACCTTCTTCCTGTGGTATCTTGACCTGTCATATTTCCAAACCCATAGGTTTGAGCTTCATTGGATTCTCCATTAGAGAGATATGCTCAATTTCCCAACATGGCTTGTTTAAGGGATGAAACAACATAGCGAACTTGTACGGAGTGCCACGTGTCACTGTTTCAACTTATGCCTCTAAAACTTGGACCTGTGAAACTTCAGTCTGTACCCTAACTTTCAATTTTTGCAGAATTCCATTTGAAGCTTCCTAGCCTGATATATGACCTTTTTACCTAGGTCACTTGTTTAGGGATTCATTCTGGAAGAGACAGAAATCCTAACTTGTACGGATCATATATCAGAAAGTACAATGTATCCGAGGATGAAAATCAGACACAAGGTATAGGAAAATTTCATCTTCGTCTTGTCCAAGTTTCAGATCTTGAACCTTCTCCAAAAATGATTTATAGCGAAAGTTCCACGATGACTAGGTTTTGCTATACAAAGCCCTAACTTTCAAATTGTCGCAAGTGAAACAAGTGTCGTAAGTGCCATACATTTCCTTCCTTCAGAATAGCTTTAATACCATGTTAAGATTCAATATGCTATGATAGATAAAATCAGTATTCCATTCAATTTCACAACAATAGCATATACAGGATCACTGAAAGAACAACAAGCACAACATAAACACAAGAGACACAATTTATCCTGGGAAACCCTCATGGGGTAGAAAACCCACCGAAACTTCCTCAATATAGATGATCAACAAATACAAAGATGTAATCCCCAAACAAGAGCTCCTTCTCCTCCTTTGCATATCTATCTCTCTCTCCTATGCGAATTCACAAGTGAGTGAGTGTGTGTTAAATAAGGAACACACCTCCTCTATTTATACTTTACATTTACTTGAATAGCAACACTTGACAAGTTGGCCTCAATAGTTTATTCTCTTGCTGACTGGGCCGACCCCTCTAGGGGACTTAAACACCCCATTACAAATTACTCTTAGGGGATCTATTGCCCTGACTTACATGGGAGGATTTACCTCAATGACTTTACATAATAATAACATCTCGATGGAGGAATAAAACATTTCCGGATGAATAATAATAAAGTACAAATAGAATACTCTTTGAAGTTACAATATTTCAACAAAATTAAGTACATATAGACATATAGACATATATCCACACTATGAGATATAATCAAGAGATGCTTTGTTTCTATCATCTCTATATCAAAAGGAAAAATATATTTGGATGGTCTATGGCACAGTGTTGGATCATCTTCTCATAGAAATACTACTTTCCCATAGAGTTCATAAGTGCATAATTTTCAGACAGAGGTCTCTCGAAACCAAACAAATGGAAGATATGTGTCTTGAATGTAATGCCTTAAATTTCTAGCCTAATTCCATGATGTCAATATTTCCTCCACTCTGGAGTGACTCTTGAGGCAGCTCAACTCTTGGGAATCATTTGTTAATAGTATGCACTTGAGGGTGATCATTGATACAAACACAATTATGGTCTTGAACACCACCCTCTGTCCATATCATGGCTAAAACAATATTGCTGTGCACATATATCAGAATAATTCTGCACACTCCAAAGTCAGTATTTACCCTTAAAGTCTAGGTGATGCAAAAGGCATGTATGAAGCTTCAATTCTAGTACATCTGCATTAGAAAAAAAAATCACACAGCAGGAAGGGGGTATTTTTTTTCACCAGATTGGACTAGAGAATTTCATGTTTCAATAAGTTATACAGTGCAAGTCTGCTGTCACGTTGCTATATATATTCCATGTTCTTATATTCCACTTTGGCCACTGGCAAGTGTTACATAATTTTTTTTTTTTATATCTCCCTACAAAGTGCACTTATAATGTCTCCATCTAACCCATTCGAATTGCAATGGGAGCAACTAGTTCTGATTTCTATACTATTAATTCCCCAGGTTATAATTCCTTCAGATATCTTCTATGATCTACCTTTTCTCTATTTTTTTGGGTTTATGTTTCCCTATCAATGTGTTGCAAAACCAGTTTACATTTGCATGAAACTGGGTAAATTTGAGCTACAATCCTAACATGAATAAATATGCAGGGTCTGTTAGCCAAACAACTTTTTCAGTATACAAAAATTGTAAAGAACATCTTACTAGCATATGAGACCATACATGGATGCCAAGTCGAGCTACTGTAACTATAACCATTTCTTCATTTGCACTTGCCAGAGGCGAATAAACAATGTAAAGGCGAGATGAGTACTGACCAGTCACAAAACATAGAAGAACATGCATTGGAATAAGATTTATTATGAAAGTGTAACCTCCCCAGGAACAGACCTACAATGAAGAACCTATATTAAAATTATCTTTATAATATCAATAGCAATAATTGCATCATGCATGGATATCATTTTTTATTCCTATGACCTGCTTACCATATAAAAGTAAGCCAAGGCATTTAAAGTAGCATAAAAGAGATATCCAGTGTTCAATGTCTGCAAAAGTTCAAAATAATGATCACATTAACAAAACAGAAATCTCCAACATATTAAAATTATTTTCAGGCCATAATAAGATTAGTTTCATTACAGACTCTAGTCAATTTCCTCAGAAGTTTAACTACATATTATAAGACAATATGTGCAAATATTCATGAATGGACATGACTTAGGTACTAAGATTTACAAAATACTGATACCATCATTTTCAGATTTCTTCTATAATTTAAACTAAATAAGGTTTGCACATGGATGAATCTTGATATATAGATAGAATGTAATGATCAAAGCAAATATAGCTACAACCTCATTATCATAACTTCCAGCCACAGATCGTGATATATATGAAGGCACCTGCAACCAAACAATTAATTATAAAATCAGAAACATGTTATCAACTTTAGCAATTGAACAATAGACAAATAATAAATACAATGACTAAAGAAAATACGCAAAAAGATGAATGCTTTCTCACAAAACACATTCTTTTCTTAGTTGGATAGTTGTCCTAGCACTGAAACTAAGTATAAATGTTAAAAGTTCGGGATAGTATTTGCCACCTTATACTATTCATGCATGCATGCTTCCAATTATTTTGTAGTCAAATTTTAATCCGATATAATCATTTGGTAACAACAGAATGTATGGATAATGAATTTATGCATATTTCTTTGAGTAAATAGAACAATCTTAACTCCAAAGTATGAAACTGTCATAGTATAGACTCATTTTCAACTATGACAACACAAAAAACATTGTATTCTTTACCTAGGTTGTGGGGAAGAGGTTGAACTACCTTACAATTTATTGGGAGGATGCTAGAACGTTGTTGAGAGACAATCAAGGCCGTAGTGGAAATCAGTCCACTTAAGACACCTGTCATTTTTGCTTATGACTTGGAATTGGTTGTTGTATGGACTGGTTTCATTGACTGAAGTTTCCAGAAATATGATTGAAGTGGTTGTCGAGGAGAGCATACATTCTGTGAACTTCTTTTGGATCGTGGCAGGTTGTAGAATTGAAAGAGAGAAATTTACTTAGCACCAAATTAGAATGGAAATAAGGAACTCAACCAAGCAAAAGCTTTGATCAAGTGTTTGCTGACTACTGAAAAGAACATAAAATTTGTTTCTTGACATGTCCTTTTGTCCCAAATAAATCAAACAAACACGATATGATAATTTGTGAGAACAATCAAAATCATGGAAAATTGGCTATAATGTCTGAAAATGGTACATGCCAACTACAAATGGCACAATGACAATCTATACCTTAAAATAAGTTGCATACAACACCATAATCTATGCCTTCAAAATTGAAAGAAAGCATCACGGGTTATGAACTTATAGAAGATATGTATCCCTCATAGAAGTAGGCTATAAAATTGATTATCACAGGGATTCACTACCTAATCATAGGCATTCCTACTTGACTGCCACCCCAAGCCAAGGCAATGACACATAAAAGAGTTAATCAACATATAACAAGTCCTTATCCAATCTTCAATAATTACCAACTCAAAACCCTTGGTAGACTCATAACCAGATCAAGGAAATTGGTTGGTTACAACAGCTATAACCCTTGATATCCTACCCGATATTTACAATGAGAGCCATAATAACACAAGACTTCAACATTGAATGTATCACTACAACAAGCACCAACAATTTTTATAGCCCACTTGCTAGTACAAGGTCTCCTTGATATCCCCCTCACTACAATAAGATAAAATCCAATAAACTTACAACAACAAGGTGTCCGCTTCCATCTCCCATAGTCATCCTCTCATAGGTGCATGTAAACAATGTGTATATGCAACAAAAAATGTTGGAGATAGCGACGGTCACAAATCTAGATCCATGAACAAAGAGTATGAGTTGGGATGCAAAATTTTCCTAAGAAATATCCTTGCATGTAATATAGGTAATCCCTCACAATTGCAAAAAAATATTTTCATATGAGGGAGAAGGTTGGTTGAGGTTGTTGAGGAATAGATGCACGTGTTTCAACTCCCTTTTAATGTGGCACTTGCTGTTAAAAACCACTTATTCTTAGATTATGCTTTCATACGATTATAAAAGTGAGGTAGTTGGATATAATCCACTTGTCATAATCATATGCCTCCACTTGGCATATCATATGCCCCTCTATTATCCTAAAGTAGTTCATGTTCCCTTTGTGCTTACATCATGTTTGCAGGAAGAAGTACTCATCTTGCAAATAAAAAATTCCTTTCTAAAAGTATGTTATATGGACTTGTACCATTTTGAATGAATAGAAATGCAAGACTTACAGTCACTGAAGTGATTTTACTACAAGTGAACTACTTACAATGTTCAGTAACACACAATGCATGCTACACCCAGGAATAGTATTGACCAAATGCCTCAAGTATAACGAGTGAATATATGGAACTATGATCCTTTTCCCTGGGATAAAACAAACACCTAAAACAGGCCCTGCAATAGCTCACGCATCAAATATGATTCATTTAGTTTCTGATATGCTTGTCCTCAATCACACTTGATATTCGGATAAATTCTTCATACAAACAATGTAGAGCCCAAGTAACCAACAACCCCTACATTTATCAAATAAAAAATATTTATATAAGTGAAAAGAATTCAATGGAAACATATCAGCTGCAATAGAAAAAATTAGAGATATTGCCAACTACAATAACTTTGCTACAGAGAAAAGAACTCACCACAAAGGATGCCTAAACCAAGGCAGAACATTAGAGTGTAGCCAAAATAGAAACTGGTCTGGAAGAAACCAGACATATTTGTCTTCATGTGGTAATAGTATATGGAATAAAGATACACATAGGCAGCTGTTGATGCAATTGAGAAGAATGATGTCCATTGCCAATGATAGTTTTCAGCATTAAGCAAGAAGTATGTTCTGACAATAGTAACATAGATGGTCACAACTATAACGAGAATAAAAAATACCAGCAACATGAAGCCGTATACATAATATACCTTCAAGACAAGATCCAAGACACAGTTGTCAAGAGAATGATAATCAAGTCTTTTGTGTTGTAATAAATAATGGTAAAAAATGTGAGGTCAACTCTACACAGTAATGAAAATCCATACTAGTCCTTAAACAAATTCTTCTTGAAACAAAATCAGAGTACCAACAAAACAAATCGATAAGAATTAAGCCCAAATGAGACAACATAATGAATATACACCTTTCATACATGTAGCCAAAGTTATCCACCAGCAGTCCCTTACCTTATAGTTCCAAAATGACGTGAAAACAAAATACATTTAAATGAAAATACTCCCAAAGGGAAGCAGACCACCCATCAATGGCACCACTGTTGCTGCCAAATACCACTTCTTTTCTGGAATTGGCCGAGGAATGGTCTTCACGGGACAAGGACTATTTGGAGCCCCACTCCAATTCCTTCCAACAACTGTTACAAGGGATACATGAAGACACTCAAAAACTCTTGACGTATACAAGGGATGCTGCTTCTGTCACAAAATGAGATTAAATTTCCTTGGTATATTTATTCTAAAACCCACCAATAAAAATTGATGAATAATAAATGGATCGAAAAGAAACAAAACTTTGCAATTTTACAGAACTATTGTTGTGGCACCAAACAACTTGCATCTTTCTCTTCCTTTTCCTTTTCAATCTCCACCCTCCTCTCTTCAACATGATGTGCTACAAAATTTGAAACAGCTTGGTAGTGGAAGTCCATTGACTGGGTTAGAGGAAGTTTCTTTAACAACAATGTCTACAAATAGTCAACACACCCCCAAGAAATGTCCACAAGAAAAATCCACCAACCAAATGTATCCATATAGTAACCACATGTCCACAACACAACCAACTTCAACTCCATGGGCTTCCTCAAAGGGGATGTGTCCAAAAGGTCATCCACATTCAAACCCATTCAAACCTCCAAGGGATTCATCCGGAGAGACACTCCTACAACAATGTCCTTAAAGCAATCTACTCAAAAATTTAAATGATGTCCATGTAATAACAATCAACAACCTAAAATCTTTCAAGCAGGAAGAAATCCTAAAGTGGACAAAATGTCCCTAGAGGAAGGACATCCTCTTCCAAGATGATGATAATGGCCTCCAAGGTGGATCGCCCTCTATATGTATACATAAAAGCATGGACAGACCTCTCTAAGGGTGACGACCTACGCCAAGAAGGGTTTCAAGTCTGCAAAACACTAATTCAAGGGTGAATGATTTCTTAATATGGTCTAAAACACTAAAATGTTGCACCATAGCCTGGACGATCTCATCAAACAAGCTACGACATTCCAAGGTACAAATTCCTTAAAACTTTGGACATATCCCTTCCTATTGTGCTAACTGTGGGTGAATAATGTTTTTCTAGGGTATTAAACTACCCTAAAAGTGCCCATAATTCATTCAGAACCGCCTAGATTTATTCTAGTGTTTATTTTGACAGCTGTTCAAGGTAAAAAATGTCCAAAGGAAACTACCCAGATTCACATCAAACCTACCAAGAATTCAAAACTAATGTGTTTACATGATGACATGTGCTCAAAATCCATGGTTTAGGATTGTTTTGACACTGCTTATCAATTTCCATAGAGTTGTTCATGCCCAGAATTTTCCTTCTTATGCACAGAGCTCTTTAAGACGCGACTAGACCTGATTTTAGGGTTGTTTATAACTAGAGGACTGCCCAGAATAGATCCAAGTATGCCCGGAATTTGTTCTAAGGCTTAAGTTATGCCCAGGACTGAGAAAAAGGATGTTGCTTGATGGTTTTAGGCTCATTCAAGGTCCTTTTACTACTGAATTCCCCCAAAAGCAGGACTTGTATCTTATCCATAGTCACTGACACTCATCCTATGGACAAGTCTATTAACTAGCATAGACCTTGATTAATTTTGCATAAATTAAAATGTTTCTCTATTTTCTATTTCAATGGCATAATTCCGATTAAGTAGAGTTTGAATATTGTAATTTAAAGGTGAAAACAATACTGAATAAATCAATCACATACACAGTAATAAAATAGATTTTACCCTGGAAACCTATTTGAGAAACCAACAAGAAATGCCCTTTGTTTTGGTTCTTTTTATGTTTAGGAATGATTACAAATAGGAGCTATACACTCTCAAATAGATATTTTGTGTATCCTTACTCCTTGGTTATGTATTCTTACTCCTTGGCTGTGCATTCTTACTCCTTGATTTTGTGTATTCTTACTCCTTGGTTGTGCATTTCAGTAATATCATAAAGGTGATGATGATCTACATTTGATTCCTTGCCATTTCCAAGCTAACCCAAATATATTTCATCATCTTGACAAAGATCATCTTCTCAAAGTTGAAAACCATATTGAAAAGTTCTTATTGAGGACACAAAAGATGTGTTACCAGAAACTCCAGGAGCAGCTTTCCTTGGATTCCCCTTCCCGTTTCCATAGCTTGAGGGGATCAACACCTCAAGAGGGTGATGAATAACAAGGAAGAATTTGTTTCAATAAATAAAAACAGTGCCTAATTTTGCATGAAGGGTAGTGTGGTGTCTACCCTTAGTGAGTCTATAAATAGAAGAGAGAATCCATGGCTTTTGGGGGAGGGGGTAAACTGGAGAGTACTAAATTCTATAAAAAATATGCTAGCACCTAAATAGGAGTAAGTTGATCCTTTGGTAGGATAAATTTGAAATTAAGATAAAGTTTTATGAGAGAAACCCCTTGTTAGAGGTGCCATTGATTGGATTGAAAAATTTCAGTTGGTGAGAAACCCCCCACTGAAATATATTCTATGTCAAACATTTAGTATGAGACCACACAATTTAGGGGTTCAAGGAAAATGTTTTCCTTTAATATGGCTAGGAGGAAGTGAGTTGGAACTATGAGGGCTAGCCAAGGAAAGGAACCAATGAATGGAATTCTATTGGAATTTCAACTGTGGGAATTTTTACAAGGTACATCCATCCACATCGCAGACCACATGCATGAGTGGCGTAGGCGCCGCACATTGTGTAAAATCGAAATACAACCACCATTTTTGTTGGATTGGTTTATAAAATCATTCCAACCTGCTATAGCTAAATATGTTTCCACCTCCATGCTGCAAAGCGAGGAAGAGGCAATTATGAAAGACCAACATTTCGATATCATATATGAACAATCCGTCTACCTTTACACTATCCTTCCTTATGTCCCTTAGCATCAGTCGCTGGATCATACACCTCCGGGCTCATCACATTCGGTAGATGGGATTATTGGGTCCATTTCCCATTTAGGAAAGGTTCCTCCTACCACTTTGTCACCATTTAACATGGCTCTGCAATACCCATCCATGCCATCTGCGTTGGTACTCCCTACATCGGTACCAACCCGAACAGTTGGTCAGTTATAGTATGGACCCTATAGTCCTACTTACCCAAATTTTATCCAAACAATAACGGTTCCTACACCGCCAATGGCACAATCCATTCCTACGTCCACATATTATGGAATGAAAAATGCATTTACCCCACCCCCGGGATATAACCCTTATTACCCATTCCCATTCCCACCTGGTTAGAAACCCACAACCCACATGGGGGTGAACTTGGTTCAACCTTATTACGTTCAACAAGCTAAACAGTTTGAGCAATTGAACACCGCAAACCCCCAGAATCCGCTGACTCGGGAGAAGAAGAAATGAAAGAATAAGAAAAACCAGCATTCGAGACAAGGGGCCAACCCCCCTCCCCAGCAAAACCAGAATACGAGTAATCAACACACAAAGGCTAACAATCCCCCCAAACAAGGAAAAAAATCTAAACTAGGGACTGATTATTGCTTCTCCATTTGCGGCGATTATGGTCATTATACTCATCATTTCCCTCTTATCTCCGATTGCCAACAGTTGGTGGAAGACAAGAAGAAGAAAACAACAAATCCCCCTCAGTATGTGAACCCTCCCCAACCCCAAAAATCTGTATTACAACAACCTTTTGAAAACCAAGGGGTTGTTACACAGCAGCAAGATCCTCGCCCACCGGCGATGGCTCTTTTAAAAATATCTACACATTGTATAAAAATCTTTAGACTTGAGCCAAGGGTTATGATAGGCCTGAAGCTCCCCAAGTGGAAGACATCCCTATCCCCTCGGGGGGGTGGTACAAATACCATGCCTGAGTGCCAAACAAATCCCACGGATTCCCAAGGTTCCACTTCGGCGTACCCCTAATAACCCTCACATGTAAGCTGCCCACAACTATAGTATTTTGGATGACTTGGCTCAATCACCTGCAACCATGTCCACGTTAGAAGTGCTACAGTCATTCCCAACCCAATGAAAGGCACTAATCAATGCACTCGATTTCGTCGACCCTTCCGAATCGCATCTCATGACCTTTGATCTCGACAAAGGTGAACCACAACTACCCTTTCCAGTTTCATTTCAAGTCCTATTCACAATAAAGAACATTATGATTCATTATTTCATCATCGATGAAGGCGCATCCACTTGCGTGATGTCCTCGAAAGTATGGAAATGATTAAGGTCACTTGAGTTGGTTCCCTCATCTATCTCTCTTTGTGCATATGATGGGAGACCATCTCAACTAATAGGATTATACCAAAATGTCCCCATCGAGCTGGTGGGAAAGATGGTTATGATCTATATCGAGGTAGTCAACGTACAACTCGACTACAAAATCCTCTTGGGGCATAGTTACATGTACACCGTGAAGACGGTTTCCTCCTTGGTCTTCCGAATCATGATGTTTCCCTTAAATGGGAAGGTCATCACCCTCGACCAAATTAACTACTATGATCCCAAAAGCACAAGTAATCTTGATAATGTCCTTCCAACTGTCATTGACACGGATCAACCGTATGTCAATATCTCCCTTGACATGTACAAGGAATCCAATTTGTTAGAATTATATTCAGGACCGCCAACTAAGATCCCTACATCAACCGATGGCCTAATGTGCACAATTTTCACCATTAAAAATGGAGCCTCCACCACTTCAACACCATCGTCAGCACCATCGCTGAGTCATGGCATTAAACAAAGGTTCATTCCATCGGTACCACTGACCTTCCAAATACCATTCTTGTACTCTCCTACAGGTGTACAAGGGATGTCGGTTGTGGATCAGTTAACTCTACCTAGGCTCACATTGGGTATCCCAGTATGGTACCTTACACCACAGTACCCATAAATGGATTCCAAACCAATCACTCATTATGATTTTTTCCCTGTTTTGGTTGCTACGCCTATAAGGCCGGTAACACCATTTGTTACAACAACCCAACGTATGACATCCGCGACTAAACCGCCACCGGTCGTCGCAAAGACCACCAATGGGGGAACCAAACAACCAAAGTTGAAAGGTACCCTCTTACCGAACCCCACATCCAACTCATCAGATGCTGCTATTCCTGAACCAAGGGGCATCAACCAACAGGGTTTAAAATCCCCAGTTACGACCAATACTCCCACTCAAAGAGTTACGCCACCATGTTCTCTTTGTGGGAAACAAGGCCACGTGACCAACTTGTGACCCACTTTTCCAAAGCTAAGAAATTTGCTTAACACTCAAGTTAGCATAACCCATGATCCACCGATGGTAAAAGGAGGAACATCTCCCTCGCCCACATATAAGTCCAAGACATTGCATACAAATCATCAATGTGCCATGTGTTCTCGGTATGGGAACTATGCACATTATTGCCCCGATCTCCCTCAATTTTGTGATGCACTGGAAACTATTCGTCTCACTCAAGTGACAATTGAGGAACCTCCCTACTTAACATAAGAAACAACATCTATTAATGTGGTGACCACCTCTGTAACGTCGTCAGTCACACCTTCCATACATGTTTCCCAGGTAGCAATTCCGATTGTGGATCCTATAATGCTGCAAGATCCACAACATCTTGATCTTATGCCGATAGCCCCACATGATGAATTCTCTTCCTCTAGGAATTCCACACATATAATTCCTCCTAGCACCACCTCTTGCATTGTGGATCAAGTCAACTCCCAGGAATTACAAGCACACTTCCGCGCTCGAGTACCACGACCCTGCTGGTCTTGTGACGAGACCTCACACTTCTCATTTCAGTGCCCCATTTTGCACAAAGAATGAGAAGCTCCCCTCGAACTAATGATATTGCAAGGTCAACTTTCCCCCCTCCATGCAACCCTGCAAGGGCCATGAACTGAGGAGGTAACACCTACCTTTTCGGATACCATAGATGTTGACTCTCCCTTGGATGGTGTCCTCACTTGCAGTGATTCCTTGTCTTTCGACGAAAACGTAGAGCACCAAAAATCATTCCCAAATAATTAAAAATATCTCGGGGCTCCCCATGTTAAATAATCAGGTAACCTCCCACACATTGTATTAATAACTAGTACCACAAGAGACCCCAACATTTAACAAACCCCAAAAACACACACGAACAAGACATCCAACATCTCTTGTTGATATTCTTATTTGTGTCAAATTTTACTTTCTTTTTATCCAGTCTATTTTTAAGCATGAGAATAAGTCTATCTCCTCTCTGTGGAGATGACCTCTCAAATAGATATTTACATTGGTTATGTGGAGGGTGCAAGTCGATGGTCCAAGAACCTAGCATCAACTGCCTGGGTTATCTACTCCCCCTCCTGTACACTCCACCACACCGGCGAGGTATTCCTGGGGGAACTTACGAATAACCAAGAATAATATGATGTCATCATAGGGATATTAGGATATGCTCTCCACCTTGGAATTCACCATCTGCGAGTCCACCTCGAATCATAGCTAGTCGTCTCGTAGTTAAATAAGGTATTTTATGTTCTCAACCCACTTGTCTTCCAAATTTTTTTGTGCATGTTCCTTCTCATTCGACAGTTTGAAACCATTAATTTCACACATATACCAAGAAATGCCAATGCATCCGCTAACTCCATCGCAAATGAGGTTTTGAATTGGCACCTGATACATAACTCGACTACAGAGTCCTGCATACCCAACAGAACATACATACATACATACATATATATATCTGTGTGTGTGTGTATGTGTCACACCTACTGTTATGCATACATGTATATCATCATCATAAGTCCTAAAGTTGATAACTAGGTGCAAACATACATGCTAGCATCTACTACTACATATGCATCACATCAACATATAAGCAACATAAACCATACATACATACATCACATAGACAAAGAGATGCATAATAATATGCAGCAAAAAATGGTATATATATATATATATATATATCACCAAAAAATGTGTGTCATGCACAAAAGAATGGCCCTCCTGGGGCATATACAAAACAACCATATGGGGGATACATCAAATACAAATCTCCTCCCATAGGCTCATCAAAATCATATACAAAATATGGCTCATGGCCCTATGCAAAGTTAAGCTTTCTTTCCAGTTGGTGGATCTTGGGGTCCCATAATGGCCAATGGATTGAAAACCTCCCCTCGAGCCATCTTAGGATATGTTCCTCGAGATGGTCCTGCTCCTGGTCGCAATGTCTATCATTGACGAGGGGATGTATCCCCATGCACCTCTCATGACACATGGCACACCACTGCTAATTGTCACATGATGGGCCTCCAAGCTAGCCCACACTTTGTCAGTAGATGCAATGTTAGGTCCAACTCATCATCCTCCATATCAGCAACACCACGATCATCCACTCCTGCAGATATTTCCCCTAGTTGCTACTCCAAGTTAGAAATGATGGCCGCCATGCGGTCAACTGTAGCTGCTCCTTGTAGCAACTCCTCCTACACCTGCTCCCCCAACAGGAGCCCCTTCGGTTGTTGCTTCCCCAACTGCACCAAATCCTCCAATAACTACACCAGGGAGAGCTGTTGGTCGGTCTCTCCTATCCCATGGTCGCCGAGGTGGTCGTATAAGACCAATATTTGCATCACAAAGGAGGAATCGTCACTAGTACATGATAATCATATATATCAAAATGTCCAGAAATCAATGTACAAATATATATAACTATAAAAAATGCACAACCATAAAACATACCTGAGGTGTCGAATCCCCCATCAGGAGGAGGCATCTCCAGATATCCCCAGTAGTCCATCCCAATCCAGGGGTATCTCTCCATTTGACCAATGTGGCCCTCCCACACATCTAGAACCTGTGGGGTGAAATATGCCCCCATGGGCCCACCACCACACAAGGGCATAATCCACCCCAAGTACATCATACAAGGATCATGAGGCCCCCTATGAGGCACCGCTATATGTGGCCTTAGGGAGGGATACCACTTGAAGAGGTACGAGCACAGCATGCTCCCATAGAAGAAGGTGTTCCTAATCCCACTCTGATGTAAATATGACATCTGTGAGGTCATCGCCTATAGCAGCGGAGGACCCCGAGCCATCTAAAAACTGGTCATCACCCTCTCAACGAGTGCCAACTTCCCTCTAGTAATATGGTTGGGGGATGATACCCCCAACACTCGCGCCACGGCTATTGCCACAACCCTCACAAAAAGAACCCTCAAATGGATCATCAAAATCTAACTGAAGTTTATAGCACTTTGGTCACCATCACAAGACCGATCCATCAAACTATGGATCATATCCCCCTCCATATGAGGAGGGAAGGGCTCTCTCACTCCCTAGTGAGATAACCCTATCAGGAAATAAATTTCCTGAGTTGTGATCCTCAGGTCCTTGTCACCAACCCGAAATACCCCTCTATCTAGGACCCACATGTCTAGTAACCTCCACAACAGATAGTCCAACGACCTCATCAAGGGGCACTTGAAGAAATTCAAGAGCCCCGCATCTCGCAAGATTTGTGTCGCATGCATGTCCACCAAAACCAAAGAACGAATAGCATCATACTCCCTCTACCTCCACTCCACGACACCCACATGATCCATAAAGAACTGAATATCACCTGCACAAGGAGAAGGCCCCTCCATTAGACATCAATATATCCAAAACATAAAAATCGTGCGTCCTCCCCTAGATGAGGTTCGCGCATAGCACAAAAATCACAAGGAAAGTTGTGCTTAGCGTGGATGAACCTTGTTCCACCGCGCAACACCAACACACAGGACATGTGTTGTTCGGCCACACTAGTCATGTAACTGACCTAGGTTCAGTCACGCTACACCAGTGTGCAACCAAACTGCTATTGCATCGTGCGTAACGTGGTACAATGCATTTTATCCATGCTACTCCCTTGCGCTACACCGCGTGCGATTTTGGGAAAAACCCGTGATGCAATCGCGCGTAATTTTTCCAAAATCATGTGCTATAGCGCATGATTTTTCCAAAATCCGCACGGTATCCCTTAAAGGGCTAAAACAATCTCCTGGAAATCTAGGGGCCCACTACTCCTAATTCTACCAGTCCCAAATTGAAAAATATAAGGTTATGGCATAGCTGGAACTTGCGGCTCATCAAATGGATCTCCAGATCTCCCAAAATCGTCCAAAATGCACTCTAGGAGGTCATCAACAAATAGTACAAATGATTTTGAAATGTGGGCCCCAACCCTATTTATATTCATTTGACTCAAATTTCAAAGTGACCCCACGGGAAAACCGTAGCTCCGTTTCACAAACCCTTCGCACCATCGCGATTAGTACTTTCAGATCTTCAACATGAAGCCAACCAATCTGTATTCATAATAATTTCTCTGAGACAATATTTTCTATGGATACCCCTCAGGTATAGATGATTTTATTTACATGATTTTTTCATTGTCAATACCTTGGTTACGTCCTTTACTACACTTGGGTATGTGCACCATGTGTACAGGATCTCAATCAAGACAATTTGGAGACTTGTTTTTCCAATTATATGAACAAGGCTCCATGCTACAACAATGGTGTTGGGCACCCTGCCACAGGTATCATTTTGAAACTGGCATATAGGGACTATTTCCCCTCCGTTCATAATGCATTTACCAGTATTCCTGCTGATAACCGTAGGCCCCCCATTCCTATTCGTGATGTTCCATCAATAGAGTGATCGGGAATAGCATGTTCCCCCATGGGTGTGCACACCATTTCCATCCCAATCATCAATTGACACCCATGATGTCGATCCCCCACAAGTCCGAGGAGTCTAATACAACTGGACAAGATTACCCCTTAGCTTATCATTTTGTAATTGCACATTTACTCCCTTGAGTAGACACCATCAGATTCCTTGGCCCATGTTACGATACAGATTCACAAATCCTACTCATACCTCCATGATCACTTTAACTGCCGTAATATTCTTTGTATCACCACCTCCGCAAAGAGACTTACGAACCCCCCACCCTCAGAAGTAACCAGTTCTATTCATTTATCCCACAGGCATACATTGCATGGCATGAATTCATGGGGCACCTGTCTTTGCATCTACAAGTTAAACCGCCACTTCATCTTGGAAAGCATCCCCCGATCCACTCAAAACCGTGGGACTACTCCCAACATCAAATTGGTCCCCTGACACACCCAAAATTGTGGGGAACCCAACACCCAAAACTGTGGGGACCCCACCATTATTCTTTATGTACAAAAAGGTCCTCCATCACCTTACAATGCAGGAACACCCCATTCTTTTGGAAACAACCCATGGTCGCCTTTGATCGATGTATTTGAGTCTCAATATCCTCAACTATATATGTTTTTTCAGTCACCATTACTCTATGTTCTGTGTCTCCATCAAATCCCTTTCATTTGTAGTTTTTCTCCCTCCATGTCAATCTATACCATTCTGAAAGGAAAGATTTCATCCCCACTCCCTATGTTTACATTGATCAAAGGAAGTTATGATCCCCATGCTTATCAACCAGTCTTGTGTCACGTTTTTCCGTCCCCCATTTGGTTACAACATGATCTTGGTACTCAGGATAAGACCCCCGTCTTATCATGTAATTCATCTCTTTTCGATGTCAAAACACTACATTCTGATCGTTGCAGTTGTACCTTGGGATCCCTTTCAATCACTATAAGGGATCACCTCAAACTTGGTAGGGAGAGTCATTAGTGCTCCCCAACTAAGTGGTTTCCCCTATGCTCGACGTCAAAACATATATCGCATCAAAGGGAAACATACTTTTGAAGGTAGCAGTGTTTACATTTACAAACCATGGTAGAAGTCCTTATGGCAACGTGAAGTTCTCAAGCAACTTCACCAACACATGGGTCCCCACCCCCGTGGGCTTATCACGATCATCAGCAGTACCACTTCTTCAATACTCTGTAGTAGTTCCTGGGTTATTTACTCTCACATGGATCAAAGCCACCTTCGTACATACCAAAATAGTATAGTCGAGTGACCCCTTTGGTCCTCTATTATTTTAATCACCGTGATAGCATTTCACGAGCATGTGTATACCCTCCTCGTTTGTATAAAAACTATTCTTTATTACAGCTCCAACGGTCGTCACCAACAATATTCCCCCATGGGAGGATCCTATTTTCCACACATGCTTCGTCCTACAAAACATGAGAGAAACACAAGAAAACATGATGCATTATTGGCTCTACAATACCCTCTGAAGCTCATACATCAAGGAGCATCTATTAACGCCTAAATTTCGCACACATGCGACATTTCAACAATTATTCCAGTAAGGTGTGATCAACATAGAGAAATTCATCTCACCATAGGCGTCGTTAACAAATAAAAAAGACAACATGAGTCCAAAATGCCCAAGATCATTCAAAATAAGGGGTCACATGGCTGAACCATTGTTGACCCGTGCTATAGCTCAGGTTACCAGACCAGTGCCTGCGTGATACCTGCGTGACTATTCCTTCGATAGTCATACTATTGTCAAAATGACAGGACCACCAACTTTCTGCAATGCATTGAAGGCTCCATCACCTCCAAGGATCCGAATTCAACTCCTTGCACACTTGGTGGAATTAAGTAGCCCCCTTGGTGTACCTTGGAACTAGTTCGTGGAGGAGATGGGTTCAAATTTGGATTTAGTTGTTTTTTGGCCACCACTTGGCCTATATAAGTAATCCATTGGCATGCATTTTGTATAAGAAATCAAAAGCAATGTTATGCTATTGTATTTGTGTTGGAGCTTCCTCATAGCCCACCTCTTCCTATCATTGTAAGCATTCCCAAGCTCCCTTGACACCTTCCTTCAAGGGGCACAAGTTCCTCTCCGTTGTTTTACCATTGACTTAGCATATAGTTTGGACAAAAAAGGCCTTCATAAGGGATATTGTTGGCTTCCCTTGAATCCAACACCTCCTAAGTGTTGTACAACTTGACCATGGGGAAATAAAAAAGTGGTTTAGCATAGCTTGGATTGTTATTGCAGTTTTCATTCTTCCCCCCATCTCTTTTATTTTTCATTTGATCTATGTTTATTTTTTTATGTGAATTACACTAACAATCTATTGTAGGATCACTTGGAAGACAAAGAAACCACCCACACAGGGGCTCCAAGGACTGAGGCCTTGCTTCAACCTATAAGTACTAGCCCCTTACCAATTGGAAGAGTGCACACTTGTGCAATTTTTTACCACAACAGTTACATTGAGTGGACATCACCCTTTCCCCCATTCATCCTAAACTATCCTCGCTCTCGGAAGATGGAATTGACATACACCTATTTGGTGGTACCTATAGAACTCAGATCTAATCATAAAAGCTCATAGTATCCATGAATGGAAGCCATAGAGTGTATATTATCTAACAAACAACAATAACCAACTTAGCACAATGTTTTTAGGGCTATTCCAATCAATTTCAATCCATAAGAATGGCTTATTCTTTGATTTTCAAACATTCTAGGGAGCCAAATGCTAGAATGTTATCTAGAAGCTAACTAATACTAGACAACAAATTGGGAGTCAAATCATTAGCTACAAATCCTATCCCCGTCGTCCTAATCTAGCTACAAAATTGTTTTTGGCCCTAATTGAGGAGTTTAGTGTGTTTAGATTAGGGTTTATTTTTAGGCCCCACTTGGGGTCATAAACCAAGTGATGTTTAAATTAATGTGTGAAATGTGTGTGCACAAGTAGTGTGTATAACAAGTGAATGTAAATGAAAAGGAAATGAAACTGCATGAAAATAATTTGAACACCTTTCTTATAGATTGCAAAAAACACATTTACATTTACTTTTGTGGATTTTGAGCTTGTCCACAAGGAGCAAAGATTTTCTTCAAGCCAAAGAAACAATTTACATAATAACACCAATGAGTATGAATAATTAAAATTTGTAATTTAGAGTTTATAGCTTTAGTGCAATTGTGATATTCATGTCATTATGCTTTCATCCATGTAGTTGTGTTATTGATGTGATGTACCTACATTATCAACATGAAAATATGTGTTTTCTAGTATAATAATGCTATGTGAAGAATGCTAATTTTTTCTCAATACAAAAAAACCATTCATAAAAAATGAAACCCTTCCTTTTTATTTCTATGACACAAGACTTCCCTAGAACGAGCCAAAAAAGATGACTAGCCTAGGTAGTGTTCGTGAAACTTAATGAGATACAATGGATACAACGGATACAATGCATTAAGTCTGATGTGTTATTACGCCGAGCAATAATTATTTATTCTATTAGAGTAGGATGATATCACCTAAGATTACCTTTGCAATTCCTTATCATTATAATGCATTCCCTTGATGACATTATTCAAGAGGCACTTGATGTTGACACTACAATATTGATTTAGATGATGAGTAGGGATACTTACTGCCCTCTCCTAGTCCTAAGGGTTATCTAAATTGGATAGTGCCACTATTGCCAAGAGGTTACTTATAATCTGTTGTACTATGTAGGCCCCTAGTTAAATAAAAATGGGGTTAGGAACAATGATTATGTTCCACCCACTTTCCACTAAGTACCATCCTTGAATGAAAGGAAGTGCCCAAGATTTTCCTAGGGAGTTCACCAATATTAGGATAATTGTGAGAGAGAAGGGAAATATTAATAGACATACATATTTATATTATTGGGATATTCATAGAATTATAGTCCAAATATAATTGAAATCATGGAGGCTTGCATGACCCTTACAATATTATGCACATATTTTGGGTAATGACCTAGTTTTTTTGTGTGGGTTCCATCTACTATTTAATGATTTTTGGTAAGAGGATACACATTATGGGTTTAATCAACAAAGAGGGATTCGATCATTGTGTCATTTACAAACATGTCAAACAACAAGAATATGCCACCATTCTCCAAAATAACATAAAAATAGAAAAAAGAGTAACCCAACATTCTCTTTATGAAATGTATAGTTGGTATATAGGTAATTTTATTGTAGCATTATAATATTATGGAAACTATATTGTATAAATAAAGTCTTGTTAATAAGATCAATACTTCACACCAGTAGGATGTGGAAATGACCTAATAGATCCAAAATGGAGTGACAAGATATCTTTGTTGCAATGGTCCTTTTGGAAATCAAACCTAATTAATTTCATGACAATATCCATTACAAGTATGCAAAATTATAGTTCATATATAGGTCATCTATTGTAGCATTATAATATGAAGAAATCCATATATAAAGAGAGGTTTGATGAAGAAGCTTACTTCCTGAAACAACTAGGACTTCATAATGGATAAACAAATCCAAAATGGAGAGGCAAGACATCTCTCTTGCAAATGTCCCTTAAAAAAACTTACTACAATTACGTAGTATACATGTAATCAAATTATCTCTGCAATAAGAACAGTGTATGAGTCATTAAATTCACAAACTTGGAACACACAAATATTATCTCGTTGTTATACTTTCCCTCATATAACAATCCATTTTCTTATTCATTTTCCCTATTTGCTCATTCTGATTCCAATAAAATGTTTATTCTATCATTTCAAAGATATAAAATTTTGTTTATGAGCTTTGTAATTATCAACAAAGAAGTCCACAATATATTCATGCCATTTGTTAGTCCCCAATGGGTTGTTGGTTCTTGTTAGAGGGCACATATTCAAATATCAGTCCCTAATGGGTCGTGGGGGTTCTCTTAGCAACATTTTGGAATCTAGAGGAAATTTGGTGCTTACAATCATTTGGTTAATTCTCACCTACAATGATAGGGTTAATTTCTAACCAAAAAATTAAATGCGTAGCTCAGAGGGTAGGAAAGGCCTTACAAAAGACATTGGACCCTCTCTTGTCTCCACTGGTCTATTAGGCGTTCCCATCAATGTGGTCTCCTCTACGCATGTCGATGTCCTCTACTCCAGATGCTCTGTGCTCTCGAAAATGCCTCACCCTCTTTGCTCTAGGATACTATCAACAACCTCCTCTGGTCCTCAAGATCTCTACTCATCACCCTCTTTGATCTAGGTGGCCTCCTCTGATCCTCACCCTCTCTACTCTTAGCTACTATCGATGGCCTCCTCTACTCCTCACACTATCTTCTTTTCACCCTCAATTCTCTCAATGACCTCCTTTGCTCCTCACCCTCTCTGCTCTTGGTTGTTATCGATGGCCTCCTCAGATTGAGCTCTCATTTCTCTCGACCAAGGCTGACTCTTGGACAAGGATTTCTCTTGGAGCCAACGCTCTCGACTAGGAATTTCTCTCGGCTAAGGATTTCCCTCGGCTCCATTACTCAAAGCCGGGGATTTCTCTCGGCTCCAATGCTCTCAACCAGGGGTCAGGACCTCAATGCTCTTAACCAGGGAATTATATCGGCTCCAATGCTCTCGACCAAGGCTTTCTCTCAGCCAAGGATTACTCTTAGCTCCACTACTCACGGGAAGTGCTTGCTCTTGGCTCCAACGCTTTTTCCCAGGGGTTGAACTCTCAAGGATCTTGATGAGGGATTATGGAAATAGTAAGTCGAAATGGTAAACAAGGATTTTGGAAATGGTAAATCAATATGGTAAATGAAACTTTGAGTTGTGTTCAAATGTTTTTTTAATTATTTTAAATTAATTAAATTATTATTTATAATGTTATTAAAATTATTTATATTGTTATTAAAATTAAAATTATTTTATTTCTAATGTTATATTGTTATTAAAATTAAATTATTTATAATGCTATTACTTAAAATTATTTACAATGATGATGACAATGAGGATGACAATGACAATGATTATGTTGATAATGATCATGACAATGAAAATGATGATCCGATGATGATAATGGTCTTACTATGATCATGATGTTGGTCTCGCTATCATCATCATGAGCATCAATACATCATGACATGGTTGTTAGGGTCCCACAAGTTATTCAAATAACTATCAATATATAAGTCCATAACATGTATAAAGCTTAAACCATAATAACAATTAGAACCTCAATTCTAAGCCTTATCCTATTTATCCTTATATTGGGCCAATGCAGAATATTGAGCCAATATAGAATATTCGGCTGATCCAGGTGGATATCGGTGGCGACCCACCTTTTCCAACTAGCTCAAAACAACTTTCTAGCAATTTTGGTAATTTACTATTTTTAGCAGTTTTTCGGGTCCTGAACTTCGGGAGCCGTTTTGAGGCCCTAAACGACGTTTTTTGGGGTATGATTGACCAACAAATTTGATAATTAGATTTTTCAAATTTGCCTCAACAATTGTATTTATCGGATAGATCTTTCCAACGAGCTATCGTGCGCCCCAAATGAAGATCGTATGCCAAAGTTACGCCCCCGGGAAGTTGATACACCAAACTACCCAAAACAGAGTCCACAAAACTGTTGGCTTTTCATCTTCCGGGGTTAGGGTTTTGGATTTTGGGTATTGTAAAAAGGCCTTCAAAGCCTCATTGTAATCATCTTCTTGCGAATGAGCACAACCGTCACATCTCTTCTCAGAGATAAGCCGCCACCATTCTAGCAAGCTTGTTTTCCGCTACATTTTACAGTTTCAGCTTATTTCCTTATTGAATAGAAAACCAGTTTTATTGTATCTCTGTTATTTTGTGTTAAGCATCTTTTAATAATATGTATTCATTTCGTTCTACTCATAAAATCCGGATCATCGACCAACGTAAAGATTATATTCCATGTCATTGTTGATGTATATGCAACTTCGGAATGTATTTCACCTATGTATATTGTACTCCTATAGAGATGTTATTATTCCTCTATACGGAAGTGTCATCATTTGTATTGACAAGTGTCGCAAGTGTCATAACTTGTTGTGATGGGTTATTAGACCACCAAGTGTGGGGTCAGCCCGGATTAATGTAACCATGGGTTATTAGACTGAGTTAGACAAGTCGGCCCTGTTAGTTTACTGGGCAGGACAGGACAAGTATAAATAGAGATCGAGAGATCTCTATTTGATATCTCATTACTCACTCTTCCATCACTCGAAAAGTGGCGCACATGTGAGGAGGAGGATCAGCTTCTAGGAGAAGACTATCTCTTGTACTTTGGTTTTACTTTGGTTGTATCATTGCTCTTTCTATCTCTGAGGAAGTTGTGGGGTTTTCACCTTTATGGTTTTCCCTAGTGAAACTCTGTGTGTCTATTGTCTCATGTGATTGCTTAGTGTGATTGATATGCATTGTTATACTTGATATGTTGTACATGTTATTCTCTCAGTAAAGATCCTAGAGTATATTGAATTAATGCTAAAAAATTAACATGGTATCAGAGCTAACCTAAGAAGAAGACATTGTGCAGTGGTGGAAACTAGGGTTTCTTGTTTATTGGGTTTCTCTCCACCGATTTTGGAAAAGAAGTAAGGTAGATTGACTCTACTCATCAAGGAGAATCTTTATGTCCAATCAGAATTCAATTCTGGGCACTTTCAGTTTTGGCCCTAAAATTTAGGGTTTCCACAAAAATAGGAATTTCTGAATTCTGAGGACATAGCTGGAAGATCCTTGGAAAAATCGAAGTTTAGAGCTTTGGATCAAGATTTTTGGTTGGGTGAAGCTCCGGAAAACTCAAACCCTAATTCAGGGTCCTCCCAAGTGAATCTCAGAAGACTAAAGGGCATTTCTGAAGGGTGAAACTTTGCAGATCTCAAATTCTAAATATACCAGGATGATCAGCTCATCAAGGTGCATCTTTCTATCCTTTCAGAAAGTTGAAATTCACTTTTTGAATTTTTAGGGTTTCTCTGACAAACCCTAATTCGGGACCAGATCCAGTTTTTAGCAAATCAAGTGGTAAGACCTAAATATTTTCTATTTCCATTTGAATTACTCTTTAAAGATGTCTCACCACACCAAGCTTGAGGATAAGCTTGAAGGGGCTGATAACTTCCAAGCATGGAAGTATAGGATCGGGTTAATCCTGGAAGAAAATGAGTTGGACACTTATATAAGTGAAGAGGTCCCTGTCCCAGAGGGAGAAGAGGCTAAGGCTCTTCACAAGAATAACTTGGGAAAGGAAAAGAGGATCATTTTTTATTCTATCAAGGACCATCTCATCCCACATGTGTCATCTCTAAAGACACCCATGACAATGTTTGATTGTTTGACCAAGCTATTTGAAGGGAAGAACATAAATCGGAATATGACTCTGCGAAATCAATTGAAAGGGGTAAAGCTTCAGAATGGAGAGACCATACAATCCTATTTCTCCAAGGTCTCTCGGATCAAGGAACAACTTGAAGCTATGGATGAAATGGTGGAGAATGGTGAAATTGTCATGACCACTCTGAATGGTCTACCTAGGTCATGGGATTCCTTTATTCAAGGAATTTGTGCAAGAAGGAAGTAGATCTCCTTCAGTAGACTGTGGGAGGAATGTTCACAAGAAGAGGCTAGGCTTGTAGCCCAAGAAGAAAAGATGGGAAATGAAGATCAAGCTCTCACAGCTCACACCAAAATAAGCAAGCCTAAGAAGGAGCAATCTCATTACAAGAAATCCTCTCACACCCATGAAAAGAATAGGAAAGATATGAGATGCTTCACATGTAATGAGAAGGGACACTTTGCTGCAGATTGTCCCAAGAACAAAAGGGACAACAACTTCAACAAGAAGAAGAAAGGGAACAAGAAGAGATATCATGCTCATGCGGCTGAGGATGATGAACCTCCCAAGAAGAAGACTAGAGCAGAAAGTGATGACTCATCTAGTGACGATGAATATGTTCTAATATCTGCTCTCACAGGTACCATCTCTCATGGATGTAATGATTGGATCATTGATAGTGGGGCTTCCAAACACATGACTGGGTTTAAAGAATCTTTTGCAAATCTATCTGAACATGAGTCACCCCATAAGGTGAAACTTGGGGATGACTATCAATATCCTATCAAAGGAAGTGGTGAAGCCTCCTACAACCTAGACTCTGGGAAGTCTTTGAAGATGAAATATGTTCTATATGTATCTGGGCTCAAGAAGAATCTACTCTCCATATTTTCATTGAATGCAAAAGGAATGAGGGTTTCATTTGTAGATGGCCAAGTACTCATGTGGCCAAAGGGTAAGACCATAGATGATGCAGTAGTGATTGGAGAGCAAGAGGGAGGATTGTACAAATTGAAGGGACAACCTGAACATGCTATGGTAACATGAAGAAAAAGACTCATACATAGTCATGGATCACATAGAGGTATGTATAATTTGGTTTTGCAAAGGTTAACTTATGAGTTATGCAGGTTATTGAAGAGAACAAGAAAAACATTGCTAGACATAACTAGCAAATATGATGACTAGGTATTTTTTTCCTATATCAAGTTAGAATCCTACCCTATGTAAGGATCTTATACTTTTGTATGATTGATAATGATTACTCATGAAGTTACAAGTTTGAGTAATCTAGGGTTTATGCATATTATGTCTCTTACCTTAATTGATGATATGACTAACCGGAAGAGTTCTATAGTCAAATATGAATATGCATGAGTAAGAGAAGTCTTTCCTGAAACCTTGAATGATAATGTTTATTATCTATGTTTGAAATGATCATGACTATACATGTTTAAGATTTTTTTTTTTGATAGTATACTAATGAATGTATGATTATGTATGAGATCTCGAGGATAACACAATGATGATACTCATAATCATGCATAGTGATCGATGATGGATATGAGTTCAAGGACAGGTAATCCAGGAAGCAAAGATCAAGAGGGAGTCCACACGACAAACAAACAAAGATAAGTATTTGAATTGTCATTTCTTGTATATCTGATTGTTTAAATAATATTGTTCAATGATGTATATACTTATGTTCCTAGACTTAGGTTGTGTATTATGCATATTAGAATAATTGCATTAACGAACAGTATGCTACTAATATGCATGTGATGGGTAACTGGCCTATGGCACTGTACAACATTCCATTGCTACTTATCTAGAATGAAACCTCTTTGCTGACATGTTGGGAGTTGTGCACACTCTTAACAATGTTCTGGTAGAGATTGGAAGGCATCTAGAAAGTTACGGGATATGGATAAATGTTGTATTGGAGCATTGGCTAAAATAATTGCATGACTGTATGACATATGTTTTTTGTATAAGAATTTGTTCTGAAAACTATGAGATGTTTTCTAATCATTCAATTTAACTTGTTTTCTAGGAAAGATCGTATACCATCACCTACAAAAGAAGGACTACAACATTTGTTCAAAAATAAAGTTATCTATTGAAGATATTGAAGTTCCTAGGATTCTGGAAGAATGCCATGATCATGGATTACCAGTCGATCATGAAGAATGATGTTTGGGATGCAATCCCAAGACCCGAAGGGAAGTCTGTTGTGACTTCCAAGTGGATCTACAAGAACAAGCATGTTGCAGATGGAAGCATAGAAAAGTACAAAGCGAGATTTGTAGCTCGTGGCTTCTCCCAGAAAGAGGGAATAGACTATGAAGAAACTTTTTCTCCTATAGCCAGATACACTTCCATCAGAACTGTACTTGCTCTGGCTGCAGTGATGAAATGGAAGATACACCAGATGGATGTCAAGATAGCTTTCTTGAATGGTGTAGTCGAGGAGGAAGTGTATGTGGAGCAGCCACTTGGTTTTGAGACACATGACAATGAGTCATATGTGTGCAGACTGAAGAAAGCCTTGTATGGCTTGAAGCAAGCTCCTAGGACTTGGTATGGTAGGATAGACAGCTTTATATCCAGTTTGGGCTTTACTAAGAGTAAAGCAGATTCCAACCTTTACTACAAGGTTGAGGAAGGCAATCCTGTGATACTACTCTTGTATGTGGATGACCTGTTTGTAATAGGAGAGGATGGATTGATTGCTGATACCAAGAGGAAGCTTGCTGTCGAGTTCGAGATGAAGGACTTGGGTATGATGCACTACTTTCTAGGCATGGAGGTGTGGCAGAGTGCAGATGGATTCTTCCTTAGACAATGGAAGTATGCAGTAGAGATCCTGAAGAGGTTCGGGATGATGAACTGCAAGGCCATGGCCACACCTATGGAATCGAACCTGAAGCTTCTGTGTGATGCTTCATCTGATCCGGTTGATGTCACGATGTATCGTCAGATGATTGGGTCCTTGATGTACCTGATGAATACGAGACCGGATATTTGCTTTGCGGTAAACACATTGAGCCAGTTCCTGACGGATCCCAGAGGTGCTCACCTGGTTGCTGTAAATCATATTCTGAGGTACCTGAAGGGTAAAATTGATTATGGGCTCAAGTATGATGCAAATCAAAAGTTTAACCTGTAGGGTTATGTTGATTTAGATTGGGCAGGTAGTGCTGCAGATAGGAAGAGCACATCTGGGTGTTGCTTCAGTATGGGATCAGGTGTAATCTCTTGGTTTAGCAGGAAGCAGTCCTGTGTAGCACTGAGTACAGCCGAAGCAGAGTATGTTGCAGCTTGTTTGTCTAGTTGTGAGGGAGTATGGCTCCGGAAGCTACTGTCTGAGTTATTTGATCTCCCGCTAGAGGCTACTGGTATCTTTTATGACAACCAAAGTCGTGTGAAGCTGTTTGAGAACTTAGTGTTCCACGACAGGTCGAAACACATTGAGATCAAATATCACTATATCAGGGATATGGTGCAAAGAGGAGCAGTGAAGCTCCTGTATGTTGCGAAGGATGAGCAGGTTGCAGATGTGCTGATGAAACCACTAGCCAGAGTGAAGTTTGAGTACTTCATGGAGACACTTTGTGTTCTTTAGATTGACGACACTTCGAGGAAGAAGTGATGGACACATTTGCTGGAAGCCATTCCAAGCATGGTGAGAGGAGGATCCTTCCCATGACTGTGGATGTAAGCGTTGGATGATGAGCATCAGGACGATGCTCCAGTTACTAATCTGTATATGCATCATATTGGATGCTTGGTATGATCGGTTGGATCATGTATATGTATATGCATCATGTTGGATGCTTGTTATGATCAGTTGGATCATGTATATGTATATGCATCATGTTGGATGCTTGGACCATGTATCTGTATATGTATCAGGTGGATACGTTGTATGATCAAGTAGATCATGTATGTTGATATATATCAGGTGGATACATTGTATGATCAGGTGGATCATGTATCTGTGTATGTATCAGGTGGATACATTGTATGATCAGGTGGATCATGTATGATGATAAGTATCAAGTAGATACTTGGTATGCATCAGGTGGATGCATTGTATGATCAGGATGATCATGGATGGCGAGCTTCAGGATGTTGCTCCAGATGACATGCATCAAGACGTTGCAATGATGATGATCAGGATGATCATGTACATCAGGACGATGTATGGTGATTATTAGGTTGATACTCTATGGCCGTGGACAGGTTGTGAAAGGGTAGCATGTAATAAATCCTGGAGATCTGGACAGGTTGTGCTAGTCACATAAAAGACCTCATATGCTCTTTAGAGATCTTGTTTGGCAAGACACTCTTTTAAGGTTTTGCTAGACCACATGTAATAAGTCCTGGATTTGGACAGGATGAAAAAGGCCTCAAATTCTCTTTAGAGATCTTGCTTGGCAAGACACTCTTTTAAGGTTTTGTGGGGACCACATGTAATAAGTCCTGGAGATCTAGACAGGATGAAAAAGGCCTCAAATGCTCTTTAGAGATCTTGCTTGGCAAGACACTCTTTTAAGGTTTTGTGGTAGGGGTCACATGTAATACGTCCTGGAGATATGGACAGGATGAAAAAGGCCTCAGATGCTCTTTAGAGATCTTGCTTGGAAAGGCACTCTTTTAATGTTTTGTGATAGTCACATGTAAAATATCCTGGGAAATCCGATAGGTTGAGCTATGTGCTCGTAAAATTCCTGGGATGCTCTTTCAAGGTTTTGTTGATGCACGTAATCAGTCTTGAGGATTCCACAGTATGGCCAGTGATGACGAAGACCTACAGGTGGTGGGCCTACATCCAGTATGAAAAAGGACTGGCTTTGTAGAACTTCCTATGATGAGTAGATTCAGAGATTGATTGAGATAGCAACAATAGTGACGATGATTATGATTCGATGACAATTATCCAGTGACGATGATCCAGAGAAGAAGACTTGTGCTAGCAGATCTGTGTCGAGAAATGCCTTCCTAGTTAAGAGGGAGTGTTGATATATATGTAACTTCGGAATGTATTTCACCTATGTATATTGTACTCCTATAGAGATGTTATTATTCCTCTATACGGAAGTGTCATCATTTGTATTGACAAGTGTCGCAAGTGTCATAACTTGTTATGATGGGTTATTAGACCACCAAGTGTGGGGTCGGCCCAGATTAATGTAACCATGGTTTATTAGACTGAGTTAGACAAGTTGGCCCTGTTAGTTTACTGGGCAGGACAGGACAAGTATAAATAGAGATCGAGAGATCTCTATTTGATATCTCATTACTCACTCTTCCATCACTCAGAAAGTGGCACACATGTGAGGAGGAGGATCAGCTGCTAGGAGAAGACTATCTCTTGTACTTTGGTTGTATCATTGCTCTTTCTATCTCTGAGGAAGTTGTGGGGTTTTTCACCTTTATGGTTTTCCCCAGTGAAACTCTGTGCATCTATTGTCTCATGTGATTGCTTGGTGTGATTGATATGCATTGTTATACTTGATATGTTGTACATGTTATTCTCTTAGTAAAGATCCTAGAATATATTGAATTAATGCTAAAAAATTAACAGTCATAACAACAGTTCTTCTTCAACCTCTTCATCTAACACATCTAAATGTTCATGGCATGCCTCATCTTCAAATTCTTCATCTCCTACTCTTCCTGATCCACATCACCTTCAATGTCTACATCATCTTCATGATCTTCATTTTCAACTTCTTCTAATACAAAATATTGTAAAGACATTCCTCTTGGATCATACCTAACTACACATGACATAAGGCTCACACTAACTTGGAAGGACATACTCAAATAGCCTTGTATTAATCATGGAAAATCCATTAGCATAGACTTCAAAAAAACTACTTTGAAAAATTCAAAATATAACTCTAATATATTTTTGAGATAGCCATAATATCTATTTTTGGGATAGCCATAATTGCATGGAGTGGTGACGCTACCAAAAATAAAAAGTAATTAAAAAAATCTATGTCCACTCATAAAATAAAAAAATTATGAAAAATAATTAAAGAAATCCATGTGTGCATATACCAGCATAGATCCATCTTCAACCCAGATCTATCAAGCACCAAGAGGGATCCAATTTCTTGAGGTGTAATTTTTTTTTTTTAATTTAAACTCAAAAAATTTGATCTCTCTCGGTTGATAAATCTGGGTTTAAGTTTTAAGTCTTTACTTTATAGAAGAACATTGATTTTTAATTACTTTTTATAATTATTTATTTTATGAACCAACATGGATTTTTTTTAAATACTTTCCATATTTTTTATTTTATGAGCGGACATGAATTTTTTTAATTATTTTGTTACGCAGTAACCATACAACATCTCCCTCATACTTGGTCGTAGAGCACCTCACTCCTCTCGGTGCAAAAATAAAAAATTAAAACTTAAACATGGATCTATCAAACAAGAAATGGATCAAATTTCTTGGTTGAGATTAAAAAAAAATTACACCTAAAAAAATCAAATCCCTCTCAATACTTGAGATCTTGTAAATGCACCTATCAATACTAAAAGAAACATTAAAATATAGACAACACCAACAACATTATTATTCACAACAACAACAACAATATTATTGTTGCAGCACTTAGGTACCATATACTTCTCGTCAGGGGTTAAATTTGACGGGTGCCCTTACCCATCAATAAAAATTTTAATGACGGTTTTATTTCTAAAACTGACCATCCCATGACGTTTAAAAATTATTTTTATCAGTAATAAAAAAAAATGAGCAGTTCAATAAAATAGCAAAACAACGAGTAGTGGAATAAAATAGCAATTTGCTCTTCATAAATATTTATTACTTGGCACCAATGACTGGTGTGCCAACCCTATTCTAACAATCTGCCCTCAAATCTAGGTTGAAAAAATAGAATATGCTTTGTTTCATTATAATGTTATGCAATTACAACAACAAAAAACCATTTTATGAGCATATATGATTTTTGGGGTGTAGAGCATTTCTACGTTTAATAAAGTGTTTGTAATGGTTTAATTTAAATCTTCAATTTTAATTAAAAAATAAATAATATTTTGTTTTTAAAACAATTTTTATTATTATATATGTCGAGTTAGTTTGGATTTTAATTTTTATTATTTTTTTTTTTTTTAAATATTTATATAAAATTTTGAATAGTTTAAAAATATATATATATATTAAATTAATATTTAAAAATTAAAAAATAATTTTGATAATATTAAAATATCAATTTACTCATCTGTAATTGGTTGAAAACAATAATTAGACTAATTTCCCCTGCTATGAGAGTTAATTGTCAGATTTTAAAAATATATTTAAATTTTAAAAATAGTTAATCTAACAGATGGAAAAATTAAAAAATAATTTTGATAATATTAAAATATCAATTTACTCATCTGTAATTGGTTGAAAACAATGATTAAACTAATTTCCCCTGCTTTGAGAGTTAATTGTCAGATTTTAAAAATATATTTAAATTTGAAAAAAATTTAACGTAACAGATGGATGTTGCATTAACAGGTGGATGTTGCATTGAATAAAAACATACGAAATTGGGTTTCGAGCTGATACGGGCGCGCGCTCATAACACAAAATATTTTTCAATGTTTAGGACGGTGATAATCACGAGCTTCTTTCGGCATAAATGTCTCCCCGTTCGTGAGAACTTCCGCAAACTTTAATCACCAGAGAGATTTGTCATTAACAAAGGGTTTGGAGTTTTTGATTGGATGTGTTTTTCAAACAGAAATCTTGTAAAACAAGAAGTTTTTTTTTTAATCTTAAAATTAGATATTGTTTACTGTATATCTTGCCCATTGCTTTTTGCAATCCAATTTGTAGGTGTGAAAGGACTTTAAGATATTTTTATGTTTTCAATTGAGGTTTATTATATTTCAAAGGGATTTATGTGCATTGTATGAGTAGGTTTTCCTTTAGTTGATATCCAACATATAAATTTGAGAGTGAGTGAGGAACTTTGGAAAAGATTCAAAATGTATACAAAACATAGATTTAAAATTAAAGTTTTTAAAAGATGTAGGACTTTTATGTATTTAAGAGAATTTTTACTTTTTGTTATCCAATTTTTGTTAGTGTGTAGTAGGTTTTGGTTTAGTTGATGTTAATGGATATTGATAGTGATATCATTAGTTGGTAAGGAACTTTGGAAAAGATTTAATATATATAAAATTGTTAAAAAAGAGATAGATCTAAAATCAAATGCTTTTAAAAGATGGATGATTCTCATCCACTTAAGACAATTATTGGTTTTTGTTATCCAATTTGTTGGTGTGAAAAGACCTTTTGATATTTTTATGGTTTAAATTTGAACACCATGTTCTATTTATATTTGAAAAAGGTTTGTAAGAGTATTGTACCTGTAGGTTTTGGTTTAGTTGATATTGCTTATAAAAAGTTATCTTATTTGAAATTGATAGTGATATATCACTAGTTGATGAAATTGTGATAGTGATATCACTAGTTGGTGAGGACATTGGAAAAGATTCAATACATATAAAATTGTTAAAAGAAAACATAGATCTAAGATCAAAGGTTTTCAAAAGATGGATGATTCTTGTGCACTTAAGAGAATTTTGGAAAGAGAAATGTTGATTATGTTATTATTCTATTTGTACTTAAAAAATATAGTTTTTAATCATTAGTCATATGGATAGCTACTTTTCTCCAATAGTATTGCACGTTAGTTTCAATGCTACTATTCTCCAATTAAGGCCTTCGTTTAGTGATAAAGGAATGAGAGTATTCTATTAAAAATGTAGCTATGTACAAATTTATATAACTCATAGTTAATGTGATATAATTTGGTTTACATTAAAATGCATGTCCATTTATATAATTTATAGTTAATGTTAAATGATTTGATTTAAATTAATTAAAATGCATGTGTATATCGCACTAGCGGTTCATAAATATGAAATAAAATGCATGCCTATAAGTTTTAGGGAATTGCACTATCTATATATAAATATGAAGAATTTTAAACTTTTGTTAGAATTTTTTTCACTTAATTGCATAATTAAATAAATAATTGGAGCGTTTGCAAAACAACAATTATAACCACCATCAGTGGCATATGCCAAGCCGGTATAAAGAGTTTAAAGAAACCAAATAACATTCCAAACTTTAATTCCATAACAATTTTGGTTATGCATAATCAATGGTTACGTATTTGGTTATGCATAATCAATGGTTACATATTCCTTTTAGGTTCCCCACTCCTTCATAACATAATTTAGGTTATGCATTCATTTAAGTAATAAATGTTTTGAATATAATTTTTTATATCTTTTAATAAAAATATTTCAATTCTTTGTACTTATATAAAATTAAAGTAAAATATTGTACAACTAGATACAATTATTAATTAAATTACTTATAAACTATTTTTAAATGGCAGATATAAGCAGTTTTGCTGCTATTTTCACTTGTTATAATAAATTTAAAAAAAAATTAACATGATTAAACTTTTTAATTTATTAAGTTTATTTGTTATAGTTTTATAAATTCTTTTTTATTATTATAATAAAATTTTAAAAATATTATTATGATTGTTTTTTTTAATTTATTAATTTTATAATGGAAACATATTTCTATGCATTATGAATGCACTTCACTATTAAATTATTTAACAAGCCTTCCTTATGTCTAAATTTTGAGATTTTATATGTTTTACTCATTTTCTTTCCTTGCCCATAGCTAGGAAAATACATTTTGTTTTATTAAAAATAAGGTAATTGCATGAAATTCAACCATATAAATTGTGTCCCACTACAATTTTCTGAAACATATTGGTGATATAGGAAGAAGAATTGAATAATGAATACTCTCAAAGGGGAAGACTTGCCGCTAAAACGCTAAAACTGAGTAGAAGAGCTCTGAATAGTGACTGTAATTTTATTTATTTTTTAATTTTCACAAAAATATCTGTCTTTATTAATGGCTATGAGACTTGGGACGAGTATAATGGTCTCAGATTTTAAGTTTGATATTTAAATGGTTGTTTGTATCTACAACATATTTTAGAAAATATATTGTTTTAGACTTTCTTCATTAATGCCAACCAACCTGTATAATGTTTTAGACTTTGCTGAAAACTTTTGTCACTTTGACTTTTTCACTATTTTATCCATGGTGGAGGGCAACGAACTTGAGAAAACTGTGTTGTATTATAGAGAGGGTTTAACCTTTGCTAAAAACTTTTCCCACTTTGACTTTTTCACTATTTTATCCATGGTGGAGGGCAACGAGCCTAAGAAAACTGTGTTGTATGATCGAGAGGGTTTTATGTACGAGGGATGGGATTCTTTAACATAAATTTTGAAAACCAATTGGAGATTTAGATTGAGTAATTTGTGCAATGAGTAAGTAAATATCATAAATTTTCAAAAGAAAAATTTAGAAATTAAAACAAAGGCAAACCATGTATATACTTATTTTCATATTTTTTCTGTAAAACATTCGATATTTAAGTTTCCAATCCCAACCTCACATTTTTAGTTTAGAAATTATCTATATTAAACATGCAGAACAATTTTAATAGGAGTCTTCATAATCGAATAATACATATAATGATAATACAAGTGAACACTGATATAGTGGAAATTTGTGCATATTCAATAGTGTATTTCAAAAAAATTGCAGAGAAGGTGAATTATTCCATTCACTCATTTAAACAAACAAATATATAGCACAATTACATAGCTATTTCAAACAAAAACATACCCAAAAATCTATAACTAAGAATGTACTAACCTTGCAAGTTGCTGGGCAAAAAACTAGTTGCTAAAAGGTTCGGCAGCAGCTAATGGACACTGAGCGCACCGTGCATGGATGAAGAAAACACGTTCTCTCTTGTGCTCTGCTACAGGAAATTGCATAGCAGGCATAGATTCAGGCATCGAGACATCGAAACTATTTGATCACACAAATTCTTTTTGTATGTATGTATCCATTCATTTGTATGTTATGATATATTGGATAGTTGAACAAGTCCCAAGTTGGTTTCAGGAAGGAATTTGCAGCCTTTGTAACTATCGATAATGGCCTTTCCTAGAGTGGCGAATTTCCACAGCGAGAGGTCATTTCACCTTTCTTTTACGCATTGATTTGGGAGAGGGACATATAACACTGTTCTTTTGGGATGGCTTTGAAGCAGAAATAACTGGGAGTCACGGCCAGCCCAGGGTTCCCCTTAGCGTTCTCAACTTCCAATTTGAGAAGATGGCTGGGCACTAGGCAGTGGGATTTTCCGGCAAGGCTCGCACTGCTCGCGGCCAGCCAGCATTGGATTTGTTGTGTAGTTGCCAGTTGGTGTTTAGTAGATGTCCCTTCAGTCTTCAAGTGGCTATTAAGAACCGTGGTATTGGTATTGGTAATAATATCTCGATGAGTCGGCATTCCACCTATCTATCTGGATTCCAATTTCCAGATGGGACCTGTTTGGTATAAACTCTAGCATTAATCACACATTTAAAATAAAAAATTCACAAACTTAAACTAAAAAATAAAAAATAAAAAATGGATCTATATTAATAGAATAGGTGTAACATTAATATTCACTCACAGACCAATATACATGACGGCCAAGTTTTAAACTGCCCGTTAGTTTGACTTTCTGTAAAATTAAGTACACATCAGCGTTGACGTGTTTCTTCATCAATGAGCTGTATTTTACAGGTAAAAAGAGCTAAAACGGGTAAACGGGCGTCAATTTTAACCCCTCTGTTCCCGTAGAAGGCTTGCGAATATCTTCGATGTTATCGCTCTTCCTCTACACACATTGAGTACTTTAATGCTTTCAGACACATTTCAAATCAAGTGACCTACGGACTAACTTCAGATATGACAGGAGTAGCTTGCGGATAAGTAGAATCAGAGCAAAACTTTTTCATGTCTGTGACTGTAAGTGAGTCATCGAGTTATAACTCTCGGCACAGTTGTTGGCCAGTGCGTCAGCCTGTTGTAGCGCATTTAATGTCGATGCAGTGGGTCTATTGATTATTGGAACTTAAACTTTAAGTTATTAAAATCTAACAATGAACAAATCTACTATAGCCTCATTAAATGAGTTGCAATTTAATGCCGCTACAATGGATCTGTTGATCATTAGACTTTTTAAGATCCAACAATGAACAAATCCACTACAGCCGCATTAAATAAGTTGCAACAGACGCATTGTACCAGTCCTGTCTCTTGCATTTACCCAAATACAAGCTCCTTGAGTTTACAAGTTCAATAAGTCACCCTAGCCCCCAATGGATTGCTCGTCAACAGATTCAGGTACCTTCTGTTGTTACTATATTTGTAATTTTGATGCTATTCTTTGCTCAACGAGTGCTTCAACAGGTTCAATCACAATAGGTGCTAATGGTGCTTTAATTGCTTCTGTTGCTTCCTTTGATGCCTCTGCTGTTGGCTAAATTGCTGCTTTCTTCGTTGCTTAAACAAATGCTACTTCTACGCCATCTTTGTCGTGCCCTTGCCCTAGCTGTTGACTCGGTGAAGCGGCACAGGATCAGATTGGTATTGTAGTAGATTTTCAAACTGAAAATCGGCCTGGGATAATTGGTACTCAAATTGCTTCGTTTTTTTGGCAATTTGTTTCCTAGATCCAGTTATAAAAACAGGCGGAATCGTAGTTCCATCTTGTTTACTGCGGAACTATGCCATGGAACTATGTCTGTAAGAGTTTTGATCCATTTTAAGACGACCTAGATGATCGAAATTCCAAAAAATAACCAGAAAAAATGGAACTGTGCTTCGCCCAAAAAATTTTCATGGCGTCTCACAAACTGCTGCCACAGTACAGCTGCCAGACATTGCCAAATGTCTGGCAACAATATAAAGTTTGGAAAAACTGACTGTTGGCAAATTCCTCGTGATATTCTCTTCTCTTCTCCTGCCTCTTTCCATTGTCTCTCTCCTTCAAAACCACTGCTTAAACAAGCTACTTAGCTGCTTGTATTATGCAGGGTTTGGCATTGGGATGTTTTAATTTAAGCCACTGTATAGCTGCTTGCTGCAGTACCGATTTTAGCTGTGTCATCTGCTCGAATATTATATCTGGACGAAAACTGGGGATTCCAAGTTCACTGGAAGTAACCGTAGCCAGAAAACAATTGCTAGGGCTGGTATAAGAAACTTAGACATGGTACCTATCATTTTCAAGCATCCAGGAACAACATTTCTTTTCGGTGATCACTCTCGAGTCTCAACCTATGATGTGTCTGAGATGGGATTGATTGTGCCGACCCTGTCAACGCTGCCAAAAGAAACTCCACTTGCTGCTGCCCACCATGCACCATTCAACCAGCTTAGCCCTACGCATGTGGTAGCTGACAGAAAGAACCATGTGGCCAACGATTGTTTCTCGCACACTGCGAGAGAGAACCAGATATAATATATAGCATATAAAAGATTACTGTTGAACTTTGCCAATTCCACTGCGTCTCATACTTTATCTAACTGGCAAGCACCGCCGCGTATCGCAATCTACTCACCACCAAATATAGTTGTCTCCATTGGAATCAAAATATCTAACCTGATCGCTACCATTAATTAGGTAAGGCAAGTCACATTGTACCAGTCTTGAAGTACAAACGAATTTGAATTCAATGATAATTCTAAACGTAGCTAGTTAGATATATGGCAGGCATTTGTAACCATCCATCAGTTTGGGATTTAATGCAGAATTGATGAGCAAGCGCTTGTTAACTTAAAAGTTTACAACCCAGGGCTTGGGCTTGGGCTTGAGGGTGTGAGTTGGCCGTGGGGTTTTATGGCTGATTAGGGTTGGGCTTGAGGTTGAGGTTGAGGGTGTGAGTTGGCGATAGGGTTTTATGGCTGATTAGGGTTGGGGTTGAGGTTGAGGTTGAGAATGAGTTGGCGGTGGGTTTTATGGCTGATTAGAAAGTTTTAAATTTTCTGAGATGTCTTAATTTTATTTTCATCTTAGTCATCCAGCTATTGTCAAAGTAAAATAGTTAATGGTGAGGTTTTCAAGATTATAAAAAAAACTTGGCAATAACTGAGGTTTTCAAGATTATAAAATATAAAAAAACTTAGAACCCCTCAGCCGCTCTTCTTTATTTATTTATTGAGTTGATGTCATTTAAAATGAATGCCGTTGTTGAATGATCAATGCATTGAAGATCAAGAATTTATTACATGAGTGTGACGAGGAATTGGTGTTGTTTTCATAATAGAGAAGCAGAGTGAGATACAAAATGAATGTCGATGGTGAATGATTATTGCATTGAATATCAAGACTTTATCACATCAATGTGAGGAGGTGTTGTGTTGTTTTCATAATAAAGAGGCACAGAGGCACAGTGAGTTACAGAGGTCAAAATTAGATGTATAAAGAATGTTGTTTTCATAATAAAGAGGCACAGTGAGTTACGGAGGTCAAAATTAGATGTATAAAGAATAAAATTTCATGGTCTTATAATTTTAAGACAAGTAGATAAATGTCAAGTAATTTTCTCGACTCTCATTAATGTTACAACTACATTGAATTGAGAATGAGAATCGATGTTAGGTTATGAAACTCAATAAAATCATATATGTATCCTACTTTATAAAGTCAAAGAAGATTTACATTTGATGTTACATGCATTACAAAGTTGGTTGATGGATGAAATTTAAAGGAATTATTTCCACCCACTACTCAATCAATGATGATTTATGGCCAATATCATAGAGCTTAGAGATTTAATGCAATTTTTTTTCCTTCATCTATTATTTAATGATTTATGGCCAATAGCATAGAGGTTAGAGATTTAATGTTTTTTTTTAATTCATTTGTATTCCTTCATCTATTATTTATGAATATTACATATTTATTATATTAAGTATTTATAAATAATTTTTTGGAATAAATGTATTTATTTATTAATTATTATTTTATTTCAAATATAAATAGTTAAATTTTTATACTAAAAGTAAAAGTAAGATATATTTATATTAATAAAAACATGTTATGACTTAAATCAAAATTCAAAATATTTAGGGAGCTTGGAACACATAGATTTATATCATCCCTTTTAAGTAATATAAAAAAGTTCTATGATATAGATTCTAAAGAAAACACCTATTTTGCATAATATAAGACAAATTGATATTAATACAAGACAAGCTTGTTGTGCACCTGATTTTGATGAACATTGGTGGGTTGTGATTTTTTGTTTTGCAAGGACTTCATGTCTTCTAGCATTTGTTGAACAATTTTCTCTTCTTTAGATTCACTAGGGACAAAGTCCATTCACATTTTGAGGTTGGAGGAAATCAATTGCTAACTCTTACTAAGATTGTAGACCGTATTTAGAAGCATTGAACATTATGCTTCCAAACTTGAATTGAACACTATGCTTCCAAAACCTAAATTTGTTTTTTACTATAGGAGGGTAATTTCCATTACCATTGCATTTTGGAAATTGCATTGATGTTCATTAGCATGGATTTGGCTATAACTAAGAATATGGAAGTTCTATTATAATCGATGAAATCTTCATTTGTGCAGAAGACTCTAGATGCATGCCATATATTTCCCTAAGAATCCCCGTGGTTACCAACTAAATTCATGGCCCAAAGACTGCAAAATTGTTAAACTAGAATATCCAAAATGAAATAAAACTAATAAAGCCTGGAGTAATTAGTTAATACCAAATATTGGAGGTGCCACCCAACCCGCCAATTAAGGAAATATTGTGTTGCCTAAATTTGAAAGGGAAAATGTGAGTTATGAACCAAATTAAAAACCCTAAAGCTATGGAACACAAAGGATGCATGAACTATACCTCCTCGATCTCAAAGGAGAGGCAAGCCTAGGGTATCCCCTAATTCCCAGTCGAAAACCAACTTAGAAGATAACCAACCATTCCTAGTATGTAATCATTCAAAACCAATGACTGGTGATTCCAACCAGCCCACGAAAGAAAAAATGGACTATCCCTACTACAAGTGTAATAGAACAAATAACATCCCCCATAGCTAAGAAATGTAAGGGTTATATTTTCAAGACCTTCCTAGGATCGAAGAATCAAAGTATCCCCAAAACACCAAACCACGTCTAGTTCAAAGGATTACTAACACCACTAGGATAAGCCCTAATAGCTTAAGCTCTAATACCTAGAAATTTCTTGACAAACAACAAAATAAAACCACAAAGTTATGTTAGAATAACTTGCTTGAAGTTCAATCTATGCTAGAGAAGACAACCATAGAGTACTTTTTATAGAGAATCCATGCCTATCTTCACTAAAAATCATACCCAAATTGGCATAATCCCACTTCCAACCCTTATTAACTTCCACAATGATTCAAAAAGCCCATGTAGTGAATTATGGTTTGCAAGTGTGAAGGTGTCATGAGAATGATGCACACATCATCCCACCTCCATCTATGTGTTTTACTCTTGCTTTGACATGGCATCATAAGAAACATATACCAAATGAGTGTGGCAACATACATTCAATGTTGGAATTTATGGATTTAGGGGATAGAATGAAAGAATAAAACACCCCCCCACCCCCACCTCCCCGAATTTTCTAAGAATTCCTTCATTCAATCTCAAGCCTATTTTGGCATGACTATCCACTTGACACTTGAGATCCCTTAAGACATGAAAAAACTCAATATATTCAAAATCAAGAGCATCCTTTTTTATTATTGCCATGAGATTGGATAACTTACTATTTGACAGGGTTTTCAAGCCATTCATTAGGTTGGTGATTTTAGCATTATGTATGGCTATCCCTAGTCCCCATTCATTGTTCATTGTTCATTTTTTATTTCCACCAATCGTTAACTACTACTATTATAAATTGAATTATCTTCCGTATTATATTTATATGCTATTTGCACATTATATACATATATCTTGTATAAAACATATATAATATATTCGATAGGTAGGATTTTAAGATTAAGGGTTTTTGGCGAGAGTTTAAAGGTTTTCATCATCAAGGTTTCTTATGTCTTCCATGGTGTTGTTTGGAGCGAGAATATTTATATCTCCCTCAAACTCTTTTCCTAAGATAAAAATTTCCTTTAAGGCTATCACCATAGCTACAATTAAAAGCATGAAATCATACCTTAAATATATTCCAAGATATGTTAAAATATTGGAGTATATTCCATGTGGTAATGTCCCTCCATCAACACCTTGTAAGAGGGCTCTCATATTTTCTAAATTCCAATTTACATGTCTATGTACATATCCCAAATCAATGGAAATTTCAATCCAAATAAACTATATTACTCTAATCAGGGGGGAGATGCAAACTTTATTTTTTGGTATAGGGCTCTATACATGTTTTTTACTTAAATAAGACAAAGATATAATATATAGTAATTCCCCTACTTCATAGGCCCATCTAAAAGCATACATTTGAATATATGTATGTTATATTTCAATCTTGAAGAAGGTGTGCTAATAATAACCCTAGTATAGGTCTATGTGTCTCACCTCCCTCAAAGTCTTTTGGGATGATCAAACATTTATTACAATAGGGAGCTTCATATGAATATTCAAAGATATATATGAACTAAAGATTCTCCAAATAAAATACACAAAATTATACATTGATGTGGATCAAAAGAAGGGATTCCCTTAGTAAATCCAACTAATTTTCCATTTCTAGACTCATGTCTAGGTGTTAGACTATGATAAGATCCCTTTCAAATGAAGTAACTATCACAACTATGGAAACTTCGCAAATATTACAAGAAAAGTCTCAACCAAACACCAATACAAAATGAGAGATAAGTAACCAGGTGACCAAAACATTTGGTTACCATAGTTTTTTCAAGGGATAAACGACCAAAACTGAGAAATTTTAAGTGAGCTAACTAAAAATTACCAATTTGGTCACAGACTAAGAACTAAACTAAAAATGACCAAGATAAATGACCAATTTGGTCACGGGATAAGACTAAACTAAAAATGACCACATAACAATTGGTCATTTGTTTGGTCATTTTTAGTTGTGTCACTCCGAAAATGGAAAATTACAATTTTGACAATGAATTTGTACAATTTACTAAATTTTAACACTGCAGATGGATTCATAGACCACTTCAGGGTATCTGAATCCATCTGCAATGTTAAAATTTAGTAAATTGTAACATTGTAGATGGATTCAGAGACATGAGCTAGTGTTGAAACATGACGCCATAGGAGAACCTATTGAACATTTTTGCAAGATCATTTCATCTGTACTGTAACATCTAGTTTGATGAGCTTATCATTTCCATATCTTATTTCACCATTTTCGCTTTCATATTATCCCTTCGACGATAGATCTACCAAGTTGCATCATGTGGTGCATCAACCTTAGATATTTGTTGAGTCTTTCCCTCTTAGCATTGTCATGTCAATAATTTGTAGGCGTCATTCTGTTTGGCTTATCATACTGGTCACATTCATATTTTGTTTAAACAAAACCATCATTGTTTGACCCTCTTGGAAGTACTTTAAAGTTTCAACAAGTTCGTGTATTTTGTGTCATCATGATGTAGCTAAAAATTGTCAATTCACAAACTCCAATATAATTAATTCTCCATATGCATCCATTCATCATGAATATGGTTCTCCTCGTGCCTGAGTTCATATAGTTATAAAGTTTCCCTCGGTTCTCTCCCCTACAAAAAATCGCTAATATCCTCCATTTTGAAAAGAAAAAAAATCCTCCCTTTTTGTAAAATTATTTTAATTAAAAATTAAGAGTTACGATGATTCTAATATTTAAGTCACTTAAGTCACGACTGTTAGTAATTTTTTTTGGTTACACTATATATTTAATTGACACCAAATTATAAGTTGTTGTGTATACTGATGATGACGAGGTCCTATCTTCGAGACACCAAATTGATCATCATGACAGGGGGTACCGAGGGTTCGATTCCCCCGGGTACCGACTTTTCCATCTTGTTCGTGGTGCAGGGTGTATCCCACACACTAAAGGCAGACGATCCTTATTTAGTAAAAGAAACAATAAATATATAAATAAAAAAAGAGCAATATATATGTTATTAAACCAATTTATAATATAATATTGTGAAAAAAAAACACAAAATATGTGCCAAAAAAAACCTTGGATGCCCTTGATGCCACAGAGGTTCCGTAAATTAGTAAATGGAAAATTCATTAATGGGAAGACAGGACCTATTATGCAAATAAAGGAAAAAAACAAGCTCATATATAAAGGTGTTCAATTTTCAAAATCCCTGTCTTTTTGACAGCTTTTCGTTTTATTTTAAATATGAAAAATAAAGGAATCCAATTTATTTCCCCAATGGTGTGGAATTCCCTGAACCCATCAAGCGGATTAGAGCTCCCATGGATTCATTGGCTTATTCCACTAGTTGGGGGTATTTCGCCTTATTTATCCTCCCCACGGGGAATGGTGCTAATAAGGACCCGAGCACATGTAACCCCCCTTAAATTTTAGGTCCTGACTTCATTTATATTCCTTTTTTGGTGTTGAGGTTTTTTAGAGAGTGTTTTGGCTAGGTCATTGTACTCATAAAGGGCTCCAATCATGCAACCAAATGCTCTTTAGGAGGGGGGAAGAGGAACTAGTAAAGGAGAGTCATAGGCACATTCTGGAAAAAGAGAAACTAGAGGGTGGGGGTAGTGTCAGGGTTTTGGGAATCCTGCCACAGACTATGCGGTCAGAGATAGATACCCTCAATGCCACCAACGGGTATGTAGATGGAGGTCGATGCCACCACCGAGTATGCGAACAAAGTGGAGTTTAGTTCATTAAAATTGACTGGCCGTCATTCGAATCCAATGGAGCTTATTATTTACCAGTTTTTTATCATAAAACCCTTAGTTGGCGCCAATTTTTTTACTTTGCCAAGAGGGGAGAGGGTTTCTTTGGGTTTGAGAGGTCATTATGCCGGTTGAATGGGGTTGTGAACTCGGGTTTTAAGGCATTTAATAACTCACGTCAGTTGGAAGTGAATTTCCAGGTTTGGAAAACTCACAGCTATATTTTTACACTTGTAGCAATGGAGAAAAGCACATCAATTGATAGAACTTGGAGAATTCAGAAGAGGCGGGAGAGGGATTCTATAACAGCGGAGTACAAATATACCTCTCCTTCTCAGGTTAGTAAATGATTTGTTTCATTTCTCGTTTTTGTTCTCATGTTCCTTGTAAGTATTCTCTATGGATGTGGGAGCTATAAGTTGATTTACTGCTAATACATGCCACACGGGTGATTGATAAGTTCCTAACCCTGTAATTAAGTTATACAGAGACTCTTTTGAACTTTTCTTTTACTTCATAATCAATGCTAACCTTGTTGTTTTATTGATGTGCACAATTCACTTTGGGATCTTGGACTTGTTTCTTTCCCTTCAATTCAATCAATTTCTATTCTAGACTAAATATCTCTTTGTCCTTCTCCTCAACCTGATTTGTCAGCATCTTGATTTTCTATACTAATTCTTCCAAAGAACCTTTCGAAGCATTTTTCTCTTCCTCGAGCAGTTTAAACTTGTCTTGTGCACAAATCAGTTGAATATGATAGTTTGTTACCTTCTCATGGATTTCTGCGTCAAGATATGCTTGAAATTCCTTGTCTTTTTCTTCATACTTTGACAATTGTTCCTACAATAATTTATTCTTCTTCCTTGACTTCTTTAAGTCATCCAGAGCACTAATCAATTCACCTTCCCAGTCAATGTCTGCAATATATTCATCTTCTTCAGATTGACTATCAATCTTTACCTCAGCAACTAGTTTTGGAGATGTAACTTTCTTTGGAGGTCATTGGAATGCTTCACTAAAGAAGTATTTGACTAGAGATATTGGTTTGCTTTGCACAACTGGAGTATTCTTCGAACTGCTCTTCTTCTTTTCATATTTGCTTTCTTCTTCCACATGACCCATGAAAACTACTTTTGGTTCTTCATCACAGTCGCTTCCTTCAGATGCATTGCTTCCTTCCTCGGTGTACAAACTTTTCCTCTATTTTGGAATCCTCTTTTTATTTTTAGGTCTGTTTTGAGATCGTGCTGTATTCTGATCATATGAACCAGATTCCTCATCGTTGTCCATCTCCATTCTATTTGTAAGGACACTTAGAGGCATAATGAAGTAAGCAAGATCATGGATGAACGTCAAAAAAATAGCCAATATGATTGAACCACTACAAGATGAAATATTTCATATCACAAAACAACTTGCACAGATACTAGGGGAAGTTAGAGAAGTTGTTGATGAATGTACATAAACCCTGAAATTGTCTATTGGTGAGCATACAAAAGAGGAAATATTAGGAAAATAAGCAGAAATGAAGGATAAAGTTCCAATAGCAAAGGAATCTCTACATAATTTCACAACAAAGCTACATCCAAAAGAGCAAACAAAAAATATCATTTTATGATATTTTCTAAAACGAGGGATACTACGCATGATGGAATATGGAGTGAAGCAAAAATATAGGGGGATAAAATTGCATATGTTGCGCAAGTATAAGTTTAAAAAAAAATCACCAAAAGTATAGTTCCCCTTTCCATTGATGTCAAAGGGGAAAAGAACTATAATAGCAGAAAATATGAATTTTGACAAGGGGAGTATAGTTTTGATACATAGATCACATTCAATGGAAGCTTAGTTTTTGCTAAGTGTTGACATCAATGAAAAAGGGGGATATTGTTGGAAAATTGTCACTGATGTCAAGGAAAGTGGGACTTCCACCACTATGATAACTCAGGTAAGTCGGCCATACTAAATCAAGTGGGACTTCCACCATCATGTTAAGGTCACTATGCCATAAAACAAGGAGAAGTACAACTAATATGATGAGATGACCTTACCATACAATATTTTTTCGGCTTAATAAGTGACTTAACACTCGCATAAATAAACAAGGTGATCAATCTATTGAAGTATCCATCCAAGTAATTATGGAATTATAATTAATTGCACTAGCTTCAAGTAGAAGATGAATTCTTAGGGCTTAATTGGAAAGGATGGTTCATGCTAAGTGAACACATCCGAGGTGAACAGTAAATGTGCATATGTGAGTGCACAAAAAATTATCAGAGTATATGGACGAGTATGTGCACAGAATCAGGATGAACTGCAAGAGAAGCTATGAGCAGAATTAAAGCAGAGTATCTCAAAGTGCGCACAGTCGGAAGTAGATCAGAGAACAAATTATAGTAAGAATAGTAAGCACGGATCTGAATTCAAAGTACAACAACATTTATATCTCGGGGCGGTTGGACGAGGCAAGGAAAGGATATTGGAGTCTCCACTCAAGTTGGTGCTTGAACACTATGATTTGGTGCTTGCACAAAGGATTGGTGTCCTCACAGGTTAGAGCCTAAATCAACAAGTTAGTCCTTACACAAAGGATTAATGTCCTCGTATGTTGAAGCCTACAGTCTAGAATTTGGTGCTTTGTAGTGGGATTGGTATCCCAATCAGAGGGGTGTCTAAGTGAGTTGGTGCTCACATCAGTGAATATTGGTGTCTCCCATATTTCTCTATAATTCCATTTTATACATACATACATACATACATACATACATATATATATATATATATATATATATATATATAAAGTTTCTTCAAATATCTATCCACAGTTTGTTTTTATTGATGTGATTTTAAATAGAAATTGGTGCATGTTTTAAAAAGTGAATTATTTGTAAATATGTGCATGATATTGATTCATCCCCCTCTCAGTATAATTAAGAATTACAATACTCAACCTAATCCATATAAACTTATTCCTTGAGATCACCATGTAGGAAAACAATTTTTACATCTAGTTGCTCCAACTATAAATCCTCTGTTGCTACAAGTGCAAGTAAAACTCTTACAATAGTTAGCTTTACAAGTTCCCATGTTTCATTTTTGTTTATAGCTTTCATTTATTCATCCATGAATTTCCTCAATTTATCTACAATATTAGATTCTCTAGTTTCCTAAAATGAAATATGTTCACCATCATCAATAAACAAAGAAATACAAGACTGAAAATAAGGATAATGCCCTTCTAGACGTCTCTTCGAATGTGCATATATTTTGAGTTATGACGGTTGAACTTGGTGTTTTCATGTTGATCATAAGCTTCATTTTCACCTTCATTCATTTCTACTTCAACAAGTACAATATCAAGTGTCTACTATACCTCCTTCCTTTTCATATAGTATTCATTAAAAATACATCATGACTAATAATTACCTTGTGAGTAGTATGATCCCATAGTCTATACCCCTTTACTATATTATCATAACTAAGAAAAACACATTTCCTTGACTTTGGATCAATCTTGGAAATATTTTCTTTAGGAACATGGGAAAATGCATCACAACCAAATATACACAAATGATATTAATCATCTGACTTACCACACTAAACCTCCTCTGGAATCTATCCATCCAATGCAAGTGTATGTGATATATCTATAAGATAAGAAAATGTATTAATTGCCTCTATCCAGAATCCATTATCCAACCCAGATGTGTTGAGCATTCTTGTTGAGCATTTAATGATTATGTGATTCATCCACACAACCATACCATTTTTTTATGGATCAGATGGAGTATTCTTCTTGTGCTTAATTAATTCATGCATACAAAATTTATGAAATTCCTTGGAGAAATAGTCTCCCCCATCTTTTGATCTAAGAAAAGAATAAAACATTCCCAAAATTTCCTCTACTTGTTCCTGGAACTCGTTAAAATTTTGAAAGGATTTTGACTTACTTTTGAGAAAATACACCCTCACTCATCTATAAAAATCATCTATGAAATTTAGAAAATATTTATAACCATTTATAGAGAGAGTGGGGACTGGTCAAAATATATCGAAATTAATAATTTGCAAAAGCTATGAACTTTTACCAGAGCTTGTAGTAAACCAAACTCTATTATGTTTACCAAAAATATAGTACTCACAAAAGTCTAAACTACAAGAGTTAATCCTATAACGCATACATGGTTATGTATAATTTTCAAACCTTTTTTCACTCATATGTCCAAGTCATTGATGCCACACATCACTACATCCAAAATATTCTCCGAGTCAATTCTTGTTGCATGATTTGTAATTGTACACCACACAAATGTTATAGGGTCCCATAAGATTTTTCTTTTGCCACCACTATGGATCCTTCGGAAATCTTGCAATGATTATCACCAAAGGTAGTAGAATACCCTAGTTTATCCATCATCTTGCTTCATCCTAATTCCCCCTCTTCCCACGATTTTTAACGGTCGATCATCACCCAAGTAGACCATACCACAAGTGTAGGGTTGATATTTGACAAACCATTCTCTATGTGGAGACATGTGGAAAAATGAACCTAAGTCCAAAACCAAAGCATATAAAAAAGATTGATTGTTGCTGCGGTAGAAATCCTTGTATGTTCTCATTTATTTTGAATATGTTGTGCTAGGATCAATTGAAGGATGATCTAGCTTTTTATCCTTCTTTTCCTTCTTTAGATGCCCATATTCCTTCCTTACACTAGTACAAAATTAGAGATAAGTGACTAGGCAACTAAAAAAGTTAGTCACCACTATTTTTTCAAGGGATAAATGACTAAAATTGAGCAATTTTAAATAAGCATACTAAAAACAACTAAGATAAATGACTAATTTACGTGATAACATATATGACTAGATAACAAGTGACTAAAATAAAAATGACTAACATAAATGAATAATTTAGTCCCGAGAATATAAATATGACTATCTAACAACAATTAATGTGAATTAGTCGTTTATGTTAGTCATTTTTAGTTGTGTCACACTGACAATAGAAAATTACAATTTTGATAATGAATTTGTACAATATTTTACTAAATTTTAACAATGCAGATGGATTTAGAGATCTTACTTTGGGGGTCATGGTCCATGTGTGAGGTCCCAAACCACCATATTGGCCCTCCATAGGGGATATTTGACCTAGAAGTGGGATGTGGTGCTCATATTTTTGAAGTTTAGAACACTAGATATGGTTTCTATTAATATAAAGTTTTTTTATAAGCTATAAATTCATATATTACTTGGAAAGAATAAAATTACATCGGATAGCCATTATAGCTCAGGATCAACATTTGACACAGAACTACAGACAATGTCGTCCCAAAAATCTATTCCCCACATCCCAACAACTCCACCTCATACGAAGCATTAAGCCAAAAAAAACTTTCATCCCATATTAGAGCACCGAGACTAAAGACTTCACTATAGTGATGACTATATAAGACTTCTACCCAAGCACTAGGACTGACATGTTGCATATGACAGACTATCAACGTCAATTATAGCCAAAAGGATCAAATAGAGACACGCTTACAATTATCGCACCTGAAATCTCGACGACATGCCAGCCTGGAAATCCTCCTAAGAGTCGGCTGGGGCTCCCATGCCATCCATAGATTGGTAGACAGCTCCCCACTCACCCGCAAACATCCCAGCCAAGACACCAATAGGAGGAGCTCCCCCCTCCTTCAAGCGAGGAAGAAATGGTATTCCCAAGTGGTGGGTGATGACATCAATTTTCATGTGAATGAGCCATGAATCCATTAGATGTTCCTTCCATAAGTGAGCAATGATATTATCCCTCAAAATCTTCAGCTCGCGCTCCTGAAGTAGGTGGCCAATTACACAGAACATGGAGACAACCCATTCATACAACAACTAGTGGGCCTGATTGGACCCAGGGTCCAAAATCCAATGCTCAAGCATAGAAAATTCCTTAGCTGGATTCAAAACCTCCAGCTCTGCCCATAAATACTTCTCCATGGAGTCGGTATTTGCCCTAATTTCCTTTGGAATTGTGGCCATGTAGTCCCAAGTGTCCCAGGCCACCCTCGACTGATCTCATATCACTCTTATGTTCCCTCTCCTGAGCCTGCCCTGGCTGGACGTATCAACATTCTCGCTGGACGTATCAACATTCTCTGGCTCGTACATGTCTTCCTCACCTCACTTCCAGCCACTATAACTAGTCGTTAATGAGCTTAGAATTGCCACCTTATGAGACTGAAATACAAGAACTTTATAGAAGGAGTCAGCAGGATATGGACAACATTATGAGACTTAACTAGAGGAACTTTACAGAAGGAGTCAGCAGGATATGGACGAAATAAAAATGATTTGGAGTCAGAAGAAGCAAGCAGCATCTGCTTGTTCCCAATCTTATGGATTGTCACATTGTGAGCATATTAATGGGAATTCCTCTGCAGGAGACCTGGATTCCAATACCCTTGAAAACTCTGAAAGGGTATCTTTAAACGAGATTACAACAAAGACAAACAATGCACTTTCTACAGTATGCAATGTTCTGGGGGGGTGACAATCTTTCAAAAGATGTAAATAGAGAGCATCAGGAAAATGTAAAACTATCATATCTTTCCTCAAATATAGATCATCCAAAAGAATCTAGCTTGGTTCATAATAAAGATCATCAATTTATGGATTTACAAATAAGTTCCATTGTTGAAGTTCACCTTCTTGAGTCATGTATGGATCTTTCCAGTGCAAATATTTTGCACGAAAATCCTTCCACTACTATAGCAATCCTTGGGCATGATATAGATGCTATTTTTAAGACAGATGATCACTGTCGTGATTGGAAAGGTTCACATTTTAGTGCAAAGAGGCAGTCCAGAAATAAGTGTTTTGTTGAAAACCATATTTGTAAGTCTTCTGAAGTGCCCTCGGGGGTTCATGAGCATCATGAGGGAGTTATGAAGGAATCATTAACAACAAGGAAAGAAAACTCATCTGGTCCCTTAGAAAAAAGTGGTTCTTGTGGAATGCAACAAAAATATTTGTGTGGGTTGATGGGTAGAATAAAACCTGGAGTAGCTCCAGTTTCATTAGGTAGTGACTCACTCAAGTTAGATACTAAAGTCACCAAAAATGGGATCATGCCAAATAATGGGCTTTCCAGAACATATGATAATGTGGTGTCTGCATCAATTGAGTGTGATGTGGCACCTCCTATATTTGAGGTGGTCCATCAGCAGAATGAAAAATCTGATGTTGTACATGCTATACATTGTTCAGTCAATAAATGAGATTGTGTAAGTAGGGAATTCATTGTAGGAGAACCATGCCAAGAACCAACAAAAGTTAGAGAGAAGCCTCCATCATCAAGGCTTGAAAAATCAAACTCTCCACCTGACAGCTCAAGGTTGGGTCGAGGCATCAGATCTAGTGTGGATCCTGTATCGGAACAACAGAAAAAGGAACACCTTCAAAAGTCTATTGCTGATTTAGAGGCAAACATGCTAGAGGGGTTAAAACACTCCAAAAAATGGATGTTTGAGTGGTCTTCTCTCAAGGAACTGAGTTGGTACCTACTTTTTCAATGATGATCATATTCCTCTCCAAATATATTCTCAGATAGGCATTGCAGCCGGTGAAATTTCACTCAAAATAATTAAATTAAATTCCATAATTTTGGTTAGGGTAGGTCTTAATCTGTTGTATTGTTTGGAAAGATAAACTTCCCAAAATATACACTATTTGTTTTATTATATACGTTAATGGTTAGCAGAAGCATTTCACTCAAAAGTAATTAAATTAAATTCCAGAATTTTGGTTAGGGTAGGTTTTAATCTGTTGTCCTGTTTGGAAATATACTATTCATTTAGTTAGTGAAATTCATTAGCATATTGCAGTGCAATAGGTTTTCTACAAAGCTTACTCACCGTAATTTATTTTATAGTGTGCAATGGTCCTAAGTTTTGATCACAATGCTGCAAGGGAACCTTGATAAAACTTCCCACCATATGCAATATCTGTTTTATAATACATATTAATAGGTAATGGAAGCTTTTCTCTCACTAGTTGGACATTAATAAAATTATATTATCTTATCTTATCCCAAAAGTAACTAAATTTAATTCCAGATTTTTGTTTGGAGTAGGCCTTAATCTGTTGTACTATTTGGAAAAATGCCATTTATTTAGACAGTGGAATTAATTAGCAGATGGCAGTGCAAATAAATTTTCTGCAAAATTTGCTTACCATAATATATTTTCTAGGGCGCAATGGCCCTAAGTTTTGATAACAGTGCTGCAAGGGAACCTTGATAATAGAAAATCATTCAGTGGAACAAGCTATGGAGTTAAATACTATTAATTTTCATTTTTTTAACATGACATTTATGTGATCCCAGCCCCTAGAATCAGTGCATCTCCTTCAGAGGATAACATGAGATACTTCAATGTGATGATCCTTGGTTCTACTCAGTCTCCATATGAAGGTAACTTGATTTTATCCCTTTATTCAATTATGTGAAAGAAATCCCTGTCAAAATATGTTCTAGACATGGTTCTGATCAGATTTAATGTTGCTTCTGCTTTTTAAATGTTTAGTATGGCTCTTTTTGAGGCATTATAGAAAGTTTGAAGTATCTCAGTTGTGACGTATAATTGGTCAAAATAAACTAAAATTTCATTTGTTCTTACACGCAAATAATTTTAATATCTTGTTTTCCCCTGTAAATTCCAATTTCAGTAGTTATACACAACTTTTTTTTATTTCAGATGATAAAAAGGTTACTCATCTTATTTATAAAGAGTACTTGTATATAGCTGCTAGGCCTGATATGAAGATTGTTGTGTAGTATTATCACGAGTCACAGTGTTCCATATCCTTCAGCGACTAATTCAAAGAGATTGACCAATACATGTGTGGAATCATCCATATTTTTTCTCAGAGTGCTCTGTTTACATATGAGAACAACTCACTCTAATTAAACAATAGAGGCTAAAAACATACAAAATATCAAGAGAAGTTGAGATGGGCCGCTTAGGTAAATAGCTTCACCTCTTCTAATAATCAAAATATGTTCCTGGAAGAAGGAAGGAGAGGTCCCTCTATTGAGTGCTCAATCTGTAATCTACTTGCAGTGACTGAAACGACCCATTTTGTTGGCTGACCTGCTTCTTTGTTTAGCGCCCTGTATATGTGGATATGTGACAAGAAATAGAGATTTGAAATCAATGCTAGAACTGATCTTACCCTCGCTTGAGGATAAATGTCAATGTTGCTGGTGTTGCATGAAAGCCATCCTAGTACCACCTGAGAGTCTCCGTAGACCACCACAGCTTTGATGCCTATCACCCAAGCAATTTCAAGCAAATTGCTAACTGCAGCGAGTTCTGCTCTGTAGTTGGTGGCTTTTCCAAGGCCCAACTCAAAAGATAACCTCTCTCCTGTTGCAAGTAAGGGCCACTCTCCAGCCCTGTTGAGTCCTGGGTTCCCTTGAGATGCCCCATCAAAATAGCTGCAGGGTATAGTGGGTTCGTACTCTGTATGAATGATGGATCGGATAGAGCTTGATGAGATTCTGCTGGCCCTTCAACCTGTAGAAAATCTTGTAGATGTTCGGGACTTTGTTCTGAAAGTGGCTCTCATTTCAAGCAATCCAAATGGACCACAGGATCCCCAGTGCCAGTCATTTGTGCTTCTTCCCTGGTTGAAGTGTAATGATCTCCTTGGTGAAATGACAATGAACCAGAAGGTTATTTAGTGTTTCCTCTTGATCCCCATGAAATGTGCATTTACTGGGGCCATTCCATCATCTTCTTCTGAATACACCAAAACAATTAACAATAGAATTGCCAAGATGTGGAGCCATTCCAAGTCAGAGGAATAGGTGGGTGGAAACGAATGTCCACTTGGACTAGGGATCACGTGATCGGGTCACTAGACATTGGGATGGTACAATCAAGTGCTGGAGATGACCATACAGCAGCCAAAGTTTATGCAACTATGGTTTTAACAAGTGGCCAATCTAAGGATATTGTTGATAAAGTGGAATTGAATGGTGCACCTGCTGGGATCATATTCATGTGCAATAACCAAACAAAACAAATTTTCTTTCAATATGGCTTGTTTGGCCTACCGTCCATTCAGTTAAAGCTGGTGCAACGCATTGTGCCAGGGACTAAGCTCTTCCTTTTTGTATTGGAGTCAAGAGAGTTGCATGGTGTTGGCCTGGTTTTGCAACCAGGCTTAGTGCTATGGGCACCTGCTAACTAGTAGCAGCAGTTTCAATGTAAATAAATAACAATAAACTAATTAAACAAGACTATTCATGGATCTAAGCAAAGATATTAAGCAAATAACAAAAATAATTTAAGATCAAGAACAAGAACATATAAAATAAAGAATTTGTATTGAAAGGATGGGGCAAGCAAGTGCTTGCGGAATCAATACCTCTAATGGTGAGGTTGAATAGCTCCAAGGATGAGCAACTTCCAATCTCCAATGGTCTCTTCTCCAATGTGGTTTGCAATGGCTAAAATGCTCAGGGGAGATTTCAGCAGCATAAGGATGAGATAATGGATGGATGTGAAATGAGGAGCCCCTACCACCTTTTTATAGGTTTTGGTGGTGGGAAATACCATTTGTGGTTTTGTGGAAACCAAATGGTATTGACCAACATGGTTTAGGTACTTTTCCCTCCTTTTTCCTTTTTTGAATAAAAATAATATTTTAATTCCCTTTTTAATATTTTTGGGAATTTGGACCCTTTTTGAGGGTTTTTTATGATTTTCTTGGAAAAATAATCTTTTTTAATGGAAAAAGGGGTGTACTAAGGTCTTTTGGTGACCTTTTGTTGGTTTCAGAGGCTCAGATGGTGGAAAAGTGGACAAATGGGTCATGTGAGTAAGGGAATGAGCTAGTGAGCACTTTTTAGGTGTTAACACATGGGATTTTGTATTGGAGTCAAGAGAGTTGCATGGGATTTTTGAGGCATCTTCAAATGGTGGTTTTAATCTGGAACCAACGGATTTTGGAAAAGCATTTCCTTCTCAAGTAATAATTTTGAACCCAGTTCATGGTTAGTTGGCTTAAAGTGAGGAAAACTTTTTGAGCCTTTGCATATAAACATTTTTTAAGTTTTTTTGATGGATTATTCAGTATTTGAAAGTTTTTTTTGTTTTGATGAATTATTCAACACAATGTTGATCGCATTAATGTCATTATATTAATATATTGTCATGTACAATATGAGATTGGATTAAACTAACATTAAAGGGTTGTTTGGTTTCTTTGTTTAACAACAATTGAATATGACCCTAATATTATAAATAACAAATGTTATTTGGGATATCTGAAAAGTAAAAAAAATGATAATAATTCTATTGATTCTATATTTGTTACACTGTTCACTAGACACATTTTTCATATTGGGACAATCTTCTGTATGTGATTGCTCTTCTGATATGAATATGACAACAATTATGTTAACTATTTCATGAAATTTTGCCTGTATGCATTGCATATAATCCATTCCTTTACGTTGCTTATAATCTATTCCTTTACATTTCTTATAAGCCATTTAAATATCTTTTTGCCATGGCTGCCCCTCTGACCCCTTGATATTGTAGGACACCTCCCAGGTGTGTCCTAAATTTGAGCCCCGCATCCTCCTGTTCCCAAAACTGGTGCAACATAGGATATTGTGAAAGTTCTTATGCATGATTGTTGTGTAAAAGGCCAATATTTAATTATAATGAGAGTCATCTCCGTGCCATTGTGAGTTTACCTGGAAGCTGTTGTGTAGGCTTGTCCAAGGTTGATTGGGAGGTATAAAGAGCAAGAAGAAAATGTTAAGGTAAGGAGTATGTGGTTGGATTATATCTTTGGATTGATGATATTCCTATCCATTACATTTTGTCATTAAATTCCTTTTCATTCTAATGCAGATGGATGTGTTTAATGCACTTATTGAGTTGTTACGCCAAGCTGGGAATGTGAGGAAAGGATCAAGAGACACACTAAATTCAAGGTAAGTGATGTTGATCAAGAGACACCTTGTTTCCTTATGTTGATTTCTTCACTATCCTCTACTTATTTCTCCTTTGTTGCAGTCTACAGAGGTCCTTGGGAGACAAAGGTTACCTAGGTATGTCCTCTCCATGATAGGGCATCAGCGATGAGGAGAATTATAATGCCATGGTAAGACACACTCATCTTTGAATTTGTGTTATAATTTCTAACCATTTTGCTTAAATGAAAAAGTCAACTATTGATATTTTAATATTTACCTATCATTGCAGAACTGTGATTGGCATAAAGTGCAAAGATGAGATTGTTTTAGTATGCCTTCTTGCATGCCTTATTTTCATTTCTTTATGTCCTATATATTCACAATGATATGTCTTTCTTGTTGTATATTTATTCAAGATGCCATCTATGTTTCAATTAATGTCATGACATTCTATTAGGCAAGTAAAATTGAAACTCACAATGTTTGCTTCTTGAATAAGGATGGTAGGGGGTGGAGAATATCATTGCTTCCAAAATGCTTCTCGAAGGATCCAATCGAAGAATTCATACTATTCACAATCATGCTTGCGTGGTATGGTATGGAACTGAACTTCATCTTATTTAATGTTTAATAGAAATTTATTTATGTCTTTTCATTGATATCTAAATTGTGAACTTCTGGAATTTCTGAAGTTGTCTCTGCACTACAAATTTAACCTTTCCAACATTTGCTAGTTTTTCATTTGTCCATCACTTTTGGAATTTCTGGAAAAAAGTTATGTTAGCCTGGTCATATTTTGTGACATTTTAATCCGTTAATGGTTGAACACTATTCTATATTTCTATTGACATTTTAATTGGATGCCACCTAAAGTTATAGCAACAGGTGTCACGTCCCCATTTTTTACCCCCTTCGCATTAAATCGTAAATGATGTAAATATTGTTATTTAATCATGGTGAGGAGCTCAAGGCCAAGGCCCCGCCATCGATTTAGTGTTTTATGTATCTGCAATTAAAAATAGATGCATGTGGTTCTGGTGCTAGACATGCACAATGTAAATTAAGACATCATGTAAATACGAATTTTAATGAAAAACCCACAACTAGCTATGCAATGCAACAAAGAGATGGGGGCATGATTCTACAAGGAATAGGGAGGGAAATTATTCAAACCCTTGAGCCAATGGTGATAAGCCAAATGTCAATGAATGAAACCCAACTACCCATTTTGACTTATGCACCCAATCATTTAATTCTTCTAAGAGTTGGTTGAGGCAGTTAATGCCTTGGGAATGAAGAGGTATGGTAGCCAATTTCGTGCATGGGCAAGCCATCAACCTGGGAAAACGTACTTTTCCTTTTGGGGCAAGAAAACACCCACGAAATTGTGCCCAAAGCCATTCTTCACCCATTGCTTTTGCTCTCTCACGTAGTCTGAGCTAGCTGGGTCTTTCCCCTTCACGTTTTCTACCATTTTCCTGTATTTTTCATGGCTGGGAACTCGTTTTTGTATTGCACAGTGGCTGGGAGAAAGGGAGTCGCGTTTTGGGAGTTTATAGAGGTCGTTTTTTCCCCTGGAATGCATATAAACGTTTTCTGAAAACGAATTTTCTCTCCTATGGTTGAATCCCCATCTACCAGTTTGTTTTTGGGTTGCCTACATTTTTCAACACTTATGTTTTGTTGTTGGTTGCATCCCTGTGTTGGTATGAAATTGTGAGCAAGAATTAGGAGTGGAAGTGGACCAGAATTGGCTTGATAAACCTAGTGAGGAGGTAACCTCTCAAGAAGATCAAAAAGGCTGGTTGCTCTTCTATGCACACCTTGAAGAACACTAGAATGGAAGGTATGTCCTGAGGGACTGTGTAGTAGTGAAGGGAGTACTTCCTTGTGCCAGGTGTGTAGGTATTGTGGGGACCAAGCTAGATAGATCTTGCAGAGGGTACCCATATCTCTATGGATGATCCCACTCGCTTAACAATTCTTCCTTCCATTTCCTAACAGCCTAATAAACCCAACTGTAGATTGTCTTGGCTGATTTTGGTGTATCTTTGGGCTATGTGTGAGTCTGTTGTTTCCCTTTTTCCTTGTAGAGATCATGCCCAGCTCGGGGGGTGGCAATGTGTTGAGATATTGATGATCACAACTAGCCTATGGTTGGGTGGAATGTTGCAGTTGCATAGCCAGTTGCTCGGGACTACCTTGTTATAAGATAAGTACTCTCTTGTGTTAACTTTGCAATTTATTTATTTGATGAATATCATAAATATCTTGAATGTATGATGGATGTGTAATTGAAATTACTTCTGCTGTGTTTTCTTATATTTATACATTTGCATATGTCTTTTTATATTATGTGAATGTTTATTTAATATGGGGCTAGATGCCCTGTTTTAGCATCACGATCCTCTCCATCGCACTGGTATGATGGGAGGGGACGTGAAAACATGCCTTTCAGCTTATACTGGGTAAAAAAAATTGATCTATTTATGAGCTCTATTACAGATAGCAGAAATTACCGGTGTTTCAGCAGTTTCGCTAGGTTGGGGTGTGATGGTGACCTCTTTCGGTGGCCACTTGTGCAAGCCTTCCTTCTTTAAACTATTCTCAACATCTTGGTACCTCAGTATTAGCATTGATACATCTGAGCAATTAGATGTATAGAAAATTTGTGAAAAAATAGTATGTAAGATGATGTTTTTGGGAGTTCCATAGTACATATTTTGGTTTCTTGTTGTCTATAAACAATTTTTATTACATCTCTCTCATATAAAACACTTGATTTGAGGAGTGTCTCTATGTTACACTTTCATAAAGAACAAATGTATTTCCCTAGATCTGAGGGGTATTTATTTTACCAAATTTGGTTGGAATTAACACCTAACCTCCTAAATATTGTGCCATTCGAGCATAGCAGAACATGATAGGAATGGAACATAGTACTCTCCATCAACCTCACTAGTGAATCAATGCATCATTCACTTGTCTTTGTTTTTTGGTCCATGTGTCCATTTGCATCTTAATATGCACTGCAACGTGTATAATATATATATATATATATATATATATATATATATATATATATATATATATATATATAAGGTGTTGTTAGACTGTGAAACAACCTTGATTTATAGGGGTTTTCAAATGCATCTTACTATAGTGAGCCTTTTCAACTATAATTTCTGGACTTTGAGTTTGGACTATATTGGTTGGGACTTTAGACAATAGTCTATATGTTTATAGGGTCAGATTTGAAACTGACCTGCACATGGGACATTTCAAGTGACCTAGAGCAGTGGCCTATTATTTCATTCTGATATATATTTAGCTCTTTTTATTAGTTCATGATCATTCCTATTCTTTTTGTTATAATGCCTTTTCGAAGGAAATAATCTCATCCCAACCTCACACACATAAGTGAAGAATGGGGGAGTTAGTACTAGGCCAACCCTGGCAGAGTGCTCCCCCTTCTTCCCTGGAATTTCTAGATGGAAGATGGATTGACTGCCAGCCTCAAAAAAGGTTGGTAACCCCAATGTACCTGATGGGAATTGACCTAGAGACCTCTGTAAATTTCACGCAAGTATCTACAAATAGCGATTAGCCCTTGAGGACGAACACTCAAATTATAATTTTAAGGCCACGGGGAAAGCATAATAGCTTGTATTATGTCCTATATTAACATGCGTGTAGTCCAGCAAACATGTCCAATCTCCATACAAAATGGGATGACTCACGATGGTCTCAAATATCTACTGCTTGGTTGCAACATCCTAAGACTGAAATTAAAAGCACCATCTCTTAGGAGTTGAAAGGGAGTTATACCCATTACACAAATCACTATGTGATGCAAGGTTTATGAAAAACTAAACATAGAAAAAACATATAGGAGAAGACCAAATGCCTGACGTGCAATTCAAAAACCTACATATAGGAGAAGACATCTAGATACATGATCTTTATGGATGTTTTTAAGAGCTTGAGTTTCAATGAAAAAACCATATTTAAACTTCCATATTAGATGAAACTATTTAATTTTTTTATTGTTGATAAATGATCATGCATTGTTCATCCTCAAAAAATTATTTTATAGTCTCCCTCTGCATTTATATTTTCCATTTATGGAAAAGACATATTCACAATTTGAGATGAACTACTGCCAAGGTCTACATTTCATTATTTTGCTTGGTTCTTCCATTTGTAATGACTCATCAAGGATCATTGATGTTGTTTTGGAGAAAAAACCCTGAGCTTCCATGTTTTGTAATGGGTTTTCGATTGACATTTAGACAAGGTATATGCAACTCAGATGTAAATTTACTCTATGGTGAAAACTGAACCATGAATTGCACTAGTTCATTTACTTCTCTTGAGGGGGCACTTGTACTATTTTCAAAATATTAGCAACCCTTAGTGTTGTTATTTATGAAGTCTATATAGCCAAGGTAATGTTAAATGCTTAGTAGCTTTGGCATCTTGTGCACCAGGCCATGTGTTTCACTATATGCACCATCATCTTTGACTTGATGAGGATTTAAATATGAGTGTGCCTTGAAGTTGTTGGTGCTCTGTTTTTTGTTAATTGTAACACTATGGCAATTTGTGGTCTTAAGTTTGTTGACTTGGCTTGTAGATTCTTTTTTTATTAATCTCAAGGGTTAGTTTTTTTTGTCACTTTTCAGTCTACATTTTTCTTGACATGCTTCGTGTATTTTGTTCTTCAAGGCATTTGCTGATGAGATTAGCATTCCATTTTTGGAGACAAGTGCGAAGAATGCAACAAATGTGGAGCAGGGTTTCATGACCATGGCTACTGAGATAAAGAACAAATGCATTTTTTTGTTATGATGTTTTCCAACCTTTAACAAGTGCCTATATTATACAATTGCGATGTTAAATGTTTGTTTGACTCCCTAATTTTAATTGTGTGTAATGGTGTAAACCTGTGCCGACAAATCCTAATGAATATGATTGAGATTCTACTTTTTCTATGATCCTTTTGTTTTATGATAAAATTAAGTGGTGATACATAATTCAAATTACATGTCGTGACTATTGGTAATCTTGTTGGTTTGAGACACGTTCCTATTGTCTATTTTATTGGGCATAGCTAATATAACATTGGGAAAATATTGGTTTTTTCAGGTCATGATAGAGTGTTGTAACTATATACCTTGTCCATTCATTGCTTTGAAATCAACACTGTAGATGAACTCGCAATTTTTTATGGCCAAGTGAATTGTATATAGAAGTTTGTATTTTTCAAGCATATAAATACTCATGCCTATCATGTATTTATTTGAAAATTTTGTTGCATATGTATCGAACCTTCATCTATATTCTATTATTCTTGAATATGTTTGACATTCATTTTGTTCCCATGCAAAATTTATTTGAATATCATCATTTTCAAGCAATAAAAACTTCTTAATGGGTGCTAGCTCAATGGTAGAGCACCTTCCTAATTATAGGCAGGAGATTGGTGGTCCGATTCCTCCATACCCTATCATAAATTAGTGACTAAGAAAATGACTAAATTTGCATATATACGACTATTAGTAGCTAATTTCCAGTACCTTATAGCGTGACTAACGTTTAGTCGTATTTAGCTTAGTCATTAATATGTTATCATCTAGTAGTTTATTTAGTCGTATATTTGGTCATTAATTGTGAGAATCAATGACTAAATCAGTGAGTATCAATGACTAAATCAATGACTATTAATGACTAAATAAATGACTTAATTAGTGACTATCAATGACTAATAAGTCAACCAATTAATGACTAGTGAAATACGACTAGAGATAAGATAGTGGAAATCGGATACTATTATTCACCGACTCAAAAATAGTCGTTTATAGTTGAATTTTAGTCATTTTTTTAGTCATTAATTTCTCATTTTGCACTAGTGTTAAGTTCCCTTGTTTCCCACAATTATAGCACTTCCCTTTCAACTTGTGTCCTTTCGACTTAGATATGGATTGTGATCTACTTTGTTGACCCCTTCCACTAGATCATTTTGTCACAGATAGGGATTCGCTAGTAGATGGATGCATAGATGATATTTTCCTCAAATATTCTCCCAACAATGAGGCTACCACATCATCAAATTTTAGAGTTCCCAACGGTGATTTGGTGATGGTCATCACCAAATGATCCTAGGTATCCAAGAGAGAATAGAGTAAAATAATCGCTTTGTCCTCATCCTCCACCTTTACACCAACCAAGAATAGTTTATTGATAATAGTATTAAGCACATTCAGATGAAATACCATGCTTAATCCTTCTATCCTCGGATGATAAAGTTTTTTTTTCACGAAAACCTTATTTGTTGATGATCTTTATCCTTACTAAGAATTATGTTATGAGATAAAACCCAACATAAAGTGTTTATCTTGGGAAATCCATCAGATGACCATACTTTCCACCACATTTTATAAGCAAGAGGATAGACCAATTTTTTTATAAGCAATTCATATCCCTCCTTTATTGTATAAAATAATTTTTCTCCCCAACCTGTAGAGTCATTATCTGTAATACAAATGGGGGAAACTCCCATCAATACAGATAAAAGGACCTCAACGGGGTATCTAAGATCCATGGGAACAATGATGTTCTTCCATCCACACCACTTCCCATGAAGTCCCAATCTGATAAGTTCAAAAGAGTAGCAATACCTTGATTGGTCATCCAAACCATGAGATGAAGTAATCCATATTTTTATTTTAAAGTGCCTTCCCCAAAAGTATGTGTTCCCACATGTGTATCTTCTTTCCATACCCCATATCCAATGAATCGTACCATGAAGCAGTATGTTGGCTTCCCTAAACAACTTATAGATGCTCAAACCACCCCCTTTCCATGAATAGTTGTCTAGGAATCACATATTAGATCCCCCCAAATACTTTTTCCTCAATATTATCTTCCAAAGCATGTCCTCTCCATTGATCATTCTCAATAGTAACTTTTCTCCCATGGCAATATTCATCAATTGGGGGTCTCAATTTCCTAGCCCACCATATGCTATAGGTAATTTGATTGTGTTCCAACCCAGGCTACATGATACTTCTTACTATTGTATTTCCCCCCTTTCCGAAGAAAAATCCTATGAAGAAAATTGAGACAATGGAAAAGAGGAAATTAAAAACCTTATTAGCACAATTTTCCCAATAGGATTGAGCCAATATGCAGCTTTAGTATGTTTGAAGGATAGAGGAACTCTTAAATACTTTAGCAGTGACCATTTAATCTATCTATTAAATCCAAAAATTGAAGTGATCCTATGCAAAAGTCGAGGGGAGATGTTCTAGCTATAAATTCAACTCTTTCTATTGTTTACTTTTTCTCTTAAAGCCTCTATGAAATTATCCAATACTTTCTTAAACCTCTTTTCATTGAATATAGAGGATCCTCCAATCATTATAGTGTCATCAACAAATTGCACATGATTAATAGGTTCTAATCCTCTCCTAATGATTATGTCACCTACCCAAATTTTGAGAATATTTATTTATTTGCAAAATACTTTATGTTAAATTATAATTACAAAGTTTTGTAATTATGACCAAGTTTGGTCAAGGATGATTGTAATTACTAATTATGATTATTTAATAAATTAAAATAGGAGACAAACACCCAAGGGAACTGTTAAATGAGTGTTCACTGACCCACTAGGAGGAATGGAAGTTGTTAGAAGGCATGGGACAGATGCCAACATTTGCACTCCACCACTAGCTGTTGGTTATGGGAAAAATACCCCTAAATTTGTGGCATTATCCCCCAGGTGGGTGGAAGAGAGCAATCAGCTCATTAATGACCAGTTAACCACTAAAAGGCTTAGGTAGCCTAGATAAGGCGATTTGAATTGAGCAAGAAGCTCTACAATATTTTCTACAGAAATATTCCTCAAGTGTATCAGGTGATCACTAAGAGATTCGAATAGGGAGGCTAAAGTGTGAGTGCAATTGTGAGTCTACTAGTTATTCTGAGAAGGAAAACTAGAGGTGCTGGTGCAGGTCTCTTTGACTGCTGGGTCTTTATGACTGGATAATCTATATTCTACTGCAAGCTGATGAACTACGGCTTCTACAGACTCTTCTTCCTAGTGGTTTAGTGAACAGGCTCGGGGGTCCTAAGGAAAGTAATTTTGTTGTCTTCAGGAATAGGTTGGGTGGAACGGGCTCCTTGGGTTTTTTGTTTCTCCTACAGGCAATCAGGTTCTACTGTCCTACCTTATTGTTTACAGTTAAATAACTTTATGCAATGCAAAATTAGTATTTACAGTTATACAGATGGAATTGATTCAATTTCTAACCTAGAGATGATTTGGTGTAATGATGATTAAGTAGATGAGATGAATGATAAAAATCCTTTCTGCATTTTTCCCATACTGGTTTATGTATAGTACTCTAGTATAGAGAAGTAGAATTAAATCAGATAACTGATGGGCAGAATGCCAGGTGAATAGATAGACTGATACTGTAGTGTTTCTTTTAATTTTTAATGTTTACATGTTTAAACTCAGAAACATAATAGTATATCATAAACAGTTATAAAAAGCATTTCCTTGTACTTAGTTATAAAAGAAAGACAATTCATCTCTATACAGAACTATATTTTCATTTATCACTAACCGTTATTCAAATCTAATACCATGTATTCTATTTCAATTGTAAGGGTGTTATAAATCCAGATGTTTCAGGCATTATTAATTCTAGATTTCTAACAGTTGCAAGTATTCTTGTAATCAGAGTTATTATATTTAAAAAATAAATAGATATTTATCATTCGTAATATTTGATATCACAAATTTATTTCAGTGAATATATCTCATATTTCCATTTAACTATCAACTAGGGTTTTCTTATTCAAAAGCTTTCAACATAGTTAGAATCCAAACATTCGATCTTTTATTATTTTAGCATTCTGTTTTAGGATCAAAATCGGAACCCTTGACCAAGAAACAAATCAATTTCATTTTCGTGATAGAATCAAAATTGGTCCGACATATACATGCTTAACAGTTATATCAAACTTTCAAATTATAAACACATACTTACGATTTCCTTTAATCAAATAGGAATACGCATTCAACATCCTAAACATTTCTTGGGCCAAACCCTATATGTTTTATATTCAAAACAACAACTTAGATCATAGATTTGGTTCATTATCGAAATTGTTACAGTAGCAAAATACTTAGATTTGACTCTCGGCCAAAATCCAAAACTGTTGAAACATTAACACCTTTCAACACAAAACATTGTTGTAAACACAATATAAAACCAAGGGTCGAATCCTTCAACATTATCCTGAAGTCGAGGGTTAAACCCTGATAAACAAGAAATACATTTCAAACTTTTAAAACTGAGAGTTTCATGATGAGAGTAGGTCGAGGATTCATCCTCCCTACATTTGCTTACAAACGAAAGCATTGCATCATCAACAACTTTCTCGGAAGGCCGAAAGCTCCAACCACTTCAAACACAACGAACAGGGAGAATCCATAAGAGGAAACCACCAAGACTTACCACTTTACGCAGTAGTTCCCACCTAATATGGAGCGTAGAGCCATGGGAGTGCTAGCACCTGCAAAAAAATCACAAACGAGGTTAAAACTGAGTTACATTTTGCAACATTGCAGACGTTTACATTTTGACGAAAAGAAAACTATAGAAGAGATATTACCTTCTTAATGGAAGTAGAAACGAAGGTCGAGTCCAATAGATTTTTTTTTCTGTAGGCTTGAAAAACCAATTCACATACAACCAGTGGATAGTTGATATTAACACTCATAACACCAGGTTCAATACCTTTAAACACTGATCACAACTTCGAAGCTAGAGAAGGAGCCTTTCGAGAACTCTTTTCAAAAACCAAACCTGTCAACCAGCAGGATAATTCTTGAGCTCTCCGAATATCTTTTGCAAACAAGAAAGTTCCCACGCCTGGGCTCGGTTCCTACATTATCAACTTATGACAGTAAACTTTCTTAGGTCACGGGTTCAAACCTTTGAAGAAACCCTCTATAACTTGCTACTAAACCCTAAGTAGGCACAGGTCGGTCGGCCTCTACCAAAACCACTCTCGACACATTGAATACCAAGGAAAAACATTAACTTTGAGGTTTTGGTAAAGATTTAGAGTTAAGTCTCAAAGCCCGAGAATCCTGTAAGATCAACGGTGGAGAATTCAGATCACATCACCACGTTCTCCCAAGCAACCACTATATTTATTACTCCATTGATGACCATCGCCAACATGGAAACTAGCTCGAGTATGACCAAGCTGAAGCACTTACAGCTCAACATATATGGCTATTACATCACGATGTTTTTATGAGCCGAGTACCATGATGGCAACCATTGAGGATTTCCACCAAGCTAGTAGATGAGTTTATTAAATGCCAAGTCTGGTTCACTATCACCCACTAGTACACATCCACTTCAACATTATTGTCAATGTCCTTATCTTACATGAAGATCAAACGTAACCCTGTCACATTACATATATTTATGTTAGTATAAACCATACCTTAGTATGAACCATTTTAGACTTCAAGTATAGGTTTAAAGGTTCACGAATACATTTATAGTTTCCTTTTGTTGATACATAGGACCTATGTTTAACATTTGGCGCATGGTCGAATATTATAGTCTAAGCATGGAATTAATACATAGTTTCATATTATGAATTATATCATATAGATTGCATATAGTTTATGCTACATGATTCACATTATTTTGGATAACCAAGTAATATATAGATAGTGCATACATTATAATAATACACCATTATCGCACTTTTAGCCCATGCTTTTAAATCCACTTTTGCTCTTGTGCCAACTATTGGTGGCGCATGTTATTTTGTATCAAAAGCTTCGACACTCTAATTTCACCGATCATTTGATAAATAAAGAAGACGTCCAAGTTGTTTAGTTATCAAAGATAATATATAGACGGAATGTTGTATTAGTACCTGAGGAATTTATTGCAAGAACCTTGAAGTCTAACTGAAAATACTCTTTATTTTATGTTTTTATTACTTGAACTGGAGTGACACCTTACCTGTATCTGCGGAAAGGAGAGTCCAAATGCTTTAGCATAAAATGCTAAGTAAGTCTCAGGGTAATCTTAGGAACCCTTTCATCATCAAAAGAAGAAAGACAGTTAGCTCTTGTAAACATTTATAAATCATAGAACATTGACATCAGTATTAAGTAAACATCCATAACATCTTAATGTAGATTTTGATTCCATTTCATATTGAGACGATAATCAGTACACCATTGAAACTCACAAATTTTATTGCAGCATTAATTTTTGTTATAAGCAAAACTAATGTCATATTATGTGCTAATGAGTATGAATTGTCGTTATCATAATCGTAACTAGTTAAGAGGATTAGTATTTATCTTATTTCCACATTAGTAGATACAACCTTTAATGCTATTTTATTTTTATTTTTATTTTTTGTAAATTTGCGGGATGTTACATATTAAACCTAACACATTTCCAATCTCCTTTTCTTTAGATAGAGTCTAGCTTAGAGCTTCATCCATTATAATATAAAGAAATGGTGAAATGGGGAATCCTTTCTAGATTCCTAGGGAGGCTTGAAAGAAGGGGTTTGGCCTCCCATTGACAATCAGGGTGATCCAAGGTTGTCCAATGCAAGCTTTAATACACTGAATAAAGTCAATTGAAAACCCAAAATTTTCTAGTATAGCATAGATGAAACTATGCCTCACTCAATCAAAGGAATTTTCTAAATCAAGATTAATGGCCATACCTTTATCACCCCATATCACACTAGAGACAATTTCCTCTTCAACCATGATGATGCTATCATATATTTGCTTATTGGTTTGAAATCCCCCCTGAAAATTAGAGATTATTTTCGGTAGAAGCCTTCGAAATCGTGAGGCCAAAATCTTAGTTAGAACTTTATAGGCTAACTTACATAAGGATATTGGCCTCAAGAGAGCCAAAGAATAATGATTTGACTTCTTTGGAATTAAGGAGATAAAGGAGGATTTTGTCTTCCCTCCCAATTTATCCTTAACTTTCTTCCAGTTGAGCATCTTGCACAAGTCTATCTTGATAATTCCCTAATAGACTCTAAAGAAACTTAATCGAGAACATATCTAGACCTGGAATTTTGTTTGTATCTAAACACTAGATTGATTGCTTAGATTCTTCTTCTAAAATAGGCTTTTCCAACATTCTATTGTCTTCATCCCTAATTATGCTAGGTATATCCTCTAGCATGTCTTCCTTGGTTGTTGAATTAGCACTCAATTCTTCTATGTAAAGATGCTTGAAGTGATTACAGACTTCATCCTTAATTACTTTAAAGTCCTCCAACCTTCTACCCTTTGAATTATTGATATCCGTGATCATGTTTTTTATTAACATCCCCTTGTCTTGCTTGTGAAAATATGAAGAATTTGTGTCCCCAAACTTAATCCATAAACTTCTTCATTTTAAGTGCCAAACTTCTTCCTCTAGCCAATAAGCTATTTGAAGAACCATATTTAACTCTAGTTCTTTATCCAACATTTTTTTGTTACTTCCTCGGTTTCAATGTCCAGTAGTACCAACTCCAAATCTATTTGAATATATGTTATTTTTCTATTAGGAGGACTATAAAAAAATTTCACCCATCTCTTAAGGGCCTCTTTAACCATCCACAAGTTGGATTCCCAAACATATGAGAGGATCCCACTTAATGAGTTCAACCAAGTTTATCGATTGTTTTCCATACATCCATCCTCTTGCAACCATAGAGGATTAAATAAAAAAGGAATCGGTCCTTGATCTTCTAGGAAGTCGAATGAGAAAGAAATAGGTCTATTATCAAAGGTGTCTATGGGGGTAATCATAGACTAAATAATAAAAATCTTCAATAGAAAATAATTGTGAATCAAAATTCAATCCAACCTTGCAGCAATGTGCTTGGGGCCTAGGCGCCCTCTTTGTCCATGTGAAAGTACCTTTCTTAAGGGGGAAATCCACTAGCTCCCAATCTGAGATAAAATCCTCCTGCCACTCTCCAAAGGAATCGGTATTCAAGCTTACTCCCCTTCTCTCCTTATTTTAAATTGTTGCATCAAAGTCTCCAACAAGAGTGATATTCTTCCCCATAACTGAGTCAAATAAATAAGGCAGATATTGCCAAAATTCCACCTTTTCTCTATATAATACAAGCCCATAGATATTGCAAAATTTATTTTTCTCCATAGTCTCTAAAAATTCTATATTTGTCACAAGCCAATACTATGATCCTTCACGCCCAAATTCCGTGAATAATTTAGTATCCTGAAGGGTAGCCAATCCTCTAGAAGATCCTTGAGTGCTAACTAATCTGCCATCACTATTTTCCAAAACAAATTCAAGGAATTTAAGGAATCCTCTTCACTCATCTTATTCTCCTAGATAAGGAGGATGGCCTATCTTTAACAACCAAACTACTTATTGCTTCTAGTTTTAATTTACCTCCCAAGCATCTACAATTCCAAGAGACTACCACCATTATTCACCTTTCTGAGATGGGTCCTACTTCTTATTTTATGCATTAGGTCTCCCTCTTTTCTTGCTCGTTTTCCTGCCAATTTTCTTTTGATATATATTCTCCTCTTTTGTATCTTTTGATGTATCCCCAATATTCTGTCTCACCTTAGTCTACGTTAGAAATCCACTACAGTTTACTTGATCCTTCCCTATTGCTTCTAGAATTTCGATGTAAGAACACCCATTTCATTAAATTTAGATTTATTCAGCAGAACCTAGACTAAAAAAGTACAAAATCATGCTTTCTAAAGCCCAAAAATAGCCTTTCTAAAGTGCAAAATCATGTTCAAAAAGTGCAAAATCAGATTCCAAAAGTGCAATTTCCAATTCCAAAAGTGATATTTTTAAATTATTTTGAACACCAAAAGTGGATTTTTTAATCCCAAATGCACAATTTTCGATTCAAAAATGCAATTTTTTATTTAAAAATGTATTTTTTTTTATTTGAATAACGTGATTTTTATTCAAAAAATATGGTTTTCAATCAATAAAGTGTGATTTTGTATTATAGAAATGCAGTTTTCAATTCAAAAAAGAAAGAGTTACAATTTCACAATTCAAATTCTTAATTGTAATAAATGTCAATTTAAAGTCTAAAATATTAATAATGTTTCCTGATATGTCAATTTTATTATTCTCTCTTAAATATTTCTTTCATTTCAACAATGTACAATTAAATGATTCATTGATTCTCCATATTTTTTATAGATTATACACCACACTATCAATGCAACAATTGTAACGATGACATGTTTCGAATTATTTTGTTGCATAACCTCAATGTCGATATATTAAGCAATGTCTACCATAGTAATATTATGCCTTCAAGGGGCGATAGGAGTGAGAGGGATAATCCAAAATCCCGAGAGAGTTTAGGTGAAATCCATTGCATGGAGTGAAGCACTAACACTTTTGGAAGGGCTAAAAATTATGAAACAACTGAAGCTCTCAATAGTTACGACTTCTTACAATTAGAGTTAGAATCAAATTAGAGTTAATCATTTGGAAATCGTAGTATTAGCAGTGAGGACTGTTGCAATGGGCATGATATTAAGTGAATATCAAAGTAAAGGAACCTTAGTATAATCAAGACAGGATGCTCAGGAGACTCTAGAGAAATACAAGGGAATTTTCAACCAAAATTCAACAACTTGAATAGGAAACGGTTCAAATATGGGTAGAGAGTCTAGCTCGGGAAATGATTGATCAACATGAATTGGAGGCTCAGCGTCATTCTACCCCAAAAGCTGGAGATTCTAGTTCAATGGATGGAGCGTCAAGTGGAGAAATTAAATATGAAAAATCAGAGGATCTGGAACGATGACCATCCTCTTTGCTAGACTCATCCAGATTTTGTAGGAATTCATGATGCTCCTTCCCAGCCTGCTAATTAGTATGCAATTCCAATGTTTCCCTTGTCTAGGATCTCCTAATAGAATTTACAGTACTAAATACATGTTAAGCATAACTAGATTATTATGATATTTAAGTATTTATGCAGAGGTGGTTTCTTAGAACAAAATTCTGAATCTCCCAGTTATATTCATAAACTTTATTTACTCAACTTGTAATTTTTCTCAATGTCTTGGCCATCCTTTTTAATTGAATTTACAAAACTAGGGATATCTTAAGCTAAGATAGAATATTACAGTATTTAAGTGGTTATGCTCAAGTTGTTTCTCAAAACAAAATTATGAATCTCTTAGTTATGTTCATAGGAATTATTAACTCATTTTTTAATTTTTCCCAGTGGCGTAGCCACCCTTTTTAATATACAATTCTAATCATTGTTGTGAAAAAAGAAAAAAATATATTATGCCTCTAGAAACAAAAATAAAATAGCATATTATTGACTTACAATAAAACAATTTCCATACAACGTTTTGAGTTTTTGTGATGATAATATTAACTAACTCCAAGACATTGTTTTTTAAAACTTACAACCTTAGTAGCTATTACAACAACTTATTCAATATTTCCAAATTTCTATATACAAATTTCTCAAACACAATCAAGTAGAAAAGAGAGCTTCATTTTCTATGATCTAAATTGCTTATATTTTTCCCTTGCATTCCTCCTCATTAAATTAAGATCTTACAAAGTATTCAAAATAGAAATCAAGAAAAATTGAACACAATACATGGGTTCCTTTTATACACAACATTGAACCAACAGCTCGTAGCATTACAGTCTTGCAAATTAAACCAAAGATATTAAATCCTAGCAAGCATACCTAAAACACGCATACGTACAAAAAAAAGAAAATAGAATTAGAAATTAAAGCCGACTGTATACTTTTGTAGTCATAGATGGAAACATATTGTTGTACCTGGAAAAGCAATATTGCTATAATGGGGAGCTCGTGTTCCCATCGATTGAGTTTCCTGATGTTTCTTGGCCCCTTGTTTGTCGGCACGGAAGAGTGGGTTTCAGAGATCCTTTCGAGTTTGATTTTGATCCTAATTGAGGAATGAATCAAAGGTGAAATTAATGCAAATAGATAATAAACAACCATTCCCCTACTCCACAAATAAACATATTTATATATACAAAAATAATATAAGTGAAATATTCCTAGTAAAATCATAAACCCTTCAATTTCTATCCATGAAAGCTTCAATTCCACTCTAAAGATTGTGCTCCATATGTTCTTGTTTGTGCCTTAAATGCTACAAGGACCTTCTCATTTATTATTATTTTTCCTCCTAACTACCCCGCCTTTGGTTACCATGCCTCAACGATGCTATTGACATCGATGAACGTATTTTCCTCTTAACCAACAACCCATTGTTGATTTTTAGTTAAGCAATTTCTATACAATTCTTTGAGTTATTTTGATGTTCTTGTTGGCTTCCACCATTTAACTTCCACTTTGTATGACTCAATGGTTCCATTAGAATCTTGGTAAACATTTCCTTTTTTCCTTCCTAACCATATTGTGCACTCTTCATCGGGTGCTTTCACTATGGACATTTGTCCTTCCATAATATCTTTTTTCCGTAGAAAATGCATCTCTAGGTTTTCTATGAAGAGGACCAACATAGCATTCCTTAATTGTGGGGACAATTTCTCTCAAATATGCTTCCATAACTTCATGCGATGATTTTATAGGTTCATTGCTTCCTCTGTCTTGCACTGTAACCAGCCAAAATTAGATGAAGAGTGCTTAATTCTCTGAAATGGATTGTCCAAAGATTTATAAATAGTTTCACAATAAAATGTGTTTGGATACCAATATTGTTCATCTCCGTTCTTGAAAACATTTCTCCAAAATGAGACATATGTTTCCAATCCTTTTTTTTATTTCATCCATCTCCAAACTTTTCTTTAATTGTATATTTAAAAATTTGGCTTGCCCCCTTGGAAAGTCTCTGCTTCCATCCGGTAAGAAATGCTAGATACGAATAGGAGATGAGTACTTTTCATTCTGAAGAGAGGCCTTATATTGCATAACTAGAAATTCATCAATCTGAATTTGAAAAACTAACATTTTCTTATACTAACAATCTTGAAGCTTCCATCCAAAAGGTGTGGCTCTACAAAGGTTTTGAAATAAAATATTTCATCAATAAAAAATGGGACATAGGAATTTTAATGCCTTTCAATTGGGAGATGAATGAACCTATTACTCTACCTAGAGAAAATGAAATTGATCTAGATACAGTGAATTTCTATATATTGGATGGCCATCACACTATATATGTGCAGTAGAAGATAATTCAAAATAACAAATACAAATATGTTCATCCAATATATCAATTTTGTAAAGCTCATCTTCTACAAAAGGATGTTTCACAAAAATTCATTACAAGTTTGTGTAAGTAGCAAAATATTTATAATAAAGAATTTGTTGACACTCCTTTTATTGATGAATTCATCAAGGCCAAATGGATATATACTAGTAGGCCCAACCACCTCGGAAAAATATCACATTCGATTGTTGGAGTGGCAAGTAAGTATATTTTTTCTTTCTAACATCATTACACCACTACAATAATTCTAATATGATTGTAATTTCTATTTGAATTTAATATTTTATTGGATTGCGGAATTTTCAGAATGAATGTTTGGATATATTCAATGTTTCTAACAAGAAAAGTCTTAAAGACAAGATGACTCTTGTCTTGATTTAAGATGAGATTTGGAACAAATAGTCTGCAATATTCGACCTGTATAAAAATGGCTCATTAGCATGCTCCTCCAAAAGCATCCATCATGATGATTTCATGCAAAATAAAACAAAACAATATGGGTCTAATTTTTTTAGACCTCTACATGATATGGATGACACGAAATTGAGAATCATTGTGGATAAAATAATTCAAGGATCATTTTGGTTGAGTACCATAGTAGACCATATTGTCGACACAGAAACTCTTTTGCAGTATTTCAAGAGGGTCAAATATGAAAATACAACCATAAATATGATTGTTGAATATTTGAGTGTTGAGGACTATGATTTGTATTCTTCAAACAATGTGTTTGACAAAATGTGACTGAGGTTTATAAAATTACTCCACAATATCATTTTCAATAGCTTTAAAGTATTATATGTGATGAAAAGCAAACCAAGTCTCTGATGAAGAAGCGAAAGAGAGTAGTAGAGGAGGATTATTTTTGGTTTCAAAAAGAAGATTCTTTCATTTTGCAAATATAAATCAAGCAAAAAGAAATTAGTGTCACTTTGGATTGTCTGAGAGATAATACAATATTTTTCTGTCGATTTTGTTTTCCCTTTACATTGCAAAAGACACTGAAGGGGAATAGTTACTTTCAAAATGCACTGTGTTGTGAGCTAATTGTGTTCGACATGTCAAATTGTTTATATGGATGGACATATACATATATTATTGAGTTGTTATTTTTCTTTGATACAAATACATACCTTTTACTTATGTTTTCATAGGCAGTCTATTTTCTTTATATTCGATTTGGAAATCATTTTCTCTATTCACAAAGAAAATAAGAAAATTGGTATATGACGCTATTGGAGTCATTATATACTTTGATAACGATTGTTATACAATATTATCTCTTATACAATGTTGGAGAGTTAGTTTAGAGGGTCCCACTCTACCATCTATTTTTTTGAACATGGAATGAACCCATGTAAACTTGTCATTGTTTGATTGCAGAACCTTCAAAGATATGGGATTCCAATCGAGAGCGCATGTATCTCAAAATGAAAGGGAGACATATTTTTGGGAACATTTTGTGAGAAACTTAACTTTGTCCCAAGGCACTGTCATCTCTTTCTATGCCGACACTAGACTAGTTGGTTCTCTATGCAGAATTCTAGATCTATGCATTGTTTCTATTGTGTAAATGTTAGAACATGAACTATACATGAACCAATTCTTTCAAGCAATGTAAAATGAGCAAAATGAAGGTATATATATATATATATATATATATATATATATATATATATATATATTATGTTTCATTATGTGTTTCGATTCAATTTTTCTTTATAACATACGTTGTTTGATTTATTTTTTAGATGTGTGTGTGGGTGCTTCACAAGAATCCTCTAATAAGAAGAAAATCAGAAGACGGTGATGATGGCATCGAAGAATCAACTAAAAATTATAATTCTGGTAGAAATGAACAATCTATAGATGATACTAGTAAGGAAGGTAAACTACTAGATTCTATTGAGTGATTCTCTAGAATTGCAAATTTGACACATTTTCATTTCTCTATAGTGAGATATTGATAATATTCCTATGATAATTCTCATACACTAATTCTTACAATAGAACTCATGGAAAATGTTGAATCTACCACGAGTCCTAGAGAACAACTCAAAAGGTCTGGTGTATCCGTTATCCCTTTCTCTCTAAAAAAATTGTGTGTGTGTGTGTGTGTCATAATAAATATTATTTCTAGGTAGTTATAAATTTGTTTGATAAAATTATTTTGCATTTTATGACACAAAACTTATTTTGTGCAGGTGCCCATAAAAAACATTTGTTGATTTTAGAAATGGAAGGTTTTTTTTTAAAGATAGGCACCATTAAAAAGGGGTTTTAGCCATCTAATATTGTCAACCAAGAATGTGATTTCAAACACCATTTTAATTTGTATCGATCAAAACCAAACACAATTGATTTTTTTGCAATTGTGTGTTGATAAATTTGAAGTTGGAATTTGGAATTCCAAAAGTGTAACTGATGTGAGGTCTTTGTTCAATAAATTCTTGCGAGAACAGACCAAAACATTTAACAAAACATTTTTTTAGTCCTCTGATATTTTCTCTAAAGATGATTCTGGAAAAACCTTCAAATATGTGCAAACTATGTTTTGTGAGTTTGGGAATGAATTTCCAATGAAGTGTATAGCTATGATTGTCTTGGAAGGTGCATAGATACAAGGAAATCCTATTGAAAATCGCATTTTCATTTAACCTCTCGATGTATATTTTGAGGAAAATAAATATTTGGTGGGAAGTGTTGGCAAGTTGTTTCCAAATTGGTTGTAATGTCTGATATTAGTTGTTCCTATCTTCATTAAGCATTGTGAAAAACTTGTAATAGACTGCTTGTTGTTGCAAAATATATTTTAATATTTAATTATTTGTTTGTGTCGCTTCATTATGAATATTTTTTTTACTTCGCTATATTGTAATATTATTGATATGGAATTTTGAGCACAATAAACACTTGGCTACTATTTACTTGGATAGTATCGACGTGCTTGTTAATTTATTGGCTTGTATATTATTATTGTGGTTACTAATCTGGTTATCTTTTTTGTAAGCAGTCATAATATCAACTAAGAAGTATTTATTGGTTTTGATGTAAATGACCTGTTGTAAAGGGATAATCGATACTTCTATATTATTTGTACTTTTATCTTCTCATAATGGATTCTTCTATATTGTGATATAGTCGACATCTAATGTTTCCTATGAAGGAAACATGCAAACATTTTTTTATGTTTTTTTAATTCATTATTGGACAAAAAAGAAGAAGAAAAAGAAGAGAACACATGCGAGTGATCATGTTCTTTTCTAAAATGGGTTGTCATATTCGCAACAATTAATACTTATTATTTTTGTTATATACAAATAGAAGTATTAATATGTAAAAAAAAATTAATGGGATTTCTGTTTTGAATTTCTTTTTTTGCATATACAAGATTATTAAATAAATGGTTGATAATATTTGATATGAATGGAGTATGGTTACATGCACTCAAAAAAATTCATTGTAGAACAAGGCATTGCTAAGAAAATCAGACATCATATTCTTCTATGTTATGTTCTGTTTGAAGTGTGATTTTAAATTAAGTATGAAATTTTGAATATAACAAGTTCAAATTATGATTCAATAAGTGCAAAATTCTAACAAAACATCTAAAAACTCGATTCAAAAAGGTGCAATTTTTTTTTAAGAAAGTTCAAAAACACCTTTTCTAAAGTAGAAAAACAGGTTTCAAAAGTGCATAATCAGTTTCAAAACATGCAAAAATGAGTTTCAAAAGTGCAAAAAGAGTTTAAGAAAGTCCAAAAACAACCTTTTTAAAGTGGAAAAACAGGTTTCAAAAGTGCATAATTGAGTTCAAAATGTGCAAAAATGAGTTCCAAAAATTCCAATTGGACTTCGTACATACTTGAATTTCACACTTTGGGGGCTTTAGAAACCCTGATTTTGCGATTTAGAAACCATGATTTTGGGATTTAGAAAGGTCATTTTTGGCTTCTCTTCAAAGAGTCTTGGACTAGAATAAATACAGATTTAATGAAATGGACATTTAAGGTTGAGATGGGAGGGATGGAATGCAACTACCCACTCCTAATTTCTTCAGATCCTGTTGAAATACCTAGCCATTGACGTCGCCTCTCCTTTCTACTTTCCTGTCTATGATTCCTCCTTGAGGTATTCGTCCTCCTCTTGAGATAAAGCTTGAAACTTATTTTTGGTAGAGGATCCACTTGTGTCCTAAGCAAAAAACCCTTTAGGATATGATTGTTCCTTAGAGGGTGCAATAGAGGCCTTTCCCTTATTAACATGTTACCATCTCTCCTCAAGTTCATTGTTGTGTGTATTGGGAGGGGATTTAGGAAAATTTTGAACAAAATGACCATATTCATGGCATCCAGTTCATTTGAAAGGAATTTTCTCATAATCCATCCTTTTCTTGTGTCCATCCTTCCATAGAAAGCTTCACTGCCTTAGGAAACCCTTTCTCCGGATCAACTTCTACAGAGCTTCATGCATAAGAAAACACAGAAGACTTAGGTTCTGATTTATCAATGTATATTCTTAAAGGTTTCCCAAATACCTCTAGATATTCATGTTTCAGCAATGCAATAGAATAAGTGGAAGTTTCACCTATACTGGAACAATGGAGGGGATTTCTTTCTCTGTACTAAAATCCATACTACATCAATTCAAATGCATGCTCCTCGGCCCCTTAAAATAAGGTCCATTTCATAATCATAAATAACAAGAATAAATTTCACCACATAAAACCCTATCCCAATGTTGAACCCTTCCCCTCTTCCTTATTCCCCTGGTCAACATGGAAACCTCCCCCTCTGGCCAGCGTCCCCCTTCATCCCCCAATGAAGATGCCTTCCGCTCCTTAATTGATTCCCTATCCTCTTCTGGAACCAAGCCCCAACCTGTGCATTAGTGAAAACCCTTGAAAATATTCCAGAAGTTTAAATACCAGTTTCTCTGTCTTGTCAAATGGAGCTAGCCCTCAATGAATGTGGCATCATCGATCAATTCACAGGTATGTTTCCATCTCTCTGATTAATGGAAATTGGGTACAAAAGAATTGGCAAGTCTTAACAAAAGGTAGAATGAGGCACCACTTCTGTAGCATAGGTTGTTATGCTTCCATTTTGAAACTAAGGAAGATAGTGACCTAATCTTCCCTATTGGTCCCTATTTATTTAGTAATCGAGGTATGTACCTAAACCATTGGACTCCTAAATTTAACCATAATCTAGATGTACCATCTGCTATCCCTTCCTGGCTATGGCTCCCTCACCTACCCTTACACTGTTGGGTATTAGATTCCTTAGCAAGCATATGTAACAAGCTAGACAAACACTTGGATATGGCTAAACTGAAATCAAACATGTTTACTTGCACCAGAATTTGTGTAGAAGTAAATTTAGAAAAGAGCCTTCCTAAATCCATTCTTCTAAAACTTGATAACTGGTAACATCTCCAAATTCTAGACTATGAGCAACTACCCTTCAAGTGTAAGGCATTTCACAAAAATGGTCACTTTGTGAAAGGTTGCAAAAAAAAACACAACAAATAGTTGTAGCCCTAGCAAATGAAGAACAATGGAAAAATGTCAAGAATAAAATGAAGAACGGAAAAGCAGGACAAGTAAGAAAAAATGGAATAGGAACATAAGGTGGTATGTCTGGAGCATTGAAATCTGGAACCACCTATGTTCCCTCTACCACTTTGGACACCCAACAAATAGTCCCATCCCCCATCCCTATTCTACTTCCAGAAGACCCCTTATTGAACCGAGTCAAAAAAAATCTCACAAGAGGATCAACTCTTTGAATGGATTGAGCACTTGGTCCCCTTATCATATCAATCTTTTCTCTGCACAGTGAAATTCCAACTTTTGTTGAAGTGGTAGCTCCTTCAGTAACAACTATAGGTTATGCTTTACTTCTATGAATCCCTTGTTTTCTTAACCCTCTTAAACACCAAGAGATCCTGGTATCTCAACTTGATCCAGAGCTGGTTGAAATAGGGGAAGAAGTAGCAGGTTTTTAAGCCCCAGTCACAGGGATTTTAACTAGAAACCAATCCCAATAATTATTGAGTGACCAAGAAGAGGACGGTGAAAAATATATACAAAGAAAGAAAGTGAGGAAATCATCAAATGATACAAATGAGGAGATATCTAATAAAGATAAAATGATGGGGTGATAATCCAATCTAGAGCAATCCATGTCTAATACGGGGGAAAAAAAAATGGGAAAAAGCACTGGTGGAATCCAGCAGGGAGGCTCAAAGTTCAATATAGGTAAATAATGAAGGTGGGAGTCCTGAGAAGTAAATTCAAAAGGGAATCTATCAAAGATATTATAATAGAAAAAATCCCAAGGTCCTCCTTATCCAAGTGACACAATTACAAGAAGCATAAATGTTAATATTTGGGAAACTAATATGGAACAAAAGTAAAGGAGTCGTGGTGAACTCCAAAGGTGTCTCAAGGGGGCTTGTCACTATGTGGAATGAGAAATATTTGGACCCTATAATGGTAAAAATAATTCAACATTGGATACACACAGAACTAGTATGCAAAAAATTAGGTAAAATCTGTAAAATCTTCAACATTTATACTCCTCACTATTTAAAAAAGTAGGATTTGTGGAAATCTCTAGGATAAATGAAAAATGAGATTGTGTTAACAGCCAAAAAGTGCTCACTACCTCATCTACCCATTACATCACTCATTTGTCCATATTTCCTACCATATTTACCTTCAGAACCCTAAAATCCCATTAAAAAGCCTCCAAAAGGCCACAAAACCATCAAAAAAACCTCAAAAAGTCTAAAAAACCCTTCCCCCCCCTAAAATTATCCAAAATTCCTCCAAAATAGCAAAAACCCTCTAAAAAGGGAATAAAAAATATAAAAAAGGAGGAAAAATGAGGAAAAAACCCTATACAACTGACCTAAACCATATGGTTCCCAAAACCATGGGCCAACACTCCACCACCAAAAACCTATAAATAGGTGATGGAGACCCCTCATTTCATATCCACAATCAAATACACCCTTACTCTGCCAAAATCACTTTTGAAACCCTAGCTCACCCTTGAGCTACTTTCACCATTAAGTGCCCCTTTTGGCCCATTTCCACCATTGGAGAAAGAGAAGGAGCAAAGTTGGAGTTTGGAGCAACCCTCTTGGATCATTGCAAGAACTTCCCCAACCTCTACACTTGAGGTAAAATTTTAATACAAAAGAAAAACCATTTATATTCCATGTTTTGTTATGTTTCTTAATGCTTATGCTAGTTTAGAATTTATATTGTTTTAACATTTTAATCTACTGTTTATTGAACTGCTACTAAGGAGTCCATTCTCCTTAGTAGGTGCTCATTTGCACAAGCTAGGGTGAAAACCCTAGCTACAGTTTTGGCGACTCCCCTTGGTTTGAATTTCTGGTTATAGTTTTTAAATATTTTCCTGTCTTTTCCTTTCGATTGTCCCTTTCTGCCGTCGTAAACCGCGTCTTTTACCCCCGCAGTTGCATTCTGACCGCGTCTTTCAGGCATTTACCTGCGACCCGACCGCGGCTCTCAGACTGTTTCCGATGACCTGCCGGCGGATTCAAGTCTGTTACCTGCGATATGACCGCAGCTAATTAGCTTGTTTGTTGCGATCCGACTGCGTCTGTTAAACATTTTTCGGCATCCTGCCTGCGGCTTTCAGCCAATTTTCTGCAACCCGCCTGCGTCTGTCGTCATTTTTCCCGCATCCCGATTGTGGCTTTCAACCCTTTTGCTGCAACCCGACTACGTCTGTCGACCTTTTTCCTGCGTCCCGCCTGCGGCTTTCAGCCATTTTCCTGCAACCCGCCTACAGCTTTTTACCTATTTCCCGCGGTCCAACTGCCTCTTTCGTCCAAAATCCCACAACCTGTCCGCGACTGTTGCTCTGTTTCCCACGGTCCAACTGCCTCTTTCGGCCAAAAACCCGCAACCTGTCCGCGACTGTTGCTCTGTTTCCCACGGTCCGACTGCCGATATTTGCCACAGACCCGCGGTCAGCTTTCTGCACTTTTTTCCTGTTTTGAACCCAGCTCTTTGCTGCACTATTTTCTGCACCTGCACAACCATCTGTCTTACCTACAGCCATACTTCCTTACAGCCTTTTCTGCAGTTTTATTTCTGTTCCATTTACAGAATCGTTTTTAAAAAAAAATTCAGCATTTTACTTGAAAAAGAGAAAATTTTGCATTTCAAAGTTTACATTCTGTTAGAAAGTTGCCCCCCTTGTGGCACTTTTATTTCGGTTCATCACCTCACACGCACACACTCTGTCACCTAATTCAAGTGAGCCTTAAAAAACTACTTAACACAACCAACATTCTAACCCCACTTGGGGAACACATAAGAATTTTTGTAGTTAGGTAGGATCGGGGGGATAGGCATCGAAATAACACCCCTCGGTTGCTTACACTTGAGACATAGTTGTTGTCCATTAGGGAACCAAAATCCCCTAGTATTTTTTGGCACAGTCACAACCAATTTATCAGAGGACCTCTCCCTTAGGAGGGTTGAAGTCGCCAGACTGGTTCCGGAGGCCTGAGTGGAATACCGCAATCCATTCAGTAACCGAAGGCTACCTTTCGCAGTTCTCGGGGTATCCCTGTATGGGGATACTGTGGTAAAAGGACCAAACGACAGATTCACCTTTTCTGGACGTGTCATGAACGGGGTATCTTAGTTGCCTTTCTTATAGGATTGACTACCCGGTGTCCCTCCAGGTAGGGGGATATCTTTAGCCACTTGGCTCTACTATCCATATTGTCTGACTTGGATTTCATCACCTTGCAGAGGATATGTCTAGTTGAGTCAGAATACTATTTAGTTAGGTGTTTGCATGCTCCCTTACCTCCTTTTGGTCTAGCAAGTCCACTATTTTTATTTTTTAGGAAACCTGCTGCTTGTTGGTATTCTGACCATTTCTATTGATACTCCACTTATTGTAGCACAGCTGTTCCAGTAAGTGTTTGAGTTGGTTGTTGGCTTGAGTGCCATATTTTTTGATCTCTCCTTCTGCACACTCGGCTGCATTAGGATTTTTGAGTTGTTTTTCACTCAACACAACCCCCAGATATTTGACACCATTTGTCACCATTGAGTCCCCGAGACATTCTCGGTGCCTCCGGGGTGAGCCCTTGCAGCATGGTTCACTTGACACCACCCGTCATAGACATAGATCTTCATCACTTGATACCACTCATCATAGATCTCGAGCTTTGTCACTTGAATCCACTCATCAATGGCATAGAACTCCGTCACCCGATCTAGACGCCCCCTATTTTACCTCTAATTCTGAGGCAGAGTCTGAGAACCCCATTTACACTACACCAACCAGCCCCATGGTTGGCGTGACTTCCACCCCTTTCTTTGTAGGGACCATTGGTGGAGCATCCACCACCACACCCACTACCACACCTGCTTTGGGTATGCCCTCGATGGGGCCCACATCTACCATTCCGATCACTGCACCCATCCCAGTAGCTGGAATGCCTATTCCCACTCCATCAGTGACTCACACTACTCTTGGCGGTGCAGGATCGTCCCATACCACGTTCATCCCTACACTTGGGGGAAACCTCCCAAACCCTGCCCCTACACTTGGGGGCATTGGCCCCAACATGGTCCAACCCACTAGTATGTCACATCCTTCTACTAGTTTGCCATTCATGGCTAGCCTCAACCTTCCTTACCTAGCTAGACTGACTAACGATCCTAACAGACATGACCCTGCGTGGCCTCACATTCCCACCAAGCTCCCCTCTGACATCCCTAAGTTTGAGGGAAAGGCAGGTGAGGACCCCCAGAACCATATAATGTCCTTCCATCTATGGTGTTCCTCCAACTCCATAGTGGACGACTATGTCCGCCTCCGTCTGTTACAGCTCACCTTCACTGGCTCTGCAGCTAAGTGGTACATCGAGCAACCCCATGGGACCCATGCCACCTTTACTTCCCTTGCCTCGACCTTCCTGCAGTTCTTTTAGTAACCTGTCTGCTATGACGCGGGAGTTGAGATCCTACTGTCTTGCAGGCAGAACACGACTACCCACATCACTGACCACATTCATGAGTGGCGTCGAGGCCGCAGCCTCTGCAAAATCAAGTTAAACGACCGTATCTTCTTAGATTGGTTTCTAAAATCCCTCCTTCCTGTCATTGCCAAGGATGTGGCATCCGAATGACCCCAGTCCGAAGAAGAGGCCATCCTCAAAGCCCAGCAATTTGACCTCATATACGCCCAGTCGGATTATCTCTATACCATTATACCTGATGCCCCTCGCAGTGATTCCTCCCAGCATGATGCGCCGGGGGAATCCCATGCCGCAGACGGCATCATCGGCCGTGTTGCCTCGTATCCCCAACCCTTTTCCATAGCATGCTCTAGCCCTGGCCCCGACCTTTCACGAGCTACATCTCAATCCGGAGAAACCAATTCGTATGCTCCCATAACACACCACCACCATTCTCACAGACCCTCATGTCCACCTCAGTGCTTTGGACATGCGTCCCCCACTTATGCTCCCCCGGTCGTACCTCAGCCATATTACCATCCACAGGCTACCCCAGCTCCTGTGTCCTCTCAAGCCCAACCTGCTTATTACCCGCCACAGGCAGCCCCTGCAGCAACACCACAGCCCGCTCCGCAGATGTATCAGCAACCCCCACAAGGTTCAGCACCTACACAGCCTCCACCTACTTATTATCCACCGCAGCCTGCTCCCGCACCTGCACAACCCCAGAACCCACCTGCTGCCCAAGGGAAAGTCTATGCCCAACAAAATCCGCAGCAGAACCAAAATAACTAGCACCAACAGGGCCAACAAAACCATGGTAAGGGCCGTAACCGTGGGAACAACCCTCCTCCAGACCAAGGTGGTCAACCTCCTAATCCCCCAGACAATAATAACGTGGCACCTGCCAACCAAAATCCTGATCGGCCACCCAAGCAGGATAAAAATCCTAATTTGCGAACAAACCATCCTTGTTCTATTTGCGGGGTCTATGGCCACTACACACATGCTTTCCCACATTTGGAGCGAGCTCGGCAACTCTGGGTTGATGACGCCCATCGCCAAGGGCATGCAGCTCCTCAAGCACCACCCAACCCCCCACCCCCTCAGCAGCCACCTTTGGTACTACAAAACCCCTTACCAACTCAAGGCGTAGTGAACACTCAGTCGTTGGCTCCCCCTCAGGGCAACGTGCCACCACAACAATAGATCACTTATGCTGCTCCTGATCAACCCATGTTCGACTCAAGTACTCACCACTTGTTGATGATGTCGTCTGCTGATGTCAACCTCCAAACCCGTTGGAACCAATATGGCTCCACCCCTGAAGCCCCTCCCGCCGACAAAAACACTAACGCTCATCCCACCGATCAAACGTTACGTATACCTCCGGCTCCACTGGATGGCACCGCCAAAGCACCTCGTTTCCCACTTCGTCGTATCAACAATAACCCCAATGCTTGCGCTGCGTCAAATTACAACATTGTAGATGACTTAGCCCAATCTCCCGCAGCCATGTTCGCATTAGAAGTCTTAAAAAACTGTCCTTCACATCACAAGACTTTGCTTTCTTCCATTGGTGCTATTGACCCAAATGATTCACAACTGATGGCATTCGATTTGGACCAGTCCGAACCACGCCTGCCTTCCACTTTAGCATTCCAAGTTTCTGTTTCCGTTCGGAATCTTGTCATCCATCGGTGCATTATCGTTGAAGGTGACTCTACATGCATTATGTCCACATTCGTTTGGCAGAAGTTGGGATCCCCTACTCTCCAGCAGTCCACCACTGCGTTGCGAGCCTACGACGGCCGTTCATCTCAACCCCAAAGCCTATTAGCTAACGTCCCCATCCAGCTGGCTGGTAAAACCATTCTCATTGACATAGAGGTCATCAATGCCCAACTTGATTATAACCTCTTACTTGGCAGCAGCTACATGTATGCCATGCGGGCGGTTGCCTCATCTATTTTTCGTACCATGATGTTCCCCCATGACGGAAGCATGGTCAAGGTCGACCAACTCACCTACTACGATCCAAATGCCCCCACTGCACCCGAAAATGTTCTCCCCATGGTTGAACAACCTGTTAGTGGTGCCGCTACCTCATTTGTTTCCTCAGTGGGACCTGGAGTTTACTCAGATCCACCGATGACATCCACATTCCAATCCATTCCACCCCCGTCACCCGCGACCGAAGTCTCTGACCTTTGTACTCTTTCCCACAATACACAAACACCCAACAATCAACTGCCCTTGTTACCTAAACCACCATTGGTACCTAGTCACATTGGTGTTACACCCATCCACACAATCCCCTTCCTAGTCCCTCCCTCTAGTGTAGTAAGCGCCCCGGTTATGGCTACCCTCAGCCTCCCCGGGTTAACCTTAGGATTACCCGCGTGGTATATTTCGCCTCCCGTTCCCCTACCGACATCAAATGTCATCCTACAACCGGTGCAACCCATTGTTACTACTAGTCAACCACCTCTCGGTGTCACTACCCCTTCATCATCTACGAATCCCCCCCCTCTTATCAAGCACACCGGGGGCAGAGGCCCACAACCATACACTGCTGTACCCCCTCCCAAGACAGTTAAACCCCCTCCCATGTTTGGTGCTCACCCCAAATGCTCGTTGTGTGATGAGTTAGGCCATCCGACTCATCAATGTCCACAATTACCTGCATTACAGGAACACATGCAAATGCTTGACGATGACCCCAACATCCCGGTTGTCGAACTCGACCCAAACCCTAAGCCTCGTGATAAATCACTGTGCACCAACCACCCTTGTGCCATATGCGGTATTTACGGCCACTACTCACATCACTGTCCTAATCTCCCAGATTACAAAGAAGCTCTCTACGAGATGAATAATTTGGACCTTGAGGCCAACATCTCACCCGTCATCCACATCGATATCTCTGACCCACCTGAAATCATTACCTTAGGAGCCTCCTGCAGTGAGCATGACATTGGAGAATACAAAAAACTTTTCCAAGAGTTCCCTGATGTCTTTGCTTGGTCCTATACCAACATAACTGGTCTTGACCCCACTATTATAGAGCACTGCATTGACACCTTTGAGTTAGGGGGCATAATAGATTACCTTGACCCTGGGATAGGGGGCATGATCAACCATTTTGAACCTTCCCCATCACATCTATCTCAGCACGTCCATGACCCCCTTGTTCAAACCAACACATATGTGATCCACAATCATAAACCCCATGCATATAGCATGGGGGCAAGTCATTAACCCTGCTCACTTTTTCACATGCGTGATCTCAACCATTTTTGAGGTCACATGTCACTTGTATATATGATTTGATTCGATACACCTAGTATTTTTCCCCCGCGGGTCATCATTTCTGCCCACCACTGCATCTTTGGCTTGGTGGGCTCACCTTTATTTGCAACCATTTTTTTTTAACCTAGTTCTTTCCTTTGACCATCCCGGTGTCCTTATGACCTCCGTTTTTTGCACCATTTGCACCACCGGATTCATATTTTCGTGCCCGTGATGATGCTTGAGATCATTTCTCGTTCTCACGAAAAACTTTTGGGCATTTTTTCCATGCCCCACACCACCGCGGCTTGCGTACCACATCGGTCGTAGCCCATTTTTGGTATATTTTATATCATCGGATTCATTTTTTCGAGCCCATGATGATGCTTGAGATCATTTCTCGCTCTCACCCCCATATTTTTCGGGTATTTTTCCAAAATGCCCCTCGTCACCTCGGTTTGCGTGCCACATCGGTCGTTATCCATTTTTGACACTTTTTATATCGTCGGATTCATTTTTCTGAGCTCGTGATGTTGCTTGAGATCATTTCTCGCTCTCACTTGGTACAGTTTCAACATTGTGTCCCAACACCTTGCTTCCTCGGTTTGCGCGCCACATTGGCCGCTATCAAATTGTATCACTTTTTTACATGAGCCATTCACTCCTGTCATACTGCAACTATTTCGTTATTTTGCCACCATTCATTATCCCACAAGGAGGCCCATAAGTGTTCCCCCCCACCCTCGTTCTTGGTCATCATTAATGTTCCTTGATTGAGCACTTCCTCCTTGCCTGGCCATTCCTTTTGTTCGGTATAATTTTATCCCTTTTTCGGGCCGGACAAGTCCTTTACGAAAAAGGCACTTAGGGAGTTTCTGTTAAGCTCTTTTCTAACTCCTAAAATAATGAAAAGATCGCCGAGAAATATTGCTTCCTTTCATGCTCGTTAAAGTACCTGAAAGGGTGTCTATCTGGTATAAGTTTAACCATTTTCCGGACCTGGTAAACTAATTACGAAAAAGGAATACTCTAGTCACACCGGCTAGAAGAGTTCTTCATTGCATCCTTTTATGCTTCTTTGGGCCTTGGATACTAACACACGAAAAAGAGACCCCCTGGAGTCTTCTTATCGCTTTCAGACTCTCTAAAATTGAAAGCAACCACGAGCATGAACTGTCCTGGGCTCGTACAAATCCACACGACAGTACCATTCCATTATTTCAGAGTCTTCTTATCGCTTTCAGACTCCTTAAAATTGAAAGCAATCACGAGCATGAACTGTCCTGGGCTCGTATAAATCCACACGACAATATCATTTTACACACACTTCTTCTAGTTCATTAACCCATGAAGAAGTCCCCCCGTGCCTCTTGGCACTATGATCAATCATCTCGGCAGCACCTCCAATCAAGTCACCTTTGTTCAGAGTAGTCTGCAATCTCCTGCCATTTTACACCAGCTTGAGTATCCCTCATCCCAGTCACTATCCTTGATCCATTACAGCTATGATCCCTTTCCCATCAGTCAGTTTCATATGCTGCCCGATCATCCCCACCATTGTACTCTGAACAAAGGAAGTTTGAGTCCACCCACTCTACTTGCCCAGTTATCCCCCACTTTTTGTCAGTCCTACCATTAGTACTCTCACACTTCGGTTCTCCACCTCGCGCTCCTGTCAAGGAAACATCATTGCCTTGATAGTGGTAGGTCTCCCTCTGTCGACGACAGCCCGTCTATTCCAGAGGATAGACCCAGAGGTCCCTGCGCCTTAGACCCATCACCATCTGTGGCGGGTGCCTAAGGACCATTTTGAGAGGAGTCATCATTGCCTCTCCGAGTGGTTGTTTCTCACATGCTCGACTTCAACACCTTGATCGCATCGTTGAGAATCACGTAGGGTTTATATCCCTTCCATTATTGGTCGAAGACCCCGGATCTCGCCCGACTCTAGCACATTGGTGAGTCACTTTGGAACGCCCAGTTATATGTTCCCGTGGATGTCCGGGTTGCGTTGGCGCTTGTATTCGGAAGCCATCCAGTTATATGCTTCCTTGAATACCCAGTTCAGTGTACCATTGAGAGTATGACCCCTTGTCACTATGATCCAGCAGCTCATCAGTTCCTCTGATACCACACTCAATAGCACTGTTGTTATTCCAGTGTATCAGTCCTTCAGCTCCGACATGGTCAGCCCAGCAATATGTCCCCGATTGGTGTCCCCTCTGGACCCTTATGATGTACACAGTGGTTCTCTATGTATACTACAGGTCCCCCTTTTTTCTGGGCCTCACAGTTATTTTTTATGTATTTTCATACGAGCATGGGTATGCCCGCCTCGTCCATGTATTGAGATTCTTCCTCATTCATTATTTGAGGTCATGTGTCTGTCAGGTCCCCATATTTTGGACCCCATTGTTATTATTCTTCTAAATCTTGATACGAGCATGGGAATGCCCGCCTCGTCCATATGATCAACTTATTCCTCATCCATTATTGAGGTTATGTACTTTTAGTTTTTGCAGTTTGTTCAGGACCGTTGTTCCGGGCTCCAGTTTGTTTCTTCTCTTCTCCACACCCCAGGAAAACCATATAGGACTTATGATGTCTATCGGCCATACGATGAGCTCCTACCCTCACACATCAGGGGGCAATCTGTTAACACCCAAAAAGTGCTCACTACCTCATCTACCCATTACATGACTCATTTGTCCATATTTCCTACCATATTTACCTTCAGAACCCTAAAATCCCATTAAAAAGCCTCCAAAAGGCCTAAAAAGCCTCCAAAAGGCCACAAAACCATCAAAAAAGCCTCAAAAAGGCTAAAAAACCCCTTTTGCCCCAAAAATTATCCAAAATTCCTCCAAAATAGCAAAAACCCTCTAAAAGGGGAATAAAAAATATAAAAAAGGAGGAAAAAGAGGGAAAAGGAGGAAAAAACCCTATACAGCTGACCTAAACCATATGGTTCCCAAAACCATGGGCCAGCACTCCACCACCAAAAACCTATAAATAGGTGATGGAGACCCCTCATTTCATATCCACAATCAAATACACCCTTACTCTGCCAAAATCACTTTTGAAACCCTAGCTCACCCTTGAGCTACTTTCACCATTAAGTGCCCCTTTTGGCCCATTTCCACCATTGGAGAAAGAGAAAAAGCAAAGTTGGAGTTTGGAGCAACCCTCTTGGATCATTGCAAGAACTTCACCAACCTCTACACTTGAGGTAAAATTTTAATACAAAAAAACCATTTATATTCCATGTTTTGTTATGTTTCTTAATGCTCATGCTAGTTTAGAATTTATATTGTTTTAACATTTTAATTTACTGTTTATTGAACTGCTACTAAGGAGTCCATTCTCCTTAGTAGGTGCTCATTTGCACAAGCTAGGATGAAAACCCTAGCTACAGATTGGAATTAAAAAAATCATCATAGCAAGAGTCTTTATTTTCGCCCTATCTTAATATGAGAAAAGAGGGAGCAATGTCATTAGATATCCTTTGCAAGAAAAAGTGGAACACTTGGTCTCAAAATAGGTCATAATAAACATAATCCTTAAAAAGGGGAAGTTTACCTAGTCCATCAAGAGACTGGGTAAAGGACATATAGTGGCCCGATTAGACTAATTACTAGTGAACAATGAATTTTTGGTGGAGAATCTTGAAATTTCTTCATGTATCATCCCTTCATCCATCTCTAATCATAAAACAATAGGGATTCTTATAGAGGAAGACAAGAGATATGAACCCCTACCTTTTAGGTTCAATCTGCTTTGGCTTCAGGCTCCAATTGTAGAAGACATAATCCAGAAGGATTGGTCCCAAACGATCGAGGCATTTGCTAGATATATCATGGAAAGTAAGCTAAAATCCATGAAAGCAACGTTGAAAAACTGGACCAAAATGGATTATAAGGAGCCAGTGGGGGAAAGAAAGAGTCTCCAAGCCAGTCTGGAAGCTCTTTACCAGAAAATGGAAAGTGAGGAAATATGAAATTCCCATCGAAACGCAGAGAAGGAAATAAATAAGAAGATTCAAAAAACCTTTAGAAATGAAGAAGAATATTGGAGACTGAAATATAGAAGTCTTTGGTTAAAATAAACACAACATTCTTCTACAAACAAGCAAGGGAATGAAATAAATGGAACAATGTAAAATAAATAAAAGGAAAGAATGAGGAGGTGCTAACAGATTTTGAAGACATACAAAAATAATCCCATTCTCACTTTAAAAAACTTATTTCGGATGAAGAGGATGAAGACACAACCACCATGGAAGAAATGTTACAAGAAATCCTTTCCCTAATTAAAGAGAGTGGAAATGACATGTTAACAAAATAAATAAAAGAATCTGAGGTCCAGGAAGTCATTTGGGGTATGGATCCTAACAAAGTGCAAGGTCCAGATAGTTTTACCATTATTTTCTTTAGAAGTTTCTAAGACAGTGAAATCTTGCTTGTGTAAAATGCTACAATGGAATAAGGAATTATGCAAGGTGGTATGGGGGAACCAATTCCTCATTCCTCACCTTAATCCCTAATGAATCTAATCCTACCTCCTTTTCTATATTCCAACCCATTTGCATCTACAACTCCACCTATAAAATCCTTGCTAATATTATTGCCAATTGTCTCAAAACCCTGCTTCCAAGAATGATATGTTAAAATCAAGGGGGTTTTATATAGAAAAGATAGATTATCAACAACATTCTTCTTGTCCAAGAATAAATTCACTCCATTAAACTAAAGAAATAAAGTACAATTAAATAATTCACTCCATTAAACTAAATAAATAAAGTCAGGTACATCACTTGTTTCTTTTTTTTGTTTTGCATAAGTTTAGATTGTCTAACCTCTTCATCTGGTGTATAAAATCATGTATAGGGTCCATGCATCACCCCATTGGTTAATGGACACCTAATTGGTTTCTTAAAAAATAATAGAGGTCTGTACCAAGGGTACCAGCTCTCCCGTTTTCTATATGTCATCGTGGCTAACTCCTTGAGTAGAAAGCTAGAGGTTGAAAGAAAAGAAGGCACTCTTCTGGGGATTATGATCGTGCATGGGTTCAAAGGGTTAATCCATTCCTAGTTTTCATATGACACACTTCACTTGGGAGGGGCATCCCAAATCATTGTTGATCATTTCAAAGGAGCTTTAGACCTCTATCTAAACACCTCAGGAGGAGTGGTTAAAAATGGAAAGTGCAACATATAAAGTTGGAATGCTCATGCAAGAAGAATTAAGATAATTTATAATTCCCTCCAATTTAGGTGTTCTCTGAATTGGAAATTCTTCATATATTTGGGGATCCCAATTTTTCAAGGAAGGAAAAATTTAGAAGACTAGCAAATAAATCTAGAAAAAATAAGAAAGAAAATGGACCAGTGGGGAGTAAGATGGCTAAACCCAGCCAGAAGGATAGTTTTACTTAAATCAATTCTCACCTCGCTCCCAATATATCAAAGTTCGACTCTATTGGCCCCTACATGTATTCTTTAGAAAAATTGTACACTCCTTAGGAAATTCCTGGTGGTAAGGCAACAAATCTAATACAAAAAAAATTCATCTAATCAAATGGGGAATAGTCATAGTTATAGTGGAACAAGGAGGGTTAGCAATTAAATATCTAGATCTAATGAACAAATCCATGGGAGATAAACGTCTATGGAGACTAGTATCTAGGTAGAAAATTTAGTGGAAATCTATCATTATCAAAAAATATCTAACCAGAAATCGATTAAGGAGTCTAGATCAAGGCCCAATAAATCAAACTTGTTCTTCTTTTTTGGAGTTTATGCTAGGAAAACTATCCAATCATCCAAGATAATCTATCATGTGTTCCGGGAAGTAGTTCTAAAATAAGAATATGGATAGAGTGGATAGTTAGGAAAGAGTTGTTAATCACAGTGGAGGCCCTAATGCTGCTCAAGAAATGGGTGAATGAGAAAGGGATCAAAACTCTCCACAACCTATCTTCTTAAGACTCAACAAGATTATGGAAGGAATGGAAGTTGGATAGCCTTCTAATTGAAATGTACGAACAATGGACTCATTAATAATGCTTCTAAAAGGGAAAGAACGTATAAAGAGAATGGAAAAATACAAATGAGGATGGGGCCCAAAGGGGGGCACCTACATGGTTAAAGAAGGATGTGTGATCCAGTTGGAATCAAGACCAACTCCTCCTACTTCGGCCATATAGAAGTCAATATGGAAAAGCAAGTCAATTTTAAAAATAAATTCTTTCAACTGGACTCTCACTCATGGGAGAATCCTTATGGATGATAATTTGAGGAAAAGAGGATTCCAAGGGCTGTTAAGATGTCAGTTGTGCAAATCAGTTGAGGATACTATCCATCATCTATTTTTGGATTGTGAATCGACACAAACCGGTTGGAACCAATCTCAAACAAATCTTATAGATACACAAGTGAATCCCACAAACTATAATGAGATCTTTCTAACTTGGCATAAGAAATACCCTAGATATTTTGATAAAAATACCCTCTTGAAAAGAGTTTGGAAGGCCTTTCCTTTTTATATAAGCTGGAAAGTTTGGCTTGCAAGAAACTCTATCATTTTTAGAGAGGAAAAAATATCCTCCAAGAAAGTAGCCTCTTAAGCATGGGGTTTGATGGATGAAGCTATGGGGGATAAATGAAACTCAAAATATGTAGTAGAAGATATGGAAGTGGAAAAATGGATCTAGATAAAGTCAATTAGAAACTCCCCATCTTTTCCTTCATTGAGAATGAATAAAAGACCCTTCTCCCAGGACTACATTTTAAGATTATCAGAAGACGAACTTCAGAGGTGGATACAAATGAAATCACATGCCATATTTTATTATGGTTCCTATAAAGGAAACCCATGGGTGATAGGAGATGGGATGGGGAGTGTTGTACAAACCCAGAGGAACTTGCAGAGCAAATTATGCTTTGGGATTAAAAACAACTTCAAACAACCAAGTGGAAGCTTTGGCGCTATGGAAGAGATTAGAGATAGCAGGTGAGAAAGGCCACTCAAATATAATCATGATTGGGAATTCAAAGATTATTACATAGTGTCTAATTTGCATAAATCATCTCCCGAGGAATCCGATTTGGGGAGATTACTCACAAGAATTTTGCAAAAATGCAGGCATATAGAAGAAATCAATCATCTCCATGTTAGAAGAAATTTAAATTTGATAGTTGATCAACAAGATAATTTATCTTGTTTTCCAAATACAAGAACCTTAAAAACAGGGGGATCATCAACCTTGCCCACATCCCTAATGAATATGGATATCTTTGTCAATCAAGTTTGACAAGCATTAAAGGATAGGATAGATGCATGGGAATGAAAGAGGATTTTTGTGAATGACTATCACCCATATCCATGGAGATTAAATCACCCAAATCTTGCTTAAATCATCCTACGTGTGGGATATTGTGAAGGAAGATCACACCATGGTGCCACGATGAGCAATTATACCACCATGTGGAGAAGGGAAATTGAAATAGGGGAGAATAAATATGATAAGGGTTCCCGGTTAATCGCCACCAAGGGAATCTAAAAGACACGTAGCCAAAGACATGTGTAGAGGATTCAATCCATGACTGACCCCAATTCCTCCTCAAAAGAGACTCAACTTAAGTACGAGAGACGACTAGCCAACCTGAAGTAGAATGTTTTTTTTTTCACAATGAATGTTAAGAGATGGGAGAAAAGCATTGACACGAAAAATGGAGGAAGAATTACAAGAGCTTAAAAATCAACAATCGGCCCTCAATTTGCAACTTGATCGATCCAAAACCAAGAATTCTATGATGGATATGGAAATTAGATACCTTGGGGGGAGAGTAAAGATAAAAATGATAACGTTTAGGATTTGCAGGCAGAGGTGCATCAACTCAAAATGGAATTTTCTCCAAGAGTTTGCAGAGTTAGAACAATGGTGAATTCTTCATTTTGATCGTCGAGGACAACTGTGGGACCTAAGCACAAAGAGACTACAGTAGACTAGAGACAAATTCACCACTAGTACCCTGCAGAGAACATAAGGAATTCAACAACCCCAATGTGCCCTAGTCGCCCATAGGGTTCCTCAAATTACCATGTTTTATTTGAGCTATGTATTGCAAATTAAAAAAAAAATGTAATTATTTTATAAGAATTTGTACCAGTAGAATAGTAAGTAGGACAAAGAGAACAAGTAAAAGCTAGATAGAGATAAATGACTATAAATTTTGAATTTCGAGATCCAAATCGGACAATTTTGAAACTTATTTTTTATGTACTCATGAATAGATGGTTTGGTAGTGGCCCCCCCTCTTTTTATTAATACAATCAATACTTGTTCTGGTTATAAAAAAAAATCCATTTCAAAAAATAAGATCCCTATCTTTCTTTTTTTCAAAAAAAAGGCATAGTAGCCTCTCCCATTGAATGTATATAACATGGGTTTCCAATTATTATCCAACCAAATTTCCGTGGCTCTTGGAGACAACCATAACCCCATGAATTGTCTTATCAACCCTTTCTCCAAAAGGGTAAGGGATTTAATCCTAGCAGTAGTAGTAGACAATTTCACCTTTGGTATCGAGGCAGAATTAACAGATTTCAAGGATCGAGAAGCAACTGAATATAGGCCATAAGATGCCAAAAATCCTCTTGCTTCATGAGAGGCCCTCCCGAGACGGGATCCGGGAGAGGATCCATACCATAACAACTCCAAACCCTAGCCTAGCTCAAACCCCAGTGCACTAGCTTGGTTAAGGGTTTCAAGCTCCGTATAAGATCTTATACCCATTTAATGTATAATCATAGTTGAGGAAAACACATTTCCTTGAATTTGGGCCAATATTGAACCTCTTTTCTTTAGGCACATGGGAAAATGCATCACAACCAAAGATATGAAAATGAGAATAATAAATTGGCTTACCACACCAATCCTCCTCTAGAATCTCTCCATCCAATGCAATTGTAGGTGATCTATTTATAAGATAAGAAATTGTCTTGATAGCCTTCATCCAGAATCCATTATCCAACCCAAATGTGTTGGACATACTTCTTGCACATTCCATGATTGTGTGATTCATCCACTTAGCCATACCATTTTGTTGTGAAGTATATGGAGCATTCTTATGGTGCTTAATTCCCTCCTACACATAAAAATTTTCAAATTCCTTGGAGCAATGCTCTCCTCCATTATCCAATCTAAGACATAAATAAAATTTCCTAAACTTTTCTCTACCTGTGCCTTGAACTCCTTAAATTTATTTAAGGCTTATGACTTATTTTTCATAAAATACACCCTCACTCTTCGGGAACAATCAATTATACTAAGTTAGAAAATATCTAGAACCATTTATAGACAAAGTGGGGAATGGTCAAAATATATCATAATCAATAAGTTGCAAAAGATAAGAACTTTTACCAGAGCTTGCACTAAACTGAACTCTCTTTTGTTTACCAAAAATGCTATGCTCACACAAGTATAAATTACAAGATTTAATCCCAAAAAACATACATGGTCATGTAAAATTTTCAAACCTTTTCCATTCATATTCATTGATGCCACATCACTACATCCAAAAAATTCATTGAGTATGTTGTTGTTGCATGATCTGTCACTGTATCACCACACAAATGATATAGGGTCCCTTAATATTCTCCTTTTTCTACCAATAGATATCCTTTAGTAATATTGTAAAGATTATCAACAAAGGTCTAAGTAAAATACCCCAGTTTATCCATCATCTTGATTGAGAGAAAATTCTTTCATAGATCTGATACATGTCATACCTCATACAACTTCCTTTCTCTCCCATCATCTAGCTTAATACTAATGTCCCTTCTTCCCATAATTTCTAAAGGGTGATAATCACCCAAGTAGACCATCCCACCACTATAGGGATGATATTTGACACTATGTGGAGACGTGGAAAGATGCACTTGAGTCCAAAATCCAAGCATATAAAAGAGATCTATTATTACTAATATAGAAAGCCTCACAGGTTGTTGTTTCTTTTGAATCTATTGTTCTAGGATCAACTGATGGTTGATCTAGATTTTCATCCTTCTTTTCCTTCTTTAGATGCTAATAGTCCTTCCTTGAGTGCCCTAGTTTCCCAAAATTATTTAATTTCCATTTCAACTTGTGTCCTTTGGACTTAGATATGGACTACGATCTACTTTGTTGGCCCCTTTCACTAGATTGGCTTGTCACAGAGAGGGATTCACTAGTAGAGGGCTCTATAGATGATTTTTGCCTCAAATATTCTTCCAACAAAATGGCTACCACATCATCAAATTTTAGAGTTCCTGATGATGACTTCATGATGGTCATCACCAAAAAATCCTATGTAACGGGGAGGCAATAAAGTAAAATGATTGGTCTATCCTCATCCTCCACTTTTACACCAACTGACAACAGTTTATGGATAAGAGTATTAAAAACATTCAAATGATTTGACATAATTGAACCCTTCATCCTTATATGATAAAGCTATTTTTTCATTAAAATCTTATTTGTTTTTGAATTAGTCTCATACAACTTCCCAAATTTCGCCCAAAGGGATTTTGCAGTCTTTTCTTTAGCAGCATTGCACAAGATAGAGTTTTCTAGGAAAAGATGAATTGTAGAAACTGCCTTCATGTCCATCTTTAACCACTCCTCATATTTCATGTTTCTTAGTTTGTTTGCAACCCCTTTCAAGGCTCAATCACATCCATATGGTGGAATAATTAGTTGGACATTACATTGACTGAATAAAGTTGTTGAGGAACAACAATAATCTTCAACAGTGAAAGTGGAAAATGGAAAAGAAGAAAATGGGTGAAGGATATAGTGAACACATAAAGTCTAATTTGTACCATAAGAAGGGTGAAGAAGTTGAGGATTTCATCTAGGATCATATGAAGAAAGGTGAAAAATTAAATAGTCAACAAAAGGGAAATACCAATAAATGTTGCAGCACCTCAATCATCCCTTAAGAACAGATCAAGCTAGGCATAATCAACCACTAATCAACACACAACCTCTCACTAAAATTCTACCCATATTTGAAGCAAGGGATGTGCAACTTATATTTCTAGTGAAATGAAGAAAGGAAGTGGATGGACTATATGAATATGTATGAAAAATAGGAGACTATGGTGTTGGAATATTCTAACCATATCATCTTGGTTTTGCATGCTTTGCATTCATGCATGCATTCCATGCAGCACTCCATGCATCCATGCATTGGTAGTTGAGTCTCCTAGCACCTAGTCCTTAATTTAGGCCCCCTAGAGATTAACTTTGGTCATCATTATCCCTCTTATCCACTTAGAGTGCCTTGGTTACATCACTAAATTCCAAATGCGCCCTCATGCAATATTTTAGGAGTTAGTATAGTTAGTTCCATGATTTAGGACGTCATTTCCCCTTGATTACTCAATTAACTGACTGTTCACCTAGTTTCACTGCTACTAAGTGTAGGAGCGCCTATTTTGACCACTCCAAGTCAGTATTGCACCTCCTTAAAGTCTCATCCCCTAATTTATATCCCCAATGACTCAGTCATGCGCCAGTCCACCTCATGTGACTAGCCATTCATCATCGGTGGCCACTGGACCTTATCGCGATACGGTTCCAATGCAAACTAAGTCTACCACTTGTGTCGATTCCAACTGCCTCTTTGGGCTCACGAATTTCTCCTTTGGAGATGTATTATTTATGTACACATTTTACTGAATAATAGAGGTAATGGAAGTTTTTCCAATTGTTCTTCATTATCTTGTGTTGTAACATAGGTTTTTCTTCTATATCTTTCCTTGTCACTTCTTTTGGTCCTTGTTAGACTTAGTGTGATTTTTATCTTTGTCTCTATATATCTATGAGAATATCACAAAATATCACATGGTATCAGATATTTGTTGAGAAAATTAATCTTTCGGGGAGTTTTTCAGGGTTTTTTTTTGTGTGCGGGTATTCTACAACAACTTCCATAAATTTGAAAGCAATTCATCCTCTCTCTCCATTCAAATATGATGAGTGGAAACCAATTATGATAGTATATCTGAAGAGACAAGGTATTTTTTATATGTGTATTGATGTTATAATAGATTTTGCTTCCTATGAAGACGAGAATGATTGGCTAAATGACTGTGACAGAGCCTTTGGAGAAATGTGTATTGCTATGTTTCCTAGTATGCGCTACCTCATTGATACTGTTGAATATCCAAGTGATCTATGGAACAATTTGGATAGAGAATTTGGAAAGCAGAAGGAAGAGGATCATGCTATACATTTGGAGAACAAGCCCAATGATACCTCCTCAATTTTTCTCTCTAATTATGTCTCGGCCTCAAGCATCTCTCATGATGAAGTTGTCCAAGATGAAGAAGAAATTGCAGATCCAACTGATCAAGTTTATGTTGAAGACTTTCCTTCCTCTATTGCTCTAGAAGTTGAAGACAGTTTCGAATTGTCCCCTTCCCATGTAGTTGATCCAATTGAAAGTGATACAACTAATGAAGATGATCCTTTTGGAGATATTATCCATTCCTCACTCATGTTCTCAATGTATTCTATTTCGAATTCTGAACAAGATATGTCAGTTACTACTCTAAAGGTTGAAGAAAGTTTTGAATTCTCTACTTCTGATGATTTTATTGATGTGCAAGATTGTGATCTACTGGATGTTTTTTAGGCTAGATCAATATTTGGAGCTTTTGCATATTCTCTTCTTGTTTCCATGCCTCCTCCCTATTCCATAATGATCAAATGCACACTTCCTCAAACTGCAAATGAAGTTGGAGACATTTTGCATTCACTTGGACACTTGCTCCTCTCACTTGGAGTTGATTTGAAATCCAAGCCACCACCATCATGTCATGGTTCATTTGGTTTTGATATCACCTATGTTGGTTCAAAGGAGATATCAAAGAACCATCTACACATTCCTGGATTTGATCATACCTCAGCTGGTTCAAATTTCAAGTTCCAGGATGATCTTGATATTTTTGGATTTGTTGTCACCGTGTTTGGTCTGAAGAGAAAGTTCAAAGAGCCTCTAGATTCGCTTGCATCCACTGAAGGAGAATTCAAGCACATGTTTTTGGATCATGATCCAATTCTTCCCAAGAGGAAGATACCTCTAGACATTGATTAAAGCATCAAACCTACTTGATTTTGGAGTAGACAATTTTTGGTGTGTTTCATGTCCATATTGAGGGGGGTTTTGTTCCCACAGGGTTTTCCCTCTTTCCTCACTTAAATGGATTAAAATTTTTGTAAAGGGTGATATTTGGTCTCAGTTACTAGGGACCTATTTCTAATATTTCCTCACATAGTCAATATTAAGGGAGGGTGTTGGAATATTCTAACCATCTCATCTTGGTTTTGCATGCATGCATGCATTCCATGCAACACTCCATGCATCCATGCATTGGTAGTTGAGTATCCTACAACCTAGTCCTTAATTTAGGTCCCCTAGAGCTTAACTTTGGTCATCATTATCCCTCTTATCCACTCAGATCACCTTGGTTACATTACTAAATTCCAAAGGCACCCTCGTCCATGATTTTAGGAGTTAGTATAGTTAGTTCCATGATTTAGGGTACCTTGTCCCCTTGATTACTCAGTTAACTAACTGTTACTCCTAGTTTCACTACTACTGAGTGCAAGAGCACCTATTTTTACCACTACAAGTCAGTATTGAGCCTCCTTAGAGTCTCATCTGCTAATTTCTATCCCCAATGACTCAGTCATGCACCATTCCACCTCAGTTGACTAGCCATTCATCATCAGTTGCCACTGGACCTTATCGGGAGATGGTTCCAATGCAAACTAAGCCTACCACTTGTGTGGATTCCAACTTCCTCTTTGAGATCACAAATATATTCTTTGGATATGTATTATTTATGTACACATTTTACTGAATAATAGAGGTAATGGAATTGTTTCCAATTGTTATTCATTCTCTTGTGTTGTAACATAGTTTTGTCTTCTCTATTTTTCCTGCTCAATTATTTTGATCTCTATTAGACTTAGTGTGAATTTTATATTTGTATCTATATCTCTTTGATAATCTCACATATGGTTGAATCCCATGTCCCTTAATAAAGAAGGAAATGTAAGATAGGTGATAAGGTGCACATATAAATAAATCATGATGGAGAAAAGGGGTAATGGAAATTGTAGTAGATGTACCGACTACTTCGACCAAGCTAAGGCTACTCATGGGAGCACAAGACTATAACATCACTATAAATTCAACCAAAAAATCAGTGAAGGAGGATTGACAACACTTCAAAACTTTGAGATAAATGTTCAATAATAAATATGTCAAACTCCAAGCCGAAGTGAAACAAAAGGCTTAAATAATAAAGGAACTAGAGAAAACCATTAAGGTGTGATTGTTAAATATTTTCAATGATACGCTTATGTATAATATGTAGAAGCATGTCTAAAAAAGGAAAAAACATAATAATATAATATCCATGCAAAATGTTGCTTGAGGAAGCAATAAGGGGATTATGATACCACAAGAGGAGAAGATAATAGAGTTTGTTGAGTGATTTGACCCTGTAATTGTGCATTTGAGTACTACCCTTTTCTTTTCCCTTCTTAAAATATGTCCTAACAATCTTAGAATTATGTGCGTGTACTAAGTACATGTGTCATATCATTGGGAAGAGAGTAGTATTAACGTAAGAAAAGGTCCCCCATTGTCTTTTCCACGCATTCTATCATTATCAAGATTTAATCATACCTGGGAGAGGGAGAAGAGAAAATCTCCCATGCTATGGGGATGTTTTCCTCGATTATTATAGTCATTATGGCTAAAAATTGCAAGAATGTTCCATCTGGTAATGGCTAGTAAGAGACCATAGAAACTAGGGAAGTTTGTTGCTAATAGTGTGAGAGGAAATGGGATGGTTTGAAAGAGAAACCATGGTTGGAATGTTCACAATGGATGAGGTAGACACCTCCAAAATCACAACCCTATTATTGTTGCTCATTGAATATTATGAGGTTAACTGTTTTATGTCCTAGGTATTTCTAGAAGGTAACCAAATATTGCAATATTTCTTGCATTCACTAAACATCATTGTAAGTGAAGACCCATAAGGTATTGCTAAGCATAGAAATGAAATATCTTCCTTGTGTTGTGTAGGTTAGTGTAAGTGAGTGCCATGGTTGTTTGATGGTTGGATGAGTTCCTAGACATATTTGTAGTGAGAAAATAGGTTGTATTGAAAATAATGGGTTCCATTGTGTGATATTAGGGCCCTGTAGGAGCTTCCTTCACCTACGTCGTATCATGGTCTGGCATGTGGGTAGAGTCATAGTTGATTCCTACATTTGGGTGCAAAATCGATCTTCAACAACTAATTTGACGGGCATTGCTTTAATCACATATAAATATTCATAATCATGGTTATCTCCTTCTAGAATTATTTTTGTTGTGTTAATGCCTTTAATTAAGTGGACAAATAATGAGTTCAAGTCATGCAATGTTGTTTCCTCTGCTATTTTATATTTTCATACAAATTATATATTATATCAATATAGACGTTGAATTAGCCCCATAAATGTTTAACTGAAACAAATAAAATCTTGTGGGTAGTGTTGGATGTCCAAGGGAGGCATCTAGGGATGCTACAAAGCCAATAACCGCACAATTGTATGCGACTTGACAAAATCAAGGACTAAAACTACATCACTTGGTAAAGTATCCTTCATTATCAAAGAGTCATTATAAGGACATTAGGGAGGGTGCATCAAAGGCCCAAAGAAAAATAAAATAGCATAGTTACTAATTGGTAAAACTACACAAGCAATTACATAAAGTGAAACCCAACAAAAACTTGTCCAACAATTTTGATATTGAAAGAAGACATCTCTAGGTAAGATTTGATGGGTTAAATATTTTGGCTGGAAGTCCATCAGAACGTAGATAACATGATTGAGGTAATTCAAGAGTTTTTTTTTAATCTGTTAATGGACAATCCACTCGAGCGGACGCGAGCCGGATCTCCCTAGTTCAAGTGAATATAGAACAAATAGTACAGAATACAAAACTCATTTCCTAGATCTAGTTATAGATCAAGTACTTAGATATTATACCTTTCAGATCGCAGATCCTTCTCCTTGTTGTTGCTCCAAGTCTCATGGTCGTCAGATCTCCAGTTGCAAGACCTTTCAAGACAATATGGAAACAATACAAGCAGTACAAGATATCTAAACAATAACTGATCTAAACTAACAGTTGAGGAAGAAAGTTCTAAACATCATCAACGAGACAACATTTATGGAAAGACATTATATTAACTGTATAAAAAGTGGGAATACATAGAAAGGATGAAGCTACAACCAAAGCCTCAATGTTGCACCCTCCATCCAACATGTCCAAGCCAAGCCTCCAAGATGGTACAAGCTTCCCAAACACCAATATGGATTCTATCAACATAAGAATACCATAGACCTTCCCCCTCTCCCATGGAGAGAGTGGGTGTTTATATAGGGCTAAAGAGATAGGGTAGGTTGAGGATTAGGGGGAGACGGTTAAGGAATCCTCCCATTAGGTTAGGAACCGAAATGCCACCTCACCTAGAGTCTAGGGATAGGTCTCCACCTCAACAAATTTCTAGAAAGACCTCGAGACTCCCCAAAATAGCCTTTAACCAACCTCGTCGCACCCTGGTAGAGGACACAGAGCGACAAAAGGAGGTCGTCACACTTTGTATAAAGACAACCTGTGACACTGTCTCACCCTAGATGACCAAGAACAGCGACGCCGCACACTAGATGAAGGAGCAGTGCGACAGCCTACTCAAAGAGGTCAACTAGGCAAGGAAAATCTCTCAGTTGGATGTGTTTTAGCCCAGAATGAGTTTAGGGGTCAGAGCAAAGAGTTTACACAATGGTCAAGATGATGACATTTATCACAACGTTCATGATGACGACACTTGGTCATAATGACGATACTTGCAATGGTCACAGTGACGACACTAAGTCAGGATGATGACACTTGCAAGACTTGTGCCACTTGCGACACTTGCACAAGGGTGACGACATTTTGGTGTACTAGAATGCCCCCCAAAGCATGAAGCTGATGGAATGAGACAGGTGAAATGCTTTGTAGTAAGAAAAATGGCAAGGACTTGCTGGTTGGAAGGAGTTGCTGCAGAAATGACCTGAGATCCACAAGTCTCATACAACACAAAACATGGTTGCCGACCAATACATTGCAGATCCATGATAGTAAAGACTGACTGAACACAATCATGGATACTAGACACAATCGTAGATCCATGATGAGATGATAACATAGCCACGACCAATACAAAATTGGATCCGTGTAACTCTGAACTGACAACACAGCCAGGACCAATACAAAGTAGATCTGTGCGTCCCAAACAATCTCCATCGCAACCTGGGTAGGAAAGAACTTTCCCAGGGTCTTCAAGCTGAACCCACAATGATACGAATCTATCCATGTGATTACAATGTTTTGGAGTCGAACATCGTAGAAACCACTTGATTACCGGTCATTAATGTATACCGTTAACAAGTGAGAGGGGAATCACCATTAATGTCAATGATCCCCAAGGTATCACAGTACATACCATCAAGTGTGAATCAATCAGCTAAAGTCGAATGCCTAATGGAATCTTTCAATCAAGAGTCAATGAGGTGAACTCATGTTGAAAGCGAGGTAACCTACCATCGAGACATGCAGGCCCAAGGTACTTGGTTGGTTTCTAAGTTCAATCCTCGGATGATGATTTGAAGTTGATGAGGATGAACTCATCGAGGACGGCCACGATGAATCCCCCATCATCGACATGAAACTCGATAACAGATGTTTGGAGTAGATCGGATGGCAGAGTAATGTGCAAGACTAACTCAAGGTATACCGACATGATTGAAGGTGTACTGACTGTAGATGATGAGTAATGAACATCTCTTGAACATGGGCATGGCATGACTTGGTAGTATTGACATGACGAGAGTGATACCAACCCCTAATGCAACTGATGGTGGAAGCATTCTTTGGCTGATCCAAAGGAGCGACGCGACTCATGGAATTGACAAGACTCGAGGACAAACAGATTATCCAAGTACTAAATGCAAATGCAAACGAGTGCCATGTTCAAGAGTGACAATGTACTATCATAATTAAGATGTAACACAAAATCTTTCCTTTTTCCCCATCATGATTGATGAGTGCCTCATGTGTTTTTGACGAGCTTGATGAGGGTAACCAGATGCTCGGTATAGCTCATCTCATAGATGAGTCCAATCCCAAATGTTTCACGAACCTAGGAAAGGACGGGTTCGTCCCATAATGGGCCCTTCAATGTTTAAAATTTAACGAGTCCAGAGAAGGAAAAATTGGCGTCATTTCATGTTTAGAGAGTCTGAAAAGAACTAAAGGAGACTCCAACGGTCCTTTTTCATAAAGTTAGCCTCATCGCCCGAAAAAGGGTAAAACAACGCGGGAGAGGACTCTTCCAGCCATGGTTGCTTGGAGTATTCCTTTTTCATAAATAGTGCTTCCTGGTCCGAAAAAGGGGTAAACTATCACCAGAAAGACGATCATTCAAATGCTTTTACAAGCGTGAAAGCATCAAGTTCGCTTGGCAATCTTTTCCTATTTAGGGAGTCTAAAAAGAGCTTAAAAAGGACTCCATGAAAAAATTTGTCATGGTTGATGACAGAGTATGACAAAGGAAAAAGTAAACTCAACAAAGTTCCTTTTCTGTAAATAGTCTAGCGAGGCCGGATAAAGTGATAAACCTATACTCGTTAGACACACCTTTTTAACTCAAAATTTTAACGAGCACGAGAATGGTGTCAAAAGCACTCAGAATCTTTTTCATGTTTGAACTAGAGCTCGAAAAAGTAAAAACTAAGCTCAAACCACTTTTCATGTTTCAACCAGAGCACGAAAAAAAGTGAAAAAGTAAGTTAAATACTGTCTTACTGTTTTTAACGAGCTCGAAGATATGTTGGAAGAATGCTCATGATGTCTGCTTCAATTTTTAACGAGCTTCTATAATAAAATGAACAATGCTCGGGATAATTTTCATTGCTTAATGAGCTCTAAACCTAAAAAAGAAAAGTATGCTCGAAATGTTCCCAATGGTGGATTTCTTCCCATCATGAAATCCAAAGGTTGGTGCATGCCCCCAGCATGATTGCTAGAAGTAAGAGACTTAGCTCCAACGTGGTGTGGAGAGGCGATCAAGTTGACTTCAACGTAACTTCCAGAGGTTGAAGACATGCCCCCAAGATTCATTTCATCCACCTAATGCATAGGCGAGTGAAAAGAAGGTTCAGGTACTAAGTCTATGAGGAGACTCGACTCAAAAGGAAAGGATATGTTTCATTTTTTAACGAGCTTGACCCAAGATTAAAAATCTGCTCGCGAGAATCTATTTCATTTTTTAACGAGCTTGACATAGAAATGGAACTATGCTCATAGGTTAAGGCCCATTGACAGGTTCCTTCCCAACATGATGCCCAGAGGTTGGTAAATGCCCCCAACATGATTGCTAGCGGCTTAACATGGTAGTGTTCGCTCAACATGATTGCTCACGGTATGACATGTGGCATGCCCCCCAAGCTTCATTTTGTCTAAAAATGTTGCTTGCTAACCCAACTACCAACCTGGATACTAATATGAAAATGTTCACCAAGGGCGGGAAAACGAGAATCAGAGGAAATGAAGGTTCAAGTTCTAACTCTAGCGAGAGACTCAAACTGATGGGAGGGGGATTTATTTCATTTTTACACAAGCTTGAAATAGACAATAACTATGCTTGAAGGGGGCCATCTTATTTTTTAACGAGCTTGAAATGGAATAAAACTATGCTCGAGGGGGCCCATCTTATGTTTTAACGGGCTTGAAATTGAATAAAACTATGCTTGAGTGGATGGTTTCATTTTTATGCAAGCTTGAAACCAAAGGTAAACTATGCTAGAGTGTTTGGTTTCATTTTTTAATGATCTTGAAACATAACATAAACCGTGCTTGTACCCCCCATCCTCAGGGGGAAGAAACCACTAAAACTAGCGGGATATTCAAGGAAGTAAGATGACTAGGATTCATATGATGAGTGGGTGTCATGAAGGAGAGCTGATCAATGGTCACAATATTCCCATGATGAGGAAAATACATCACTCGAAAGAGCGTTGACACTATAGCTTTCATAGCATAGACATAACCACATCCAAGGAGCATATTGAAATCTAAAGGACCTTGGACAACCATGACATCAATACAAACAGTCTTACCTCCCAACGTGATAGGTAACTGCGGGAGAATCCCTAAAGGTCTGGTAGGCCTTCTATTAAAAGCCAAAATCTGTTCAGTTACTGGCACAAGCTGAGGGGAGCCTATAGCTTTCCAAGGAGTTGAGGATAAAATACTAACAAAAGCTCCCTCATCAATTATCGTACGAAAAAATTATTTATCTGAAACTCCTACAGATATTTGAAAAGAAACACTCAAAGGAAGATGAGATTCTGTTAGACTATTCCAATCAAATGAAATAACCTCAGTACTTGGGGGGGTCCTGTAGGAACGGACAGGGTTTCCCCTCCCCCAGAACAATCTGAACTGACCAGAAAAACATTAGCAGTTTCTATTTCACCCTCAACTAGAGGGGTGGGATCAATCAAGAATGAGACTTGATTAACCGCTTGGTTATCATCCCTCAAGGGAGGAATGGGGTCGATCGACGATGTTGTTGAATCGACCGCTTCGTTTTCACTCTCTGATGAAAGAGTGGGGTCAACCGAGGGTGGGGTCGGATTGACCGCCCTATCAACCAATGAAGGATCAGGGGACAACCTACAATACTTCGTTGGAAGGTGTTTATGGGATGTGTCCATGTCTTCCAACAATTGTGAAGCTTCATCCATACAAGGACAAAGGTAAGTACGATGCATGCCCTTGCATAACCAACAAGGGTCTGCAGCTCTACTCTTCTAAAACTTAATTACAATGTCACTACTTGATGGGGTATCATCAGTATGATTCCCGGAGACTGATGACAAGGGTTGTTCAGAATGCGACCATATTTCTAAGACCTTGGAGATACCAGGGCATCTCTTAAGAAACTGGGACCCTTTACAAATTTTGTAAGGGAATTTCAGTTTACGCGAATTCAAAACAAGTGTATCGGTGCCCCAAGCATGATGATCAGTGGTTGGGGTTATGACCTTCTACTTAGTGCTCTTCTTCTTACTCTTCTCTTTCTTCTTCTTCTCAACCACCTTCTTACTAACATCAGAGTTTTCAGTAGGAGAAGAGGAAGAGACGGAAGCCGATTCAACTTTTGATAAAGAAGGAGAAGGGTCACCATGAGATTGATGCTCATGTGATGAAGGACCTAGGTCCGACACAATTGGTGCACTTGGTGTAACTGGATTGGAGAATAGCCATACTAGTAATCCTATCGTCAATCCAAGAAGACTTAACATAGCCATAAATGGAGGACCAACAGTTCCACAAGGGGAAATAACAAATGGCACACCCTGGAAAGGGGCACTTTGGTTGGTAGTCCCGGAAGAATATTTGAAAAGAACTAAAGGAGACTCCAACGGTCCTTTTTTGTAAAGTTAGCCTCATCACTCGAAAAAGGGTAAAACAATGTAGGATAGGACTCTTTCAGCCATGGTTAGTTGGAGTATTAATTTTTTGTAAATAGTGCTTCTTGGTCCGAAAAAGGGGTAAACTATCACCAGAAAGACGATCATTCAAATGCTTTTACAAGTGTGAAACCATCGAGTTCGCTTGGCAATCTTTTCTTATTTAGGGAGTCTGAAAAGAGCTTAAAAAGGACTCAATGAACAACTTTGTCATGGTTGATGACCGAGTACGACAAAGGAAAAAGTAAACTCAACACAGTTCCTTTTCTGTAAATAGTCTAGCGAGGCCGGATAAAGTGATAAACCTATACTCATTAGACACACCTTTTTAACTCAAAATTTTAACAAGCACGAGAATGGTATCAAAAGCACTCAGAATCTTTTTCATGTTTGAATCAGAGCACGAAAAAGTAAAAACTAAGCGTTTCAACCAGAGCACGAAAAAAAGTGAAAAAGTAAGCTCAAATACTATCTTACTATTTACGAGCTCGAAGATATGTTGGAAGAATGCTCATGATGTCTACTTCATTTTTTAACGAGCTTGTAGCATAAAATGAACAATGCTCGAGATAATTTTCATTGTTTAATGAGCTCGAAACCTAAAAAAGGAAAGTATGCTCGAAAATGTTCCCAATGGTGGATTTCTTCCCATCATGAAATCCAAAGGTTGGTGCATGCCCCCAGCATGATTGCTAGAAGTAAGAGACTTAGCTCCAACGTGGTGTGGAGAGGCGATCGAGTTGACTTCAACGTAACTTCCAGAGGTTGAAGACATGCCCCTAAGCTTCATTTCATCCACCTAAGGCATAGGCGGGTGAAAAGAAGGTTCAGGTACTAAGTCTATGAGGAGACTCGACTCAAAGGGAAAGGATATGTTTCACTTTTAATGAGCTTGACCCAAGATTGGAACTCTGCTCGCGAGAACCTATTTCATTTTTTAACGAGCTTGACATAGAAATGGAATTATGCTCATAGGTTAAGTCCCATTGACGGGTTCCTTCCCAAAGGTTGGTAAATTCACCCAACATGATTGCTAGCGGCTTAACATTGTAGTGTTCCCTCAACATGATTGTTGACGATACGACATGTGGCATGCCCCCCAAGCTTCATTTCGTCTAAAAAGGTTGCTTGCTAACCCAACTACCAACCTGGCTACTAATATGAAAATGTTCACCAAGGGGAGGAAACGAGAATCAGAGGAAATGAAGGTTCAAGTTCTAACTCTAGCGAGAGACTCGAACTGATGGGAGGGGGATTTATTTCATTTTTACACAAGCTTGAAATAGACAATAACTATTCTTCAGGGGCGCCATCTTATTTTTTAACGAGCTTGAAATGGAATAAAACTATGCTCGAGGGGGCCCATCTTATTTTTTAACGAGCTTCAAATGGAATAAAACTATGCTCGAGTGGATGGTTTCATTTTTATGCAAGCTTGAAACCAAAGGTAAACTATGCTAGAGTGTTCGGTTTCATTTTTTAATGAGCTTAAAACATAACATAAACCGTGCTCGTACCCCCCATCCTCGAGGGGAAGAAACCACTAAAACATGCGGAACATTCAGGGAAGTCCGATGACTACGATTCATATGATGAGTGGGTGTCATGAAGCAGAGCTGATCAATGGTCACAATATTCCCATGATGAGGAAAATACATCACTCGAAAGAGCGTGGACACTATAGCTTTCATAGCATAGACATAATCACGTCCAAGGAGAAGATTGAAATCTAAAGGACCTTGGACAACCATGACATCAATACAAACAGTCTTGCCTCTCAACGTGACAGGTAACTACAGGAGAATCCCTAAAGGTCTGGTAGGCCTTTTATTAAAAGCCAAAATCTGGTTAGTTACTGGCACAAGCTGAGGGGAGCCTATAGCTTTCCAAGCAGTTGAGGATAAAATACTAACAGAAGCTCCCTCATCAATTATCGTACGAAAAATTTATTTATCTGAAACTCCTACAGATATTTGAAAAGAAACACTCGAAGGAAGATGAGATTCTGTTAGACTATTCCAATCAAATGAAATAACCTCAGTACTTGGGGGGGGTCCTGTAGGAATGGACAGGGTTTCCCCTCGCCCAGAACAATCTAAACTGACCAGAAAAACATCAGCAGTTTCTATTTCACCCTCAACTAGAGGGGTGGGGTCAATCGATAATGAGACTTGATTAACTGCTTGGGTATCATTCCTCAAGGGAGGAATGGGGTCGATCGACGATGTTGTTCAATCAACCGCTTCGTTTTCACTCTCTGATGAAAGAGTGGGGTCAACCAAAGGTGGGGTCGGATTGACCGCCCTATAAACCATTGAAGGATCAAGGGAAAACCTACAATACTTCGTTGGAAGGTGTTTATGGGATGTGTCCATGTCTTCCAACAATTGTGAAGCTTCATCCATACAAGGACAAAGGTAAGTACGGTGCATGCCCTTGCATAACCAGCAAGGGTCTGCAGCTCTACCCTTCCGAAACTTAATTACAACGTCACTAGTTTATGGGGTATCATCAGTATGATTCCCAGAGACTGATGACAAGGGTTTTTCAGAATGTGACCATATTTATAAGACCTTGGAGATACTAGGGCATCTCTTAAGAAAATGGGACCCTTTACAAAGTTTGTAAGGGAATTTTGGTTTATGCGAATTCAGAACAGGTGTATCGGTGCCCCCAACATGATGATCAATGGTTGGGGTTGTGACCTTCTGCTTAGTGTTCTTCTTCTTAGTCTTCCCTTTCTTCTTCTTCTCAACCACCTTCTTACTAACATTAGAGTTTTCAGTAGGAGAAGAGGAAGAGACAGAAACCGATTCAACTTTCGACGAAGAAGGAGAAGGGTCGCCATGAGATTGATGCTCATGTGATGAAGGACCTAGGTCCGACACAATTGGTGCACTTGGTGTAACTGGATTGGAGAATAACCATACTGGTAATCCTATAGTCAATCCAGGAAGACTCAACGTAGCCATAAAGGGAGGACCAATAGTTCCAAAAGGGGGAATAACAAATGGCACACCCTAGAAAGGGACGCTTTGGTTGGTAGTCCCGGAAGAATCTTCAATATCTTACCTCCCTAAGAGACTCTAAAGTACCACACAAGTCAAACACTACTCAAGTCTAAAAGCAACAAGAAAACTGTGTGAATAGGAGTGGATGAAAAGTCAGGATTATCAAGGCATCGCAAACCACTATATACTGCAGGGTCCAACAATATGACGTGACAAGGAGGATTGGGACTGTACCCTTTCATGCATACCCGATTACCTGGACAGTACGTGCATGCTAATCTCCCCAAGTGCTATTCTCGGTGTATTGCTTTGCCAATATGGCCAAATGGTTAACTCAGTTGGTTTCAGGAATCCTAGTGGTGTCTCCTGATATACGCAAGGTACGTGGGAGTTCAAATCCATAGTGGTGCTGTCTAATCCACAACCGTTCGGCAAGAGACCTTCCGATATACTACCGAGTACGTGATACACCCTTCGATATACGCCAAATACAGATTATGGTACTTGGTGGGTACGTGAAGGAGCTCGATATACTGATAAGTACGTGGAATACTACAATACCCTCGAGATACAGTGCTGGAAAATAACGACAGCTGCCACGCTTAATGCCACCGGAACACGTCTCTAACTTACACACAGTTACTAAATGATTTTAACCTAAGCTAGCGTTAATTTTTTCTTGTACGGTTAGGTGGATGCATGAGGTGAGTACATAAATGTAAACATAATGCAATCCTCAACTACATGATAATGCACATTTTCCTTTCCTTTTCAATGAAAACTACTTAAGGTAAGGAGAGATTTTTCTTTCTTTCAAACCAAAAATACTTAAGTAGTAGCGAAAAGAAGAATTCCTTCCTAGAGTGCAATAACTCTAACTTTCTGCAATAATCAGCTAAAAAGCACAAAGAAAATGAAAGATGCAACTAATCCTAATAATGTATAAGACAAAATAATGAAGCACTTTCAATTTTCAAATGCATGTATCAAAAATGGAATTTGATAACTAAATACTTTTCATATCTATATACAGAAAATGAGAGAATATCTACAACACTCTTTAATCATTTAGAAATTCCCAAAGAAAATTGACAAGCACCCAACACAACTCAAAGGCACTCAAGAACGGCTCAAAATCTACCAAATGCAATCAAAACTCAATGATCGAGTAGAGGAAGGGTTTGGAGATCAAATCTAATGATCTGAACAGATCTGAAAAGATATGATAATGTGACCAGGGATTGGAAGATCAACCCAATAGGAAAGGAGGATTGAAATTGCTCCTTACAATGAAGTAAAACACTTGACTGATCAAGCACCCAAAATCAACCAAAACACATCGAAACTCAAGCAATGCTGGATCTAGGGGGTGTGTGACCACAATACACAGCCTATGGGCCTCAAGCAATCAGACCAAAAACTCAAAAAGAAAATCCCTGCTGATCTTTATGTTTCAAGAGATCGTCACACCCTATACACAGGCAAGGTGTGACAAAGGGGGTTCATTGCAGGTTGTACACAAGCAGAGTGTGACACCGTCGCAGTTTAGATTCAGGAAAAGTGAGACGGTCAGACAATGGCGCAGGGAAGACTCAAACAAGTGCGACAATCAAATTTTGAGTAGTAAAGGTGTGAGATCCCTCAAGGTAAAAGGGTAGGAGGCTTAATGATGACCCAAAGGATAATGAAGGACACATATGAAACTCTTTAATGAAAGAGATCTTATGGGAGGAAGGCTTAAAAAGGATAGAAATGGCTCAGACAAAAGAGATGAAATCAAACATACATGAAATCAATTCTACTGTTCTATTCCCCAGTGTGGTCGCCAAAATTGTTAACGGACAATCCACTCGAGCAGACGCGAGCCAGATCTCCCTAGTTCAAGTGAATCTAGAACAAATAGTACATAATACAAAACTCATTTCCTAGATCTAGTTACAGATCGAGTACTTAGATATCATACCTTTCATATCGCAGATTCTTCTCCTTGTTGTTGCTCCAAGTCTCACGGTCGTCAAATCTCCAGCTGCAAGACCTGTCAAGACAATATGGAAACAATACAAGCAGTACAATATATCTAAACAATAACTGATCTAAACTAACAGTTGAGGAAGAAAGTTCTAAACATCATCAACAAGACAACATTTATGGAAAGAGATTATATTAACTGTATAAAAAGTGGGAATACATAGAAAGGATGAAGCTACAACCAAAGCCTCAACATTGCATCCTCCATCCAACATGTCCAAGCCAAGCCTCCAAGATGGTACAAGATTCCAAAACACCAATATGGATTCTATCAGCATAAGGATACCATAGACCTTCCCCCTCTCCCATGGAGAGAGTGGGTGTTTATATAGGGCTAAAGAGATAGGGTAGGTTGAGGATTAGGGGGAGATGGTTAAGGGATCCTCCCATTAGGTTAGGAACCGAAATGCCACCTCACCTAGAGTCTAGGGATAGGTCTCCACCTCAACAAATTTCTAGAAAGACCTCGAGACTCCCCACAATAGCCTTTAACCAACCTCGTCGCACCCTGGTAGAGGACACAGAGAGACAAAAGGAGGTCGTCGCACTTTGTATGAAGACAACCTGCAACACTATCTCACCCTAGATGACCAAGAACTGTGACGTCGCACCCTAGATGAAGGAGAAGTGAGACAACCTACTCAAAGAGGTCAACTAGGCAAGGAAAATCTCTCAGGTGGATGTGTTTTAGCCCAGAATGAGTTTAGGGGTCAAAGCAAAGAGTTTACACAATGGTCAATATGATGACATTTATCACAACGATCATGATGACAACACTTGGTCATAATGACGATACTTGCAATGGTCACAGTGACGACACTAAGTAAGGATGATGACACTTGCAAGACTTGCACCACTTGCGACAGTTGCACAAGGGTGACGACATTTTGGTGTAACATAATCACAAGCAAATATGGGAGTCACATTTCTTGTTGAAGAAGTCAACAAATTGCCTTGAAGCAAACTAATCCTTATGGCTCGTAGCCAAGGAAACATATTATAAATTTTGAGAAAGCCTCCAAGAAAGTTCATTGTTGAAAAAAGGTCAGGGTAATGAGTTCATACACGAATGGGTCAACAATATTTCCTTCACCAAACAAGGACATAAACGTACTTTGGGTAATAGATGAGTTACATGATTTGATCATCCAGGCCAAAAACTAGATGGACGAAATGTTAACAAAAGAACCATTGAAAGAGAATGACATTGCAGGTAAGGAAGAATTGTTTGTAGCTAAAAGGACCCTAATGAAGCCAAGGCACATCCAATGCAGAAACTCAACTACAAAAGCCGCTAATTTTTTTCAAACATACCAATGTATCTAGGAGGTGTCACGTCCACAGTCACCTCGGTGCCTTTTCAGATGCGATGGGAGACAACCCTTGGATCTACTTGCTAATTTTTTTTTCTTCATTTTCCAAGCAATCCAAAGGTTCTGCAACTCTACACCCGCATGATCTTTAGTCCACAATCCGTAGTGCAGAAATTGGAAATCGGAACGTCAAATACACAGCGTCAAAAACCACGTCTTCGACTTCTGTAATCCGCAATCCATAGTGTAGAAATTGGAAATCGGAACGCCAAATACACCGCGCAGAAAACCATGTCTCTGACTTCCGCAATCTGCAATCTGTAATGTGGAAATCAGATAACGAAACACCAAATACACATCACCGAAAACCACGTCTCTAACTTCCGCAATCTGCAATCCGCAGTGAAGAAATCAGAAATTAGAATGCCAAATACACAACGTTGAAAACCACGTCTACGACTTCCGCAATCCGCAATCCGCATTGTGAAAATTGGAAATCGGAATGCGAAATACACAGCGGCAAATTACTCACCTGAATTCTGCAATACGCAATCTGCATGCGGAACTCAGAATTCAAAAACCTCAATTTCTCAACTTCGAGGAATTACCTTTCCAACTTCCACAATCCGCAATGCGAAACTTGGAAGTCGGAACTCCAACTTCGCCAACCTGGGAAAATTATCTCCCCAACTTCCGTAATCCACAATCTGCATGTGGAAATCGAAAGTTGGAACCACCATTTCGCAACCCCATAGAAAAATTCCTTCTGACTTCCGCAATCCGCAATCCGGATGCGGAACTCGGAAAGTCGGAAGCCCAACTGCACAACTTCTCCAACCCATAACTTCTTCATCTTAAGTCCATTTTGGGAAAATATGGTACCATTGGAAAGCTCTTAGTGAGAACTACGCAGCTGCAGAGTCTTCATCCACAGCTGATGACTTTTTTTCTGCCGTTATTCCACTCCAAAATATGACCTTAAGCCCCATCTATGCCTCTTTACCACTCTATGAATAAGCTCTGCTCCATTCTGCTCTGTCCTCTCAGATTCATCTGCTCTACATGGATTATGAACACCAAAGGGGTGTTTATTCCTTTCCCAATTCCTGGTTGGAGTATCCTGCACACTTACCAGGCTTAGCCATAATTAATCAGTGGATAATTTAAAGACATTACACCCATGGAAATGAAAATGTTCAGAAGTATAATAAGTCACTCTTGTATGCAGATTCGTACACCAATGAACACAGGACGATGGAACATTATCCACACACATAGAATGGAATACATCAACCTATTTATCCGAGGAATATTGGTGATCTAACATGCTGAGACTTAGTCTACTTCTCAAACCTAAATACATATGAGTGCTAACATGATATAAAAAATACAAAGGTGCATAAGTATGGCAATGACATGCACAACAGAATGAAAACATAATGCATAGGAATTCATCCCTATCACTCATTTGGATCAAATCATACATTCTGACATAAATAAACATAAATGCACACATGTAGAATAGACATCATTCAAGGCACAAGGAACACTTATCTCTTTATTGAAACTTCCAAGCAAACTGAATATGGACTGCAAGGTTCCAACCCAACCATAGGTCTCTTCCCATCCTATATTATTTCAGCACTCAGATACCACCCCCAATATGGGGCTATGTATCCACTAAGGATTCCCACTCAAGTTCACTCACAACTTGGTTCACAGTCAATCAGGGTCATAATCACATATCTAGCTTTGCCAAGCGAGTGGGGAACACGGGTAAGGTTTTCTAGATCAATAGATTCCTCCACAGGGATATGGGTATATCCTAATGACCTCAACCAGTTTAGGCACCCCCATCACCTCCACTCTTAGCCTAAATAAGGTCCCCTTCATTGCTGCATAGTCCCTAGGGCGCTCCTTCCCTTAGCACTGACTTGGCAAGTGTGGCTGGTCGTGACTGCTAAATCAAGATAATTGAGCCTTCACTGGTTCAAGCATGCAACACTAAACCTTCCTGGTCTCTTCCCACTGCTTTTCATGGCATATCACCCAATCAAATCCACCTAATGGTTTGTATTTATGAATTTCTCATCAATCCTCCTTTTCACGCCAATTTATGGATGATCTTAGGTCTGTAATTCACGGCATTACTCATGATCATGATTTTTTGTTTTCTTCCTCTCTCCTCCGTCTGCTAGTTCGCGTAAGGGTTCAAATGATGCTTGTATGATCAACCCAGGTATGAGAATGAGGAATACATCCTCCACAAGTTAGGGTGGATTATGGGACAAGCAATAAAGAGCTCCATACACTGCATTATGGATTTCAGGGCAGTCCCATACTCCATCGACCTCATGAATAGTTCTCTGTAGTACTTACCTTACAACAACATTCAATGTAAACTAGGACAGTCAAAGGGGTTCTCAAGGTGACATATGGCAGCCTAGGGTTCCATTCCCCAACCCCCTCACCACTTCCTAGTGGATACACATAGCCCCCTCATTTAGTTGCATCCATAGCCAGCCCTTGGTATTTTATTTACATGGTACCATTTACATCATTTACATTTTCCATGGTTTACTAGCACATGGTTATCCTAATACCAAATTCTTGCCTTTAAATAAAACCTGAGCATCCACTAGTGGGACCTTGGCCTTGAGCTCCACACTAGGGAAACACACATTATATGTATACAATATTTACATTGAAGACAATAAACCCCGAGGGTAAAAATATGGGTATTACAACTCCTTCCCCCTTAGAAAAACACCAACCTCGGTGTTCCAATGCTTAGGAATACATATATAGTTTACACATATCCAAAATTTACTAAAAAATAAAATGTTGCAGGTCTGTCCTGC